>CALSFV010000049.1:455000-786605 GCA_943737045.1 Parapristionchus giblindavisi | reverse complement strand
GACGTGATTTTTCTAACTGATCCTAAACCTCTGAATACGTTTATATTGGTTTCCAGTCATGTGTTCATTATTATTAAACGAAAAAAGTACGTCAAAGTAGGTAAAATCATCGAGATATCACCCATTTGCTTAGTGTCAGCACTCTCCCTGACTACCTTCTTAATGCCACTATATCCCCGATCAATAGCCACGAGGAAAGTAGATGGAGGGAGAGGGAGAGAGTGACCTATAGGGAGAGGGAGACCTATAGGGTCAGTAGACAAATCTATCTCTGGATCCTCTGCAATTATCCGAGAAAATCTTTCGCCTTTTACTAAAGATTTCCGTGCAGTGGATCAAACTATGAGTATTACTCATTTTTTGGAATCCCCTCGAAAGAGCGGGATAATAAATTGGAAAAAGAAAATCTAAGTTACATTTCTAAGAATCGGTTTTATAATTCATAAAACTGCTTCTTAGAAAGCGAATGAGTGAACTTTTTGATCCATTGGCTCTGTTTGACAGACCAAAGATCAAAGATCAAAGACCAAAATTCATTTGTCAATTTCTGCCTCCCTTTCTCTCTCTCTCTCTTTGTATGCGACCGTAATATCCCATCTAGGTCAACTTCCATCTCAATTCATTAGCTAAAATCTGTTGAAATCCCAAGCATATATTACAACATTGACAACCAGAATGAGGAATAAAACACTAAAATGAAGCTGTTTTTATGTTACTTGAACCTCTTTTCATGCGGTGAGAGAGCTTGTGAAGTGTTCTTTAAAAATGTTAAAATCTAAATATAATTTTTTCTTTGAAGCTAAACAAGAAATATCTTTACTAAGTTTGACGACTTTTCAGTGCTTATTTTTGAAATAAGAAACGTACCCTAGGTCCCAAGCTACATTTTAAGGTGTTTCGCAAAAATTCAAGTTCGATTTGAAAAAAAAGTTATGTTTGAATTTAATTTCGAGATGTGAGATCGAGAATAATGGAACTTTGGAGCGGTGCAGAAATTTATTGGGCGGAGGAAAAGGATTGAAAATTTGGATTTAAGCCTGATTCGAGATGCTCTTTCGAATGAGTGGCAGCATGAATGCGTCAAATTTCATCGTTCCTCTCTTCTGCTCTCCCCCTAAATCTCGCGCTCTCCCTCTTTTTGCTTCATCTTTCTCCAACTTTTGTCAAAAGTGTTGTTCTTTCAAATTTTGTTTTTATAATGGCCATTGATCCTTTTGTAAACAAAAAAATATATAAAAGTCCTTTCAAAATTTATTTCTCGCCTAATTAATCTAAATTAAATGAAATAAAGTCACTTCTCGATTCACGGTCGACGATTTTTTCTACAGTGTATATTGCTGCGCCTCTCGGGCTCAAATTTGCGAGAGCATTTTTCGCTTTTACAATGGTTTAACTTTGTTACAGTTTGATAATTCTGACTTCAGAGGCCGTATGCATGAACTCCGTTTGCCGACAAACGTGATATCACAAGCGTAGACGGAGGAGCTCTGGCAAACGCCTCTGCCTACGGTTGAGACGTCACGTTTGTCGGCAAACAGTTTGCCGGCGTTCATGCATACGTCCTCGGTAAGCCCTAACACCTCGCCACTAAACAACCCTCCTCGTCAGTATGCCACCCAAGCCATCCGCCAAGGGAGCGAAGAAGGCCGCCAAATCCCAGAGGACTACCAGTGGAGACAAGAAGAAGAGAAAGTCAAGAAAGGAGTCCTAGTAAATGACGGTCAGTGGCATTTCTTTTAAATTATCCTTTCTCATCATTTATTGCCGAAAACTCAGGTGTTTGAATCCATGCATGATTCAAGGGAATATAGTCGAATCATGCATGGATGATCCGTGCTCATGCATGGATTCTGTCATTCCATGCAAGATCACGGAAATTCGTGCTTGATCACGTAAGATCCTTGCATGATCACGAATCACGGATATTTCATGCATGATTTTACGTGTATTCGTGATCATGCAAGGATTTCAGCATCAGAGAATCAACGAAAATTATGAGAAAGTTAAGGCCAAATTTTCACTTATCATCAACAAAAGGCGTCCGCAACACTGTTTGTACCCCATAAATATTGAAATCAAACTCGAAAATCCATTAAATTGTGCATAAAATCATCGAAAATCACCATTTTCTGAGCATTTTCCACGTGAATTTAAAATGTTATGGAGTCATTATGACCTTCCAGGGGATGCTTTCCCATCGGAGCCTTGCCTAGCAAAAAATTGGAAAATTTTCAGTTGAATCTGCTAAAAGAACATTTCGGAATAGCTATGCGCACAGCCTTGCCTAACGATTCCCTGGTTTGCGCAAAGCCTTCCCCCCAGCGTGCCCACCTATGCCTTCCACTAATCAATTTCTTTTATTTCAGCTTACTGACCTCTTGGCCTCGGTGTGTAGAAGCGTGCTGACATGCCGTTAATCAGATCAGATCAGTCATTTATGATAATTATTTTTATTATTAAATAATCGGAAGCCTATTGCCCTGTGAGAGTCGTGTACAGTAATTAAGTTCGAAACCCTACTCGTTATTCCTCAGTCTATACTCTGTATATACGAGACCATTTATAATAGTCATGTTCATAGATCGAATAGCTACGCTACACATTTTCAAAATGCAGTCACGTCTTTCGATTTTTCGGGAATTTTAGACACAAATGCGGTCAAGTATTCAAAAATTCTCCCAAATGCGGTCCGGTTTTTTTGATTTTTCGTAAATTTTCGGCTCAATATGCGGTCAGGCTTCGTAGTTTGTAAACTTGGATTGAACTATTATTCTTACATTTGATGCTTTGTGGATACATTTCAGTTCGTTTCTTCAAACGGTGGATTGGACATACAGCAACGGACAACTATGTATTGGTTAGTTTCGTCATTTTCTATCATTTATTCAGTATACACTGGATTTTATACAAACTATTACACTACTCTTACAACTGTTCTGTTAGTTCTTTTGTTCAAATTTATTTCATTTTTTGACAACTGAAAATGAAAAGAGGTTGTTATGTTGGTGGTGGGCAAGCTAAAATCGGATGGGTGGGTTGCAAAAATTTTGTGTTTGAGTGAATTTTGTCTAATTCATTTTCCTGTTTGAGCGAATTTTGCCTAGGACGGGTGGGTCAGGTGCCAAAATCGGTTGGGTTCGCTAGCGGTAATGCCGCCCACGTATGGGGGTGGTGTTATGGACAGTTGAATGCTAAAACGAGACAAGATTCACTGGATGTCCAAGGGAAATGTAATCAGTGAATAGTTTTGAAGAAAACAGAGATATTTACCTGGTGCGTGTTGCTGATCTTTGGTCTTTGAACTTGCACCTTTTTCATACATTTTCGATGCCAATTTATGAAAATGTATGGCCATTTTTATCTTTCTGCAGTGATGGACAAGTATGATCTAGGCGAGAGATGTTAGTTAATGAAAATGTTCGTTAAGTTTTAGACTATTTTTCTCCATCTATTTATATTTTGTTCTCTTACTTTTTATTCAGTAAATACAGCTTGGTAGGTGGATTTCACGGGACCCTTAAATAGTAAAGACGATAACTTTGAAGTAAATAAATGATCCCTCGTTGATTGAACGCGTTCTACCATGGCTACAGTATACCATCCAGGTACTGTAGCTACACCATAATTAAGCAAGAACATGAGTATGATAGCTAAAGACTGGATTACGGTAGAATCATGATCAAACATTTTACCTCGTTCATAATATGAGTGAGCACTTTTGATCGATGCTGTCAGTTTTGAGACTTGAAACTACGAATATGCGGGAAATCGAGATTAGTGAGAATCACCCCCATATCGGATCAGTTCCGAGTACGTGAGATGTAGATTGGGTCATTTATGATCATGATGGTGTGCTAAATAGTCTGCCAACGGGGTTACGGTTCCCTTGTATTACGGTTGCATTAAACAGTCAATCGATTGATTTGAGGTGTTCCCGATGATCTGTGACTATAATTTCTACCATATACGTTTAGATTCTGAGGAGGAGCGTGGCGACATCAATGCAGCCTACGAGAAACACTGCGGAGACATGACCAAGATCCTCGAGATGATCTACACTGCTGATGTACGGTAACTTTCCTGTCTGTGGTGGTCCAAATTACGGTTGAATTACCGATTCGATAGTATTTAAGCTTTTGGTTAGATCTTGATAACTTTCGCGCATTAATTGTAAGGTAAAATGACATGGTTGTGGGTTTATGTAAATTATCGATCTGCGATATCGGTAATCAAATTAATTTTTTTAGCTTGACGAAGAGCGCATAACTGGTGTCATTCGTGATCTAATCAAGGCCAAAGAGATTAAAGAAACGAAGAAGTTCAAGGTTAGAACAATTTATTGATTGATTGCTTAAGTTGATGATTATTGATTGCATGATTGAATTCATTGTTATTAATAGATTTTTAATGGTTTTTCGGTCAACATTAGATAGATTTGTAATAGCTCTTGTTTTTTTGGAAAACGGTCTTGTTGGAGAAAACCTTATTGTCTGTATTTGAAGAGCTTTTTGATGATTACGATGATTAATGTATTGATCTGATCGATATTGACTGATTGATATTGATTTTCAGTCGAGTGCTGCCCCTGAAAAGGTGAAAGGACGCAAGAGGGAAAGGCTGAGAAAGAGGCGGAGGAGGCGGATCAGATGCAAAGACAAGGTATACTTACTGTATTTAACATGACATACTGTTTTTAATACGAAGTACTGTACTTATTATGGTCTACCTTAAGTGAGCGAATACCCTGGTGCATATGCTAGAATAAACTTGACATAATGACTAAGGTTGTGTTAGTTTTGCGCATCTTTTGTTCTTTTGTTGTTGTTCTCTTTACGAGCTCGAATTGAGCGTCGGTCAACGTGTTATGCACTGTTGGATACTGTAGGTCATCTAGTGGGATACTGTCGATATGAATAAGTGTGTACTGTACGAACTGAACCTGTAGTTTCATAAGTGTGTACGAAAGAAGTCTAAGTTTACATGTTTTCTAAAATACTGACGAGTTCACTAACAGTTATTTGTGCGATGCTCAATACATTGACTAAGTCAACCCAATTCAAATATGCATAGTTTACGATCTATTACATCACTACCCTTTCACTAATGTCAAATTGCTTTATTTCAGGTTAACCGTGAAGATTCAACCTCTCGATGTTTCGAAACGTGGTGATATGCTGTTACTCAGATCAGTCATTTAAGATAATTATCTTTATTATAAAGCTACGAGAGAAAGCATAATCGTCATGTCTTATTGTAGAATAATGCAACTATACATTATATCTGGTGTCACAGATATCAATACATACTTGTTCATTATTCATTGATTAAAAACTTGTATTCAATAATTATCGTTACGTTTGATGCTTTGTGGATACATTTCAGTTCTTTTCCTGTGTTTTTTCAAATGGTGGAGAGAGTGGAGAAACGAAAACGGATAATCATGTTTTGGTTAGTTTCGTCATTTTTTATCATTTATTTAATATACACTGGATTTCATACAAATAGTTACACTATTCTTGGACCGTGTTACATTTTCAAAACGGGCGCACGTCCACGTGCGTTTTTCAGTTAGTAAAACGCACGTGGACGTGCGCCCGTTTCGAAAATGTAACACGGCCTAACAACTGTTGTGTTAGTTTTGCGCAACTTTCGAAAACTTTTTCCATGTATATTTACACCAGGAAATCAAAATTCGACCCTCATGTACAGGGCCGATCAGAGGGTACGGTATTGGTCCTACTTTCGTCATACTGTAGATAGTTTGGTTGATACTGTAGGCTTATAGTAGATGAGTTTTTGAGCAGAAATAGGCACACCTCTTTTTTATATGGATTGTATTGCAATCATTAATCTTTGATCTTCGAACTTTAATCTCTCCATTTAGTCAGCTACTCTCCTCATGTGTCCTTCCTCTGCCCTCTCGTTCTACTCCTCGACGGAGATGGTGTCAGTTTATTGATTTATTGATTTGCTGGAGGATAGCAATATTGATTGATTGATTGAGAATATGGATACTGTGTTCTTTATATTTTCTAGCAAATAATAATATCTTGTACTTGGTTATATTGTTCTTTGGAAAACGCATTGGGAATATGTGATGCACTCGCCGTTTTTGCATAGTGGGTCGATTTGGAAAATTCGTTGTTTCGCTTCTAAATCGCCATTTTTACCTTCGTTTCATATCAATCGACCTGATTGTAGTCTGATCAATCAATCAAAACATTATAATTGTTAGTAGTTGGTTCATATCCCATCCGGTTTTGGTCAATTAGTTATCGATTGATAGTATAACATCAATCGATAATGTAATAATTGGTCAAGAGTGAAAGGAGTTTCTCTAGAAATGGGTCTATTCGAAAGATTTAGGATTATTTTAATTTCTTTTTTTAGTTTGATCTTTGATCTTTGAACAATACTTATTATATAAGTTGTTCACTGAATTATTGTCATTACAGTGCCTTCTCGATTCGATCCACACGCGAATCGAAC
The DNA here is from genome assembly GCA_943737045.1 of Parapristionchus giblindavisi. NCBI lineage: Eukaryota > Metazoa > Nematoda > Chromadorea > Rhabditida > Diplogasteridae > Parapristionchus > Parapristionchus giblindavisi. The sequence continues at coordinate 780,116 of CALSFV010000049.1, read as the reverse complement.
CGAGGACCGAAGTCGAGACGGGAGCTGTAGGAGGTGAGTGTGACCTTTGATCTTTGCTCTTTTCGTAGATTGTAGTCTGATCAATCAATCAAAACATTATAACTGTTAGTAGTTGGTTCATATCCCATCCGGTTTTGGTCAATTAGTTATCGATTGATACTATAACATCAATCGATAATGTAATAATTGGTCAAGGGTGAGTCGGTCACTCGGCCATCGTGAATATGATCATAGCGATTATCGATCCGAAACAATTCAAACACCATGAATGTACGATATGAGTAGGGGGTACGGTAGGCAGATATAAGGTGCGATGGGGCTATCCTTTTTATAATATATCAATTCTGACGGTTGTAGGGCTCATAGTGAATTGCGCATTGTTTTACATTGAATGATACATTATTTTTGTCTCGTTTACGGAATATTGAGAAAGAGTGTGGTAGAGTTCGGTATCTGTTCAATATTTGCTTTGAATTATCGATTGATCTAACTATAATCTTGAACATTCAGTTCACGATGGTCCCAACAAGAAGACCAAAATCTACCCTCGCCATCTCCAGCTTGCCGTCCGCAACGACGAGGAGCTGAACAAGCTTATGGCTGGAGTCACCATCGCTCAAGGAGGTCTTCTTCCCAACATCAACGCCGTTCTTCTGCCCAAGAAGACCGTCGGAGACAAGGAATAAACGCCTCGCTTAGCACTCCCGGCTAAACCCAGAACCCAACGGCCCTCTTTAGGGCCACAATCCTATACTAAATCAAGTTTGATCTTAATCATGTCTATGAATAAAGCTCGTGCATTTCAATTATTGACTGTGTATCTAATCGATGTGTGAAATCAGTTGTCCGCTGAGTTTAGCCTTGTGGTTTTTGAGAAACGCTCAGAGATTAGGGTAGCTAGGGTCGACTACCGAAGTTTGGAAGTAAAACCTGCGCCTCTCCCTAAACCGTTTCTATTCTGTGAGAGATAAACGGATCTAAGTATGTATAGGGTTCTATGTGAGAGCATGAATTCAGATAACACTGTAGTCTAGGTCGATTACGATAATCTAGATATGCGTTTGTTAGCCTCTCCAACAATCCGCCTCGGTTTTTTGACGTAATATTTCAGTTGAAATCAGTGAGATAACAACTATTTGCATATCGAGAATACAATTTTTTAAAGTTTCGCTAGTTGATATGATGATGTAGATGTGTTCTTACAAGTAGTCTCTCAGTGTCCATCTATGTAGATCTATAAATGTGTGTTGATGAGGCCAGTCGGTAATATATTCTACATAGATGGTTCAGGAATAGATTACGGTAGGCTAATCAATCGATAAATTCATTTTTTAACTGATCAATAAATCGGATTACCGCGCTTTTCGATTGTTCCTTGAGATGGAAATCCCATATATTATGAATGTGGTTTCGGTAACTCTCCGCTCTGACAACACTCTCTCGTTTTCTTTGTCTACGAGAGAGTATTGCCAATTTGGACAGTAAAATTAGCGTGGGATTTTCCTTTAAAACATGTCTTTCGAAATATTGAAAGTATTTCGGATAGATCTGAATTAATCGATAATGTTTTGTTTTCTTGCGTATGTTATTGATTGATTTATTTATTTTTTTATATGTTGTACAGTATTGATAAATAATACTCGGTTGTACACTATGGCGTTAACAATATTAACTTTGTAAATTTCGATTTTGAAATGCTAATTTAATTTTTACAAATGGAAAAGGGGAAGTACTCGCAGGGGAGTCGGACAAGGCGAGAATGGAAATGAATAGAGAAAGAAATAGATGATAGAGAGACGTGGATAACCAGACAGACGGAAAACAGATCACACTTCATTTTTGTTAGCTTTCTTTGAAATAACGACAAAAAGAAGGAAAGGTCTTAATGTCCAAATCAGGGTCCCATTGGCACCCTTGACACATTGGGAACGCCTTTACCATATTATTTCTATTGGTAAGTGTCTCATATAGCTTGACACAGAAAAAACCTCCTCTTCATGGTTTTCGCTGTCTTCGACAAAATTGTCACCAGATCTTGTTTCCATAAGACGTAAAAGGCTCATCTCATGAATTTCTAGGTGTAACGAGTCAATTGACCAACAGATTGGGATACTTTTTTTACGATACTTTTGTTTTACTGGGTGTTTGGGAAAAGGGATATTGGCATTATAAAGAGAAGAGCAAATCTCAGCGTTTCACTCTTTTGCTCTCTCATCGTTGTACATTTTGCCATTCGCTAATTCTTTTACATATTATGACTCACTTGTTTGAACTGATTTACAAGGGAAGTAAGGTGCGGCGGTCCCGGACTTCAGAATGGGACATATACCATTCGATAGGCCTCCGGAATAGAAGACTCCTATGTTAAGGATTTTGGCAACGTACCCCTGAGGGCCGAGTAATTTGCATATTTCTGACTGTCTTTTTTTCGCCCCACAATAAGATCCAGTCTCTGTGAGATCGAGAACAAGCAGTGGTGGCCGGATGGTTAAGAGGATTGCTTATATATCTTTTGCTCGCAAGTTCGATTCTCACTCAAGTTCAACTATTTTTGCTATTTTTCCATGTATGAAAATCTTACAAAAATCAATCAACAATACATATTCTACATTACTATATGTAAATGACTATGAAAATTACAATTTATAATGTAATGGTGATTATAATGATTGTGACTATAATGATGATTATAATTATAATTATAATGATTATAATGATATGATTTTAATTTATGGTAGTTAAAAATGAAAATCGAATTCATTATTTTCAATTGATGTTTTTTGTAACAATTTTCACGTACGTGGAGTGGACTGGCGGTCGTTAAAGATAGAGACCTGCTAATATTTTCGCAAATACATTATGAAATCGATTCATTTTTGATTATAGCGCTCCTAACGCTCGGTTTACTGTAATTAGGGTAATTACGATAATCTTTCTTGGACCAACGGTAAAAATCAATTATCTCAATTCGATGAGTCCTCGATATAGATTCATATATAACAAGTATCCTTGTGAGGATTTATACAGCGCTGAATTCGGGTACATATTTTGATGACATTTGAAGGTCAGGTGTGCCTTGAATAACGGATTGTAAATTTCCTTTTACTTTTCCAGTGCGTTAGGAGCGCTATTATCGAGAATGAATCGCTTTTATAATATATTTACGAACATATTCGCAGTCCTCCATCTTTAACGACCGCCAGTCAACTTCACCTACGGGAAAATGTTACAAAAAAGAACAATTGAAAATAATGAACTCGATTTTCATTTTAAACTCTCATAAATTATAATCATAATCATTATTCCATTATAAATTGTAATTTTGATAGTCATTTTCATATAGTAATGTAAAATATGTAGTGTTGATTGATTTTTAAATGATTTTTGTAAGATTTTCATACATAGAAAAATAGCAAAAGAAGTTGAACTTGTGTGGGAATCGAACTCACGAGCAAAAGATATAGAGACAATCCTCCTATCCATCCAGCCACCATTGCTTGTTTTCGATCTCACAGAGACTGGATCTTATTGTGGGGCGAAAAAAAAGACAGTCAGAAATATGCAAATTACTCGGCCCCCAGGGGTACGTTGCCAAAATCCTTAACATGGGAGTCTTCTATTCCGGAGACCTATCGAATGGTATATGTCCCATTCTGAAGTCCGGGACCGCCGCACCTTACTTCCCTTGTTAGTGTAACCCTAGTCATAGATGGCTCCTTGAAACGATATTAGAAAAGCTAACCTACTAGCCACAACATTCATCAAATGTTTTTACAATCGATAATGACCCCACCACACTATCCTGATTTAGGTAACTTTCAAAAGCCGCAAGTCATCCTACATGAGATCTGTGCACAAATAGAGAAATGGAAAAGCTCTTCTTGCATAATGCGCTTATAAAGATATCATCACAAAATGGGAAGATGAAGAACATTCCTTTTCTTATTATTCCTTTTCTAATCTATTTTCAGCCCTCTACGATCATATTCATTTCATCGATAAATTTGTAAATGAGAAAATAGTTTTCCCGAAATTTATGTTATGTAAAATATTGTAATCGAGAAATGAACTATCTCTCTTTTAGTTAAAACTCCGACCTCTCCTTCTTCCCCACTGGGGTGCTCCCATCGTTTCTTTCTCCTATAACCAATCCCAATCCTACCTAATTCTACTCTCCCTCTTTAAACCGTGTACATCGATTGGTTGTGCGTGTCCGAATCCGCCATCGTACTGTTGGTTTGCCCCGAAACGAGGCTGTTTCCTAGACATGCATGGCTTAATCTTGTATCTGAGCATATCACCGCTGGCAGTATCAACCAGGTAACTGTCATAAGACAGTATCGTACATTTGCATGCAGGAATCTGTATTTAGGCATCGTGAGAAAGATTTGAGCAAGACGAAAGATGTAATTAGCGAGATTACACCGTAATTTATGCAAATGTTGTAATTGAAAAATGAAAGCGATTTCCCCGTAATAAAATTAGCTTAGGATTTGCCTTTAAAATAAATCTCTTTCTTTTCTCTCTCCGTCTTCTCCCTCATTCTATCTCCCATTAATCTCTGTCTCTTTTCTCTTCTCTCTTTTCTCTCTACAGAACCCTCTTCCATAACCCTGACTACAGTACCAAAAAATAGTTTCCAGAAAGAAACAAATCAAGAAGGTTTCAGAAAGTTCGAGAAACTTTCAGAACATTGCTCACGGCTAGTATATTATATGTCCAGTCCCTGGTTTTCAAGCAACGGGCCTCATATATCGGGAGGAAGTAGCCCTTTAACCTACGAATGATGTCAGATATCTGTCGAGTATTGATTGATTATTTGGAAAGAGTAACTACTGTAGCTCATGAATTAACGAGTTAGTATAGAAAAGAACGGGCAACCGTGCAGACAATGAGATAGCAACACTAAACAAGCCTATGCAGTTATTCAAGTGTAACTGTAATGGTATGCGCTGCAACGGTATACGCTTTTACCGGCACTAGTTCGGATGAGAATCGATGAATAATAACCGACTGGGTTATAGCCATTTGCATACTTTGTCTATTCATTAGCGCTTGTCTCACATATCCAAATGTTTATAATCCAATCGGATATTATTCATCGGTTCTCCTTCGACCTAGATCCGCTTTAACCACAACACCACCTCTCACAAATCTCAAATGAAAAATCAGTACACTACGGTTAATTCGTTGTGGTATAGTATTTTATCCCTAAAATATGCGTTCAGTATTTTGTTGACCATTTTTTTCTGAAACGTCCTCTCCCTTTCTCACTACTTCTCTCGCTCGCTTCCCCTTCTCTCTTCCTCTATCTTTCCCTTCTCCACTCTCTCTCCCTCAGCCCATCCCCCCGGTAAATATAAAGGGTAAAGGGTAAAGCTTAATCCTATTATCTATGCTGATTTCGCGTGAGATTTTGTGACATTGTTTCATATTTTGAAAAATCAATTAGAATCTACTCTGATCAATGAATTTCTTCGATAAATATACAGAATAAAGAAGGTACGCATACCAATCATGCATCATTACATTAAAAAAATAAAGCTCCCACTTGCAACTCATCATTCTTTTCATTTTCGATATACGTCAGATTCTTGAATGATCAACTGAAATTCCACGAAATCACAAACAGACCCTTATAATTACAAATATTTATGCAGTGTCCTAAAGTCATGAGATGAAAATAAATGAAACGAAAAAGTGGCGAAGTGGTGTGTAAAACGAGGAAAATGTGCTCTACTTTTTCGTAACTTTTGAATAAATAGTAGAAATTAAAAACGTTGTCTGGAGCCTTTTCAATTACTTATCACGGGTCTCCTGTAAAAATGTTGAAAAAAACGTCCGGCAATGCCACTAGGAAAACATTTTCTCTCCGATTTCGATGAAAGTCGGTCAGTGGGTGTGGTTGGGGGTCATGAGAAGACATAGCCACTTTATTTGGCCAAAATTGGATATTATCGATTTTTAGTGATCTACCCTGAAAATGATCATAACTCGGTTCATTTTCATCGTACAACGAGCCGATAGGTGTAATTCGTCATTCGACTCGTCTTCTAATGCACTCCAAAAAGTTGATGATGAGCCGTTCGCTGCTAAGTCATCTTTAGGGCGAAAAACGAGAAAAACAAAAAAAAGTTATCTCGAAAATATTTTCTTGACCCCATCCGTTCTATTGCAAAAAATATGTCTTCAAACGACGCACAATATTACTATCTAGTTCATTGCACGTATTTCTTGACCCCCAGGGTCGATTACTAGATAGCTCATGGACTTCAAGGTGGACTCCCGCGAACATTTTCGTGAACAAACCGTGAAGACAGAAAGTTAGCAAAAGATATTCTACACACCGTACACTATTTATTTTATGCAAATTCAGCTTATTGATCGCTAGAATCAAGAATGAATCGTGCTTGCAATCGCAGGCAAAGGCGCGCTTTTTGAAAATAAGAAAGTTCGGCAATAAGATTCGAACCCGTTACAATGCGCTATCTAGTCAGAAGTTATACCACTGCGCTAAGGGATTGATGAGTGGCCACTTCTTGCATATCAATTGAAAAATTGCATAAGTGAGATACAAGAGATTTGCATGAGTATTCGCGGGTGGCCACCTTTAATCGATTTTGATCACTTTCCGTTTTTCGAACATATCTCACTTCAACGTTGTCCAATTTCCTTTTCAAAAAAAAAATAGAAATGATTCTCTCGAAAAGGAGATTGAAAAGTGTACAATTGTCCAAATTGTTATATCAAGCCGTTTTCGAGTTATTGAAGGAAAACTGCTACAATTTCGATTTTTACAGATTTCATGTGTTGTATAGAGACGCGGGATAATAATAGTTTGATTTTATATTTATTTTTCGGGTATTGTATTTGTTCGTGAACTCCCCCTCCTCTCCTTTATCTGTCTGTCATTTATCTCTTTATTTATCCCCTCTGCTCTCTCGCACCACCACACATTCTCGCCTCTTGCATCCATTCCAGCGGCGATTACACTTAAAGTTCATTTTCTCCAAAATATCTGCAAATTGGCTGAATTTTTTTCTTTTTCATGAAAAATGAATTAGACAGGCGTGATCGCCATCAGATTCTGCCCCGTAAGATATAGTCTGTAAAATTTAGCATCATTATGTGACGAGAAATGACTAAAAACTCGATTTCAGTGTGGCGTCGTCAGACCTCAACGGTCTCTCTAGGTGCAAAATGAATATGACCATCGTCATCTGCACCCTTGAGAACCCCCGATTCCCAAAACTTGATTTATTGATAGTGCCAGAATTCACTGATTTTAGTTGATTCTTACGCAAGCGGCCTCATATAAAGATGTTCGGAATTGATATAATCACTTTTGTGAATGATTAGACCAATCAATATTTGATATCTACATAGAATATTGTTTTATATATTCATCGAAAACCTAAATTAACATAATTGCAATTGACAAAATAGCGTCAATTTCCCGTTTTTTTCATTACATTGCAATTGAGAAAATAGCTAGATTTCCCGCATTTTTTCTATTGTATTGCAATTGAGAAATTAGCGTGATTTCTACGTAATTTATGCATAAAGCTGCAATATAGAAAATAGCGCGATTTCTCCCTAATTTATGCATAAAGCTGCAATATAGAAAATAGCGCGATTACTCCGTAATCCTAGGACCATTCAACTAATGAACCCTACCTCTTTTTCACGCTATTTTCGACCATCTCCGCGCTTAGATTTAGGCCCTTTTAAACAACTTATGGTTAGTTAAAGACTCTTTTACACGTGGCTCGGATTTCTTTATAACTGATTTTCAATAACCAAGTAGTTATTTAACTGGACAAAAATTGACCAGTCTGGTCAAAAATTGACCAGCCTAGTACACCTAACTATTTCTGGACTTAGAATATTTTTTCTAGTGGATTCTATAGAGTGAAAAGGTCCTCAACGTTGACGGATCGACGTCAAACTTGGAACATATGGTTATCAGACCTTCTGAAGCTAGATTTCAGACGGACGTCATCTGACGACGCCTTCGGACGTCGTCATCGTTGATGCAATTTTTTCTCTCCGATCGAGCTGATTCTTTCACAAACGTGTGTTTTCGCATAGAGGGCTTGATTGGTAAACTTCAGATGACGTCGGAGACGTGATTTTTCTAACTGATCCTAAACCTCTGAATACGTTTATATTGGTTTCCAGTCATGTGTTCATTATTATTAAACGAAAAAAGTACGTCAAAGTAGGTAAAATCATCGAGATATCACCCATTTGCTTAGTGTCAGCACTCTCCCTGACTACCTTCTTAATGCCACTATATCCCCGATCAATAGCCACGAGGAAAGTAGATGGAGGGAGAGGGAGAGAGTGACCTATAGGGAGAGGGAGACCTATAGGGTCAGTAGACAAATCTATCTCTGGATCCTCTGCAATTATCCGAGAAAATCTTTCGCCTTTTACTAAAGATTTCCGTGCAGTGGATCAAACTATGAGTATTACTCATTTTTTGGAATCCCCTCGAAAGAGCGGGATAATAAATTGGAAAATTTGAAGCTAAACAAGAAATATCTTTACTAAGTTTGACGACTTTTCAGTGCTTATTTTTGAAATAAGAAACGTACCCTAGGTCCCAAGCTACATTTTAAGGTGTTTCGCAAAAATTCAAGTTCGATTTGAAAAAAAAGTTATGTTTGAATTTAATTTCGAGATGTGAGATCGAGAATAATGGAACTTTGGAGCGGTGCAGAAATTTATTGGGCGGAGGAAAAGGATTGAAAATTTGGATTTAAGCCTGATTCGAGATGCTCTTTCGAATGAGTGGCAGCATGAATGCGTCAAATTTCATCGTTCCTCTCTTCTGCTCTCCCCCTAAATCTCGCGCTCTCCCTCTTTTTGCTTCATCTTTCTCCAACTTTTGTCAAAAGTGTTGTTCTTTCAAATTTTGTTTTTATAATGGCCATTGATCCTTTTGTAAACAAAAAAATATATAAAAGTCCTTTCAAAATTTATTTCTCGCCTAATTAATCTAAATTAAATGAAATAAAGTCACTTCTCGATTCACGGTCGACGATTTTTTCTACAGTGTATATTGCTGCGCCTCTCGGGCTCAAATTTGCGAGAGCATTTTTCGCTTTTACAATGGTTTAACTTTGTTACAGTTTGATAATTCTGACTTCAGAGGCCGTATGCATGAACTCCGTTTGCCGACAAACGTGATATCACAAGCGTAGACGGAGGAGCTCTGGCAAACGCCTCTGCCTACGGTTGAGACGTCACGTTTGTCGGCAAACAGTTTGCCGGCGTTCATGCATACGTCCTCGGTAAGCCCTAACACCTCGCCACTAAACAACCCTCCTCGTCAGTATGCCACCCAAGCCATCCGCCAAGGGAGCGAAGAAGGCCGCCAAATCCCAGAGGACTACCAGTGGAGACAAGAAGAAGAGAAAGTCAAGAAAGGAGTCCTAGTAAATGACGGTCAGTGGCATTTCTTTTAAATTATCCTTTCTCATCATTTATTGCCGAAAACTCAGGTGTTTGAATCCATGCATGATTCAAGGGAATATAGTCGAATCATGCATGGATGATCCGTGCTCATGCATGGATTCTGTCATTCCATGCAAGATCACGGAAATTCGTGCTTGATCACGTAAGATCCTTGCATGATCACGAATCACGGATATTTCATGCATGATTTTACGTGTATTCGTGATCATGCAAGGATTTCAGCATCAGAGAATCAACGAAAATTATGAGAAAGTTAAGGCCAAATTTTCACTTATCATCAACAAAAGGCGTCCGCAACACTGTTTGTACCCCATAAATATTGAAATCAAACTCGAAAATCCATTAAATTGTGCATAAAATCATCGAAAATCACCATTTTCTGAGCATTTTCCACGTGAATTTAAAATGTTATGGAGTCATTATGACCTTCCAGGGGATGCTTTCCCATCGGAGCCTTGCCTAGCAAAAAATTGGAAAATTTTCAGTTGAATCTGCTAAAAGAACATTTCGGAATAGCTATGCGCACAGCCTTGCCTAACGATTCCCTGGTTTGCGCAAAGCCTTCCCCCCAGCGTGCCCACCTATGCCTTCCACTAATCAATTTCTTTTATTTCAGCTTACTGACCTCTTGGCCTCGGTGTGTAGAAGCGTGCTGACATGCCGTTAATCAGATCAGATCAGTCATTTATGATAATTATTTTTATTATTAAATAATCGGAAGCCTATTGCCCTGTGAGAGTCGTGTACAGTAATTAAGTTCGAAACCCTACTCGTTATTCCTCAGTCTATACTCTGTATATACGAGACCATTTATAATAGTCATGTTCATAGATCGAATAGCTACGCTACACATTTTCAAAATGCAGTCACGTCTTTCGATTTTTCGGGAATTTTAGACACAAATGCGGTCAAGTATTCAAAAATTCTCCCAAATGCGGTCCGGTTTTTTTGATTTTTCGTAAATTTTCGGCTCAATATGCGGTCAGGCTTCGTAGTTTGTAAACTTGGATTGAACTATTATTCTTACATTTGATGCTTTGTGGATACATTTCAGTTCGTTTCTTCAAACGGTGGATTGGACATACAGCAACGGACAACTATGTATTGGTTAGTTTCGTCATTTTCTATCATTTATTCAGTATACACTGGATTTTATACAAACTATTACACTACTCTTACAACTGTTCTGTTAGTTCTTTTGTTCAAATTTATTTCATTTTTTGACAACTGAAAATGAAAAGAGGTTGTTATGTTGGTGGTGGGCAAGCTAAAATCGGATGGGTGGGTTGCAAAAATTTTGTGTTTGAGTGAATTTTGTCTAATTCATTTTCCTGTTTGAGCGAATTTTGCCTAGGACGGGTGGGTCAGGTGCCAAAATCGGTTGGGTTCGCTAGCGGTAATGCCGCCCACGTATGGGGGTGGTGTTATGGACAGTTGAATGCTAAAACGAGACAAGATTCACTGGATGTCCAAGGGAAATGTAATCAGTGAATAGTTTTGAAGAAAACAGAGATATTTACCTGGTGCGTGTTGCTGATCTTTGGTCTTTGAACTTGCACCTTTTTCATACATTTTCGATGCCAATTTATGAAAATGTATGGCCATTTTTATCTTTCTGCAGTGATGGACAAGTATGATCTAGGCGAGAGATGTTAGTTAATGAAAATGTTCGTTAAGTTTTAGACTATTTTTCTCCATCTATTTATATTTTGTTCTCTTACTTTTTATTCAGTAAATACAGCTTGGTAGGTGGATTTCACGGGACCCTTAAATAGTAAAGACGATAACTTTGAAGTAAATAAATGATCCCTCGTTGATTGAACGCGTTCTACCATGGCTACAGTATACCATCCAGGTACTGTAGCTACACCATAATTAAGCAAGAACATGAGTATGATAGCTAAAGACTGGATTACGGTAGAATCATGATCAAACATTTTACCTCGTTCATAATATGAGTGAGCACTTTTGATCGATGCTGTCAGTTTTGAGACTTGAAACTACGAATATGCGGGAAATCGAGATTAGTGAGAATCACCCCCATATCGGATCAGTTCCGAGTACGTGAGATGTAGATTGGGTCATTTATGATCATGATGGTGTGCTAAATAGTCTGCCAACGGGGTTACGGTTCCCTTGTATTACGGTTGCATTAAACAGTCAATCGATTGATTTGAGGTGTTCCCGATGATCTGTGACTATAATTTCTACCATATACGTTTAGATTCTGAGGAGGAGCGTGGCGACATCAATGCAGCCTACGAGAAACACTGCGGAGACATGACCAAGATCCTCGAGATGATCTACACTGCTGATGTACGGTAACTTTCCTGTCTGTGGTGGTCCAAATTACGGTTGAATTACCGATTCGATAGTATTTAAGCTTTTGGTTAGATCTTGATAACTTTCGCGCATTAATTGTAAGGTAAAATGACATGGTTGTGGGTTTATGTAAATTATCGATCTGCGATATCGGTAATCAAATTAATTTTTTTAGCTTGACGAAGAGCGCATAACTGGTGTCATTCGTGATCTAATCAAGGCCAAAGAGATTAAAGAAACGAAGAAGTTCAAGGTTAGAACAATTTATTGATTGATTGCTTAAGTTGATGATTATTGATTGCATGATTGAATTCATTGTTATTAATAGATTTTTAATGGTTTTTCGGTCAACATTAGATAGATTTGTAATAGCTCTTGTTTTTTTGGAAAACGGTCTTGTTGGAGAAAACCTTATTGTCTGTATTTGAAGAGCTTTTTGATGATTACGATGATTAATGTATTGATCTGATCGATATTGACTGATTGATATTGATTTTCAGTCGAGTGCTGCCCCTGAAAAGGTGAAAGGACGCAAGAGGGAAAGGCTGAGAAAGAGGCGGAGGAGGCGGATCAGATGCAAAGACAAGGTATACTTACTGTATTTAACATGACATACTGTTTTTAATACGAAGTACTGTACTTATTATGGTCTACCTTAAGTGAGCGAATACCCTGGTGCATATGCTAGAATAAACTTGACATAATGACTAAGGTTGTGTTAGTTTTGCGCATCTTTTGTTCTTTTGTTGTTGTTCTCTTTACGAGCTCGAATTGAGCGTCGGTCAACGTGTTATGCACTGTTGGATACTGTAGGTCATCTAGTGGGATACTGTCGATATGAATAAGTGTGTACTGTACGAACTGAACCTGTAGTTTCATAAGTGTGTACGAAAGAAGTCTAAGTTTACATGTTTTCTAAAATACTGACGAGTTCACTAACAGTTATTTGTGCGATGCTCAATACATTGACTAAGTCAACCCAATTCAAATATGCATAGTTTACGATCTATTACATCACTACCCTTTCACTAATGTCAAATTGCTTTATTTCAGGTTAACCGTGAAGATTCAACCTCTCGATGTTTCGAAACGTGGTGATATGCTGTTACTCAGATCAGTCATTTAAGATAATTATCTTTATTATAAAGCTACGAGAGAAAGCATAATCGTCATGTCTTATTGTAGAATAATGCAACTATACATTATATCTGGTGTCACAGATATCAATACATACTTGTTCATTATTCATTGATTAAAAACTTGTATTCAATAATTATCGTTACGTTTGATGCTTTGTGGATACATTTCAGTTCTTTTCCTGTGTTTCTTCAAATGGTGGAGAGAGTGGAGAAACGAAAACGGATAATCATGTTTTGGTTAGTTTCGTCATTTTTTATCATTTATTTAATATACACTCGATTTCATACAAATAGTTACACTATTCTTGGAATTTGTTACATTTTAAAAACGGGCGCACGTCCACGTGCGTTTTTCAGTTAGTGAAACGCACGTGGACGTGCGCCCGTTTCGAAAATGTAACACGGCCTAACAACTGTTGTGTTAGTTTTGCGCAACTTTCGAAAACTTTTTCCATGTATATTTACACCAGGAAATCAAAATTCGCCCCTCATGTACAGGGCCGATCAGAGGGTACGGTATTGGTCCTACTTTCGTCATACTGTAGATAGTTTGGTTGATACTGTAGGCTTATAGTAGATGAGTTTTTGAGCAGAAATAGGCACACCTCTTTTTTATATGGATTGTATTGCAATCATTAATCTTTGATCTTCGAACTTTAATCTCTTCATTTAGTCAGCTACTCTCCTCATGTGTCCTTCCTCCGCCCTCTCGTTCTACTCCTCGACGGAGATGGTGTCAGTTTATTGATTTATTGATTTGCTGGAGGATAGCAATATTGATTGATTGATTGAGAATATGGATACTGTGTTCTTTATATTTTCTAGCAAATAATAATATCTTGTACTTGGTTATATTGTTCTTTGGGAAACGCATTGGGAATATGTGATGCGCTCGCCGTTTTTGCATAGTGGGTCGATTTGGAAAATTCGTTGTTTCGCTTCTAAATCGCCATTTTTACCTTCGTTTCATATCAATCGACCTGATTGTAGTCTGATCAATCAATCAAAACATTATAATTGTTAGTAGTTGGTTCATATCCCATCCGGTTTTGGTCAATTAGTTATCGATTGATAGTATAACATCAATCGATAATGTAATAATTGGTCAAGAGTGAAAGGAGTTTCTCTAGAAATGGGTCTATTCGAAAGATTTAGGATTATTTTAATTTCTTTTTTTTAGTTTGATCTTTGATCTTTGAACAATACTTATTATATAAGTTGTTCACTGAATTATTGTCATTACAGTGCCTTCTCGATTCGATCCACACGCGAATCGAACCGAGGACCAAAGTCGAGACGGGAGCTGTAGGAGGTGAGTGTGACCTTTGATCTTTGCTCTTTTCGTAGATTGTTGTCTGATCAATCAATCAAAACATTATAACTGTTAGTAGTTGGTTCATATCCCATCCGGTTTTGGTCAATTAGTTATCGATTGATACTATAACATCAATCGATAATGTAATAATTGGTCAAGGGTGAGTCGGTCACTCGGCCATCGTGAATATGATCATAGCGATTATCGATCCGAAACAATTCAAACACCATGAATGTACGATATGAGTAGGGGGTACGGTAGGCAGATATAAGGTGCGATGGGGCTATCCTTTTTATAATATATCAATTCTGACGGTTGTAGGGCTCATAGTGAATTGCGCATTGTTTTACATTGAATGATACATTATTTTTGACTCGTTTACGGAATATTGAGAAAGAGTGTGGTAGAGTTCGGTATCTGTTCAATATTTGCTTTGAATTATCGATTGATCTAACTATAATCTTGAACATTCAGTTCACGATGGTCCCAACAAGAAGACCAAAATCTACCCTCGCCATCTCCAGCTTGCCGTCCGCAACGACGAGGAGCTGAACAAGCTTATGGCTGGAGTCACCATCGCTCAAGGAGGTCTTCTTCCCAACATCAACGCCGTTCTTCTGCCCAAGAAGACCGTCGGAGACAAGGAATAAACGCCTCGCTTAGCACTCACGGCTAAACCCAGAACCCAACGGCCCTCTTTAGGGCCACAATCCTATACCAAATCGCAGTTTGCTCTCAAATATGTCTATGAATAAAGCTCGTGCATTTCAATTATTGACTGTGTATCTAATCGATGTGTGAAATCAGTTGTCCGCTGAGTTTAGCCTTGTGGTTTTTGAGAAACGCTCAGAGATTAGGGTAGCTAGGGTCGACTACCGAAGTTTGGAAGTAAAACCTGCGCCTCTCCCTAAACCGTTTCTATTCTGTGAGAGATAAACGGATCTAAGTATGTATAGAGTTCTATGTGAGAGCATGAATTCAGATAACACTGTAGTCTAGGTCGATTACGATAATCTAGATATGCGTTTGTTAGCCTCTCCAACAATCCGCCTCGGTTTTTTGACGTAATATTTCAGTTGAAATCAGTGAGATAACAACTATTTGCATATCGAGAATACAATTTTTTAAAGTTTCGTTAGTTGATATGATGATGTAGATGTGTTCTTACAATTAGTCTCTCAGTGTCCATCTATGTAGATCTATAAATGTGCGTTGATGAGGCCAGTCGGTAATATATTCTACATAGATGGTTCAGGAATAGATTACGGTAGGCTAATCAATCGATAAATTGATTTTTTAACTAATCAATAAATCGGATTACCGCGCTTTTCGAGTGTTCCTTGAGATGGAAATCCCATATATTATGAATGTGGTTTCGGTAACTCTCCGCTCTGACAACACTCTCTCGTTTTCTTTGTCTACGAGAGAGTATTGCCAATTTGGACAGTAAAATTAGCGTGGGATTTTCCTTTAAAACATGTCTTTCGAAATATTGAAAGTATTTCGGATAGATCTGAATTAATCGATAATGTTTTGTTTTCTTGCGTATGTTATTGATTGATTGATTTATTTTTTTATATGTTGTACAGTATTGATAAATAATACTCGGTTGTACACTATGGCGTTAACAATATTAACTTTGTAAATTTCGATTTTGAAATGCTAATTTAATTTTTACAAATGGAAAAGGGGAAGTACTCGCAGGGGAGTCGGACAAGGCGAGAATGGAAATGAATAGAGAAAGAAATAGATGATAGAGAGACGTGGATAACCAGACAGACGGAAAACAGATCACACTTCATTTTTGTTAGCTTTCTTTGAAATAACGACAAAAAGAAGGAAAGGTCTTAATGTCCAAATCAGGGTCCCATTGGCACCCTTGACACATTGGGAACGCCTTTACCATATTATTTCTATTGGTAAGTGTCTCATATAGCTTGACACAGAAAAACCTCCTCTTCATGGTTTTCGCTGTCTTCGACAAAATTGTCACCAGATCTTGTTTCCATAAGACGTAAAAGGCTCATCTCATGAATTTCTATGTGTAACGAGTCAATTGACCAACAGATTGGGATACTTTTTTTACGATACTTTTGTTTTACTGGGTGTTTGGGAAAAGGGATATTGGCATTATAAAGAGAAGAGCAAATCTCAGCGTTTCACTCTTTTGCTCTCTCATCGTTGTACATTTTGCCATTCGCTAATTCTTTTACATATTATGACTCACTTGTTTGAACTGATTTAGTGTAACCCTAGTCATAGATGGCTCCTTGAAACGATATTAGAAAAGCTAACCTACTAGCCACAACATTCATCAAATGTTTTTACAATCGATAATGACTCCACCACACTATCCTGATTTAGGTAACTTTCAAAAGCCGCAAGTCATCCTACATGAGATCTGTGCACAAATAGAGAAATGGAAAAGCTCTTCTTGCATAATGCGCTTATAAAGATATCATCACAAAATGGGAAGATGAAGAACATTCCTTTTCTTATTATTCCTTTTCTAATCTATTTTCAGCCCTCTACGATCATATTCATTTCATCGATAAATTTGTAAATGAGAAAATAGTTTTCCCGAAATTTATGTTATGTAAAATATTGTAATCGAGAAATGAACTATCTCTCTTTTAGTTAAAACTCCGACCTCTCCTTCTTCCCCCTGGGGTGCTCCCATCGTTTCTTTCTCCTATAACCAATCCCAATCCTACCTAATTCTACTCTCCCTCTTTAAACCGTGAACATCGATTGGTTGAGCGTGTCCGAATCCGCCATCGTACTGTTGGTTTGCCCCGAAACGAGGCTGTTTCCTAGACATGCATGGCTTAATCTTGTATCTGAGCATATCACCGCTGGCATGATCAACCAGGTAACTGTCATAAGACAGTATCGTACATTTGCATGCAGGAATCTGTCTTTAGGCATTGTGAGAAAGATTTGAGCAAGACGAAAGATGTAATTAGCGCGATTACCCCGTAATTTATGCAAATGTTGTAATTGAAAAATGAAGGCGATTTCCTGGAATAAAATTAGCGTAGGATTTGCCTTTAAAACAAATCGTGCGCGCTCTCTCCCCACTCTCTACCTCTCTGTCTCTTTCTTTTCTCTCTACATCTTCTCTCTCTTCTCCCTCATTCTATCTCCCTTTCCTCTCTGTCTGTTTTCTCTTCTTTCTTTTCTATCTACAGACTACAGTTCCAAAAAATAGTTTTCAGAAAGAAAAAAAATCAAGAAGGTTTCAGAAAGTTCGAGAAACTTTCAGAACATTGCTCACGGCTAGTATATTATATGTCCAGTCCCTGGTTTTCAAGCAACGGGCCTCATATATCGGGAGGAAGTAGCCCTTTAACCTATGTCAGATATCTGTCGAGTATTGATTGATTATTTGGAAAGAGTAACTACTGTAGCTCATGAATTAACGAGTTAGTATAGAAAAGAACGGGCAACCGTGCAGACAATGAGATAGCAACGCTAAACAAGCCTATGCAGTTATTCAAGTGTAACTGTAATGGTATGCGCTGCAACGGTATACGCTTTTACCGGCACTAGTTCGGATGAGAATCTATGAATAATAACCGACTGGGTTATAGCCATTTGCATACTTTGTCTATTCATTAGTCTCACATATCCAAATGTTTATAATCCAATCGGATATTATTCATCGGTTCTCCTTCGACCTAGTGCCGCTTTAACCACAACACCACCTCTCACAAATCTCAAATGAAAAAGCAGTACACTACGGTTAATTCGTTGTGGTATAGTATTTTATCCCTAAAATATGCGTTCAGTATTTTGTTGACCATTTTTTTCTGAAACGTCCTCTCCCTTTCCCTCTACTTCTCTCGCTCGCTCCCTCCCTTCTCTCTCCCTCTATCTTTCCCTTCTCCACTCACTCTCCCTCAGCCCATCCCCCCCCCGGTAAATATAAAGGGTAAAGGGTAAAGCTTAATCCTATTATCTATGCTGATTTCGCGTGAGATTTTGTGACATTGTTTCATATATTGAAAAATCAATTAGAATCTACTCTGATCAATGAATTTCTTCGATAAATATACAGAATAAAGGAGGTACGCATACCAATCATGCATCATTACATTAAAAAAATAAAGCTCCCACTTGCAACTCATCATTCTTTTCATTTTCGATATACGTCAGATTCTTGAATGATCAACTGAAATTCCACGAAATCACAAACAGACCCTTATAATTACAAATATTTATGCAGTGTCCTAAAGTCATGAGATGAAAATAAATGAAACGAAAAAGTGGCGAAGTGGTGTGTAAAACGAGGAAAATGTGCTCTACTTTTTCGTAACTTTTGAATAAATAGTAGAAATTAAAAACGTTGTCTGGAGCCTTTTCAATTACTTATCACGGGTCTCCTGTAAAAATGTTGAAAAAAACGTCCGGCAATGCCACTAGGAAAACATTTTCTCTCCGATATCGATGAAAGTCGGTCAGTGGGTGTGGTTGGGGGTCATGAGAAGACATAGCCACTTTATTTGGCCAAAATTGGATATTATCGATTTTTAGTGATCTACCCTGAAAATGATCATAACTCGGTTCATTTTCATCGTACAACGAGCCGATAGGTGTAATTCGTCATTCGACTCGTCTTCTAATGCACTCCAAAAAGTTGATGATGAGCCGTTCGCTGCTAAGTCATCTTTAGGGCGAAAAACGAGAAAAACAAAAAAAAGTTATCTCGAAAATATTTTCTTGACCCCATCCGTTCTATTGCAAAAAATATGTCTTCAAACGACGCACAATATTACTATCTAGTTCATTGCACGTATTTCTTGACCCCCAGGGTCGATTACTAGATAGCTCATGGACTTCAAGGTGGACTCCCGCGAACATTTTCGTGAACAAACCGTGAAGACAGAAAGTTAGCAAAAGATATTCTACACACCGTACACTATTTATTTTATGCAAATTCAGCTTATTGATCGCTAGAATCAAGAATGAATCGTGCTTGCAATCGCAGGCAAAGGCGCGCTTTTTGAAAATAAGAAAGTTCGGCAATAAGATTCGAACCCGTTACAATGCGCTATCTAGTCAGAAGTTATACCACTGCGCTAAGGGATTGATGAGTGGCCACTTCTTGCATATCAATTGAAAAATTGCATAAGTGAGATACAAGAGATTTGCATGAGTATTCGCGGGTGGCCACCTTTAATCGATTTTGATCACTTTCCGTTTTTCGAACATATCTCACTTCAACGTTGTCCAATTTCCTTTTCAAAAAAAAAATAGAAATGATTCTCTCGAAAAGGAGATTGAAAAGTGTACAATTGTCCAAATTGTTATATCAAGCCGTTTTCGAGTTATTGAAGGAAAACTGCTACAATTTCGATTTTTACAGATTTCATGTGTTGTATAGAGACGCGGGATAATAATAGTTTGATTTTATATTTATTTTTCGGGTATTGTATTTGTTCGTGAACTCCCCCTCCTCTCCTTTATCTGTCTGTCATTTATCTCTTTATTTATCCCCTCTGCTCTCTCGCACCACCACACATTCTCGCCTCTTGCATCCATTCCAGCGGCGATTACACTTAAAGTTCATTTTCTCCAAAATATCTGCAAATTGGCTGAATTTTTTTCTTTTTCATGAAAAATGAATTAGACAGGCGTGATCGCCATCAGATTCTGCCCCGTAAGATATAGTCTGTAAAATTTAGCATCATTATGTGACGAGAAATGACTAAAAACTCGATTTCAGTGTGGCGTCGTCAGACCTCAACGGTCTCTCTAGGTGCAAAATGAATATGACCATCGTCATCTGCACCCTTGAGAACCCCCGATTCCCAAAACTTGATTTATTGATAGTGCCAGAATTCACTGATTTTAGTTGATTCTTACGCAAGCGGCCTCATATAAAGATGTTCGGAATTGATATAATCACTTTTGTGAATGATTAGACCAATCAATATTTGATATCTACATAGAATATTGTTTTATATATTCATCGAAAACCTAAATTAACATAATTGCAATTGACAAAATAGCGTCAATTTCCCGTTTTTTTCATTACATTGCAATTGAGAAAATAGCTAGATTTCCCGCATTTTTTCTATTGTATTGCAATTGAGAAATTAGCGTGATTTCTACGTAATTTATGCATAAAGCTGCAATATAGAAAATAGCGCGATTTCTCCCTAATTTATGCATAAAGCTGCAATATAGAAAATAGCGCGATTACTCCGTAATCCTAGGACCATTCAACTAATGAACCCTACCTCTTTTTCACGCTATTTTCGACCATCTCCGCGCTTAGATTTAGGCCCTTTTAAACAACTTATGGTTAGTTAAAGACTCTTTTACACGTGGCTCGGATTTCTTTATAACTGATTTTCAATAACCAAGTAGTTATTTAACTGGACAAAAATTGACCAGTCTGGTCAAAAATTGACCAGCCTAGTACACCTAACTATTTCTGGACTTAGAATATTTTTTCTTGGCGGATTCGGACACGCTCAACCAATCGATGTTCACGGTTTAAAGAGGGAGAGTAGAATTAGGTAGGATTGGGATTGGTTATAGGAGAAAGAAACGATGGGAGCACCCCAGGGGGAAGAAGGAGAGGTCGGAGTTTTAACTAAAAGAGAGATAGTTCATTTCTAAACGAGGCTGTTTCCTAGACATGCATGGCTTAATCTTGTATCTGAGCATATCACCGCTGGCAGTATCAACCAGGTAACTGTCATAAGACAGTATCGTACATTTGCATGCAGGAATCTGTATTTAGGCATCGTGAGAAAGATTTGAGCAAGACGAAAGATGTAATTAGCGAGATTACACCGTAATTTATGCAAATGTTGTAATTGAAAAATGAAAGCGATTTCCCCGTAATAAAATTAGCTTAGGATTTGCCTTTAAAATAAATCTCTTTCTTTTCTCTCTCCGTCTTCTCCCTCATTCTATCTCCCATTAATCTCTGTCTCTTTTCTCTTCTCTCTTTTCTCTCTACAGAACCCTCTTCCATAACCCTGACTACAGTACCAAAAAATAGTTTCCAGAAAGAAACAAATCAAGAAGGTTTCAGAAAGTTCGAGAAACTTTCAGAACATTGCTCACGGCTAGTATATTATATGTCCAGTCCCTGGTTTTCAAGCAACGGGCCTCATATATCGGGAGGAAGTAGCCCTTTAACCTACGAATGATGTCAGATATCTGTCGAGTATTGATTGATTATTTGGAAAGAGTAACTACTGTAGCTCATGAATTAACGAGTTAGTATAGAAAAGAACGGGCAACCGTGCAGACAATGAGATAGCAACACTAAACAAGCCTATGCAGTTATTCAAGTGTAACTGTAATGGTATGCGCTGCAACGGTATACGCTTTTACCGGCACTAGTTCGGATGAGAATCGATGAATAATAACCGACTGGGTTATAGCCATTTGCATACTTTGTCTATTCATTAGCGCTTGTCTCACATATCCAAATGTTTATAATCCAATCGGATATTATTCATCGGTTCTCCTTCGACCTAGATCCGCTTTAACCACAACACCACCTCTCACAAATCTCAAATGAAAAATCAGTACACTACGGTTAATTCGTTGTGGTATAGTATTTTATCCCTAAAATATGCGTTCAGTATTTTGTTGACCATTTTTTTCTGAAACGTCCTCTCCCTTTCTCACTACTTCTCTCGCTCGCTTCCCCTTCTCTCTTCCTCTATCTTTCCCTTCTCCACTCTCTCTCCCTCAGCCCATCCCCCCGGTAAATATAAAGGGTAAAGGGTAAAGCTTAATCCTATTATCTATGCTGATTTCGCGTGAGATTTTGTGACATTGTTTCATATTTTGAAAAATCAATTAGAATCTACTCTGATCAATGAATTTCTTCGATAAATATACAGAATAAAGAAGGTACGCATACCAATCATGCATCATTACATTAAAAAAATAAAGCTCCCACTTGCAACTCATCATTCTTTTCATTTTCGATATACGTCAGATTCTTGAATGATCAACTGAAATTCCACGAAATCACAAACAGACCCTTATAATTACAAATATTTATGCAGTGTCCTAAAGTCATGAGATGAAAATAAATGAAACGAAAAAGTGGCGAAGTGGTGTGTAAAACGAGGAAAATGTGCTCTACTTTTTCGTAACTTTTGAATAAATAGTAGAAATTAAAAACGTTGTCTGGAGCCTTTTCAATTACTTATCACGGGTCTCCTGTAAAAATGTTGAAAAAAACGTCCGGCAATGCCACTAGGAAAACATTTTCTCTCCGATTTCGATGAAAGTCGGTCAGTGGGTGTGGTTGGGGGTCATGAGAAGACATAGCCACTTTATTTGGCCAAAATTGGATATTATCGATTTTTAGTGATCTACCCTGAAAATGATCATAACTCGGTTCATTTTCATCGTACAACGAGCCGATAGGTGTAATTCGTCATTCGACTCGTCTTCTAATGCACTCCAAAAAGTTGATGATGAGCCGTTCGCTGCTAAGTCATCTTTAGGGCGAAAAACGAGAAAAACAAAAAAAAGTTATCTCGAAAATATTTTCTTGACCCCATCCGTTCTATTGCAAAAATTATGTCTTCAAACGACGCACAATATTACTATCTAGTTCATTGCACGTATTTCTTGACCCCCAGGGTCGATTACTAGATAGCTCATGGACTTCAAGGTGGACTCCCGCGAACATTTTCGTGAACAAACCGTGAAGACAGAAAGTTAGCAAAAGATATTCTACACACCGTACACTATTTATTTTATGCAAATTCAGCTTATTGATCGCTAGAATCAAGAATGAATCGTGCTTGCAATCGCAGGCAAAGGCGCGCTTTTTGAAAATAAGAAAGTTCGGCAATAAGATTCGAACCCGTTACAATGCGCTATCTAGTCAGAAGTTATACCACTGCGCTAAGGGATTGATGAGTGGCCACTTCTTGCATATCAATTGAAAAATTGCATAAGTGAGAAGATACAAGAGATTTGCATGAGTATTCGCGGGTGGCCACCTTTAATCGATTTTGATCACTTTCCGTTTTTCGAACATATCTCACTTCAACGTTGTCCAATTTCCTTTTCAAAAAAAAAATAGAAATGATTCTCTCGAAAAGGAGATTGAAAAGTGTACAATTGTCCAAATTGTTATATCAAGCCGTTTTCGAGTTATTGAAGGAAAACTGCTACAATTTCGATTTTTACAGATTTCATGTGTTGTATAGAGACGCGGGATAATAATAGTTTGATTTTATATTTATTTTTCGGGTATTGTATTTGTTCGTGAACTCCCCCTCCTCTCCTTTATCTGTCTGTCATTTATCTCTTTATTTATCCCCTCTGCTCTCTCGCACCACCACACATTCTCGCCTCTTGCATCCATTCCAGCGGCAAAATGATTACACTTAAAGTTCATTTTCTCCAAAATATCTGCAAATTGGCTGAATTTTTTTCTTTTTCATGAAAAATGAATTAGACAGGCGTGATCGCCATCAGATTCTGCCTCGTAAGATATAGTCTGTAAAATGTAGCATCATCATGTGACGAGAAATGACTAAAAACTCGATTTCAGTGTGACGTCGTCAGACCTCAACGGTCTCTTTAGGTGCAAAATGAATATGACCATCGTCATCTGCACCCTTGAGAACCCCCGATCCCCAAAACTTGATTTATTGATAGTGCCAGAATTCACTGATTTTAGTTGATTCTTACGCAAGCGGCCTCATATAAAGATGTTCGGAATTGATATAATCACTTTTGTGAATGATTAGACCAATCAATATTTGATATCTACATAGAATATTGTTTTATATATTAATCGAAAAAAACTTAATTAGCATAATTGCAATTGACAAAATATCGTGAATTCCCGTATTTTTCTATTGTATTGCAACTGAGAAAATAGCGTGATTTCCCGGTAATTTATGCATAATGCTGCGATAGAAAATAGCGCGATTTCTCCCTAATTTATGCATAAAGCTGCAATATAGAAAATAGCGCGATTTCCCCGTAATCCTAGGACCATTCAACTAATGAACCCTACCTCTTTTTCACGCTATTTTCGACTATCTCCGCGCTCAGATTTAAGCCCTTTTAAACAACTTATGGTTAGTTAAAGGCTCTTTTACACGTGGCTCGGATATCTTTATAACTGAGTTTCAATAACCAAGTAGTTATTTAACTGGACAAAAATTGACCAGTCTGGTCAAAAATTGACCAGTCTAGTACAGCTAACAATTTCTGGACTTGGAATATTTTTTCTCGGGGCAAACCAACAGTACGATGGCGGATTCGGACACGCTCAACCAATCGATGTTCACGGTTTAAAGAGGGAGAGTAGAATTAGGTAGGATTGGGATTGGTTATAGGAGAAAGAAACGATGGGAGCACCCCAGGGGGAAGAAGGAGAGGTCGGAGTTTTAACTAAAAGAGAGATAGTTCATTTCTAAACGAGGCTGTTTCCTAGACATGCATGGCTTAATCTTGTATCTGAGCATATCACCGCTGGCAGTATCAACCAGGTAACTGTCATAAGACAGTATCGTACATTTGCATGCAGGAATCTGTATTTAGGCATCATGAGAAAGATTTGAGCAAGACGAAAGATGTAATTAGCGAGATTACACCGTAATTTATGCAAATGTTGTAATTGAAAAATGAAAGCGATTTCCCCGTAATAAAATTAGCTTAGGATTTGCCTTTAAAATAAATCTCTTTCTTTTCTCTCTCCGTCTTCTCCCTCATTCTATCTCCCATTAATCTCTGTCTCTTTTCTCTTCTCTCTTTTCTCTCTACAGAACCCTCTTCCATAACCCTGACTACAGTACCAAAAAATAGTTTCCAGAAAGAAACAAATCAAGAAGGTTTCAGAAAGTTCGAGAAACTTTCAGAACATTGCTCACGGCTAGTATATTATATGTCCAGTCCCTGGTTTTCAAGCAACGGGCCTCATATATCGGGAGGAAGTAGCCCTTTAACCTACGAATGATGTCAGATATCTGTCGAGTATTGATTGATTATTTGGAAAGAGTAACTACTGTAGCTCATGAATTAACGAGTTAGTATAGAAAAGAACGGGCAACCGTGCAGACAATGAGATAGCAACACTAAACAAGCCTATGCAGTTATTCAAGTGTAACTGTAATGGTATGCGCTGCAACGGTATACGCTTTTACCGGCACTAGTTCGGATGAGAATCGATGAATAATAACCGACTGGGTTATAGCCATTTGCATACTTTGTCTATTCATTAGCGCTTGTCTCACATATCCAAATGTTTATAATCCAATCGGATATTATTCATCGGTTCTCCTTCGACCTAGATCCGCTTTAACCACAACACCACCTCTCACAAATCTCAAATGAAAAATCAGTACACTACGGTTAATTCGTTGTGGTATAGTATTTTATCCCTAAAATATGCGTTCAGTATTTTGTTGACCATTTTTTTCTGAAACGTCCTCTCCCTTTCTCACTACTTCTCTCGCTCGCTTCCCCTTCTCTCTTCCTCTATCTTTCCCTTCTCCACTCTCTCTCCCTCAGCCCATCCCCCCGGTAAATATAAAGGGTAAAGGGTAAAGCTTAATCCTATTATCTATGCTGATTTCGCGTGAGATTTTGTGACATTGTTTCATATTTTGAAAAATCAATTAGAATCTACTCTGATCAATGAATTTCTTCGATAAATATACAGAATAAAGAAGGTACGCATACCAATCATGCATCATTACATTAAAAAAATAAAGCTCCCACTTGCAACTCATCATTCTTTTCATTTTCGATATACGTCAGATTCTTGAATGATCAACTGAAATTCCACGAAATCACAAACAGACCCTTATAATTACAAATATTTATGCAGTGTCCTAAAGTCATGAGATGAAAATAAATGAAACGAAAAAGTGGCGAAGTGGTGTGTAAAACGAGGAAAATGTGCTCTACTTTTTCGTAACTTTTGAATAAATAGTAGAAATTAAAAACGTTGTCTGGAGCCTTTTCAATTACTTATCACGGGTCTCCTGTAAAAATGTTGAAAAAAACGTCCGGCAATGCCACTAGGAAAACATTTTCTCTCCGATTTCGATGAAAGTCGGTCAGTGGGTGTGGTTGGGGGTCATGAGAAGACATAGCCACTTTATTTGGCCAAAATTGGATATTATCGATTTTTAGTGATCTACCCTGAAAATGATCATAACTCGGTTCATTTTCATCGTACAACGAGCCGATAGGTGTAATTCGTCATTCGACTCGTCTTCTAATGCACTCCAAAAAGTTGATGATGAGCCGTTCGCTGCTAAGTCATCTTTAGGGCGAAAAACGAGAAAAACAAAAAAAAGTTATCTCGAAAATATTTTCTTGACCCCATCCGTTCTATTGCAAAAATTATGTCTTCAAACGACGCACAATATTACTATCTAGTTCATTGCACGTATTTCTTGACCCCCAGGGTCGATTACTAGATAGCTCATGGACTTCAAGGTGGACTCCCGCGAACATTTTCGTGAACAAACCGTGAAGACAGAAAGTTAGCAAAAGATATTCTACACACCGTACACTATTTATTTTATGCAAATTCAGCTTATTGATCGCTAGAATCAAGAATGAATCGTGCTTGCAATCGCAGGCAAAGGCGCGCTTTTTGAAAATAAGAAAGTTCGGCAATAAGATTCGAACCCGTTACAATGCGCTATCTAGTCAGAAGTTATACCACTGCGCTAAGGGATTGATGAGTGGCCACTTCTTGCATATCAATTGAAAAATTGCATAAGTGAGAAGATACAAGAGATTTGCATGAGTATTCGCGGGTGGCCACCTTTAATCGATTTTGATCACTTTCCGTTTTTCGAACATATCTCACTTCAACGTTGTCCAATTTCCTTTTCAAAAAAAAAATAGAAATGATTCTCTCGAAAAGGAGATTGAAAAGTGTACAATTGTCCAAATTGTTATATCAAGCCGTTTTCGAGTTATTGAAGGAAAACTGCTACAATTTCGATTTTTACAGATTTCATGTGTTGTATAGAGACGCGGGATAATAATAGTTTGATTTTATATTTATTTTTCGGGTATTGTATTTGTTCGTGAACTCCCCCTCCTCTCCTTTATCTGTCTGTCATTTATCTCTTTATTTATCCCCTCTGCTCTCTCGCACCACCACACATTCTCGCCTCTTGCATCCATTCCAGCGGCAAAATGATTACACTTAAAGTTCATTTTCTCCAAAATATCTGCAAATTGGCTGAATTTTTTTCTTTTTCATGAAAAATGAATTAGACAGGCGTGATCGCCATCAGATTCTGCCTCGTAAGATATAGTCTGTAAAATGTAGCATCATCATGTGACGAGAAATGACTAAAAACTCGATTTCAGTGTGACGTCGTCAGACCTCAACGGTCTCTTTAGGTGCAAAATGAATATGACCATCGTCATCTGCACCCTTGAGAACCCCCGATCCCCAAAACTTGATTTATTGATAGTGCCAGAATTCACTGATTTTAGTTGATTCTTACGCAAGCGGCCTCATATAAAGATGTTCGGAATTGATATAATCACTTTTGTGAATGATTAGACCAATCAATATTTGATATCTACATAGAATATTGTTTTATATATTAATCGAAAAAAACTTAATTAGCATAATTGCAATTGACAAAATATCGTGAATTCCCGTATTTTTCTATTGTATTGCAACTGAGAAAATAGCGTGATTTCCCGGTAATTTATGCATAATGCTGCGATAGAAAATAGCGCGATTTCTCCCTAATTTATGCATAAAGCTGCAATATAGAAAATAGCGCGATTTCCCCGTAATCCTAGGACCATTCAACTAATGAACCCTACCTCTTTTTCACGCTATTTTCGACTATCTCCGCGCTCAGATTTAAGCCCTTTTAAACAACTTATGGTTAGTTAAAGGCTCTTTTACACGTGGCTCGGATATCTTTATAACTGAGTTTCAATAACCAAGTAGTTATTTAACTGGACAAAAATTGACCAGTCTGGTCAAAAATTGACCAGTCTAGTACAGCTAACAATTTCTGGACTTGGAATATTTTTTCTCGGGGCAAACCAACAGTACGATGGCGGATTCGGACACGCTCAACCAATCGATGTTCACGGTTTAAAGAGGGAGAGTAGAATTAGGTAGGATTGGGATTGGTTATAGGAGAAAGAAACGATGGGAGCACCCCAGGGGGAAGAAGGAGAGGTCGGAGTTTTAACTAAAAGAGAGATAGTTCATTTCTAAACGAGGCTGTTTCCTAGACATGCATGGCTTAATCTTGTATCTGAGCATATCACCGCTGGCAGTATCAACCAGGTAACTGTCATAAGACAGTATCGTACATTTGCATGCAGGAATCTGTATTTAGGCATCATGAGAAAGATTTGAGCAAGACGAAAGATGTAATTAGCGAGATTACACCGTAATTTATGCAAATGTTGTAATTGAAAAATGAAAGCGATTTCCCCGTAATAAAATTAGCTTAGGATTTGCCTTTAAAATAAATCTCTTTCTTTTCTCTCTCCGTCTTCTCCCTCATTCTATCTCCCATTAATCTCTGTCTCTTTTCTCTTCTCTCTTTTCTCTCTACAGAACCCTCTTCCATAACCCTGACTACAGTACCAAAAAATAGTTTCCAGAAAGAAACAAATCAAGAAGGTTTCAGAAAGTTCGAGAAACTTTCAGAACATTGCTCACGGCTAGTATATTATATGTCCAGTCCCTGGTTTTCAAGCAACGGGCCTCATATATCGGGAGGAAGTAGCCCTTTAACCTACGAATGATGTCAGATATCTGTCGAGTATTGATTGATTATTTGGAAAGAGTAACTACTGTAGCTCATGAATTAACGAGTTAGTATAGAAAAGAACGGGCAACCGTGCAGACAATGAGATAGCAACACTAAACAAGCCTATGCAGTTATTCAAGTGTAACTGTAATGGTATGCGCTGCAACGGTATACGCTTTTACCGGCACTAGTTCGGATGAGAATCGATGAATAATAACCGACTGGGTTATAGCCATTTGCATACTTTGTCTATTCATTAGCGCTTGTCTCACATATCCAAATGTTTATAATCCAATCGGATATTATTCATCGGTTCTCCTTCGACCTAGATCCGCTTTAACCACAACACCACCTCTCACAAATCTCAAATGAAAAATCAGTACACTACGGTTAATTCGTTGTGGTATAGTATTTTATCCCTAAAATATGCGTTCAGTATTTTGTTGACCATTTTTTTCTGAAACGTCCTCTCCCTTTCTCACTACTTCTCTCGCTCGCTTCCCCTTCTCTCTTCCTCTATCTTTCCCTTCTCCACTCTCTCTCCCTCAGCCCATCCCCCCGGTAAATATAAAGGGTAAAGGGTAAAGCTTAATCCTATTATCTATGCTGATTTCGCGTGAGATTTTGTGACATTGTTTCATATTTTGAAAAATCAATTAGAATCTACTCTGATCAATGAATTTCTTCGATAAATATACAGAATAAAGAAGGTACGCATACCAATCATGCATCATTACATTAAAAAAATAAAGCTCCCACTTGCAACTCATCATTCTTTTCATTTTCGATATACGTCAGATTCTTGAATGATCAACTGAAATTCCACGAAATCACAAACAGACCCTTATAATTACAAATATTTATGCAGTGTCCTAAAGTCATGAGATGAAAATAAATGAAACGAAAAAGTGGCGAAGTGGTGTGTAAAACGAGGAAAATGTGCTCTACTTTTTCGTAACTTTTGAATAAATAGTAGAAATTAAAAACGTTGTCTGGAGCCTTTTCAATTACTTATCACGGGTCTCCTGTAAAAATGTTGAAAAAAACGTCCGGCAATGCCACTAGGAAAACATTTTCTCTCCGATTTCGATGAAAGTCGGTCAGTGGGTGTGGTTGGGGGTCATGAGAAGACATAGCCACTTTATTTGGCCAAAATTGGATATTATCGATTTTTAGTGATCTACCCTGAAAATGATCATAACTCGGTTCATTTTCATCGTACAACGAGCCGATAGGTGTAATTCGTCATTCGACTCGTCTTCTAATGCACTCCAAAAAGTTGATGATGAGCCGTTCGCTGCTAAGTCATCTTTAGGGCGAAAAACGAGAAAAACAAAAAAAAGTTATCTCGAAAATATTTTCTTGACCCCATCCGTTCTATTGCAAAAATTATGTCTTCAAACGACGCACAATATTACTATCTAGTTCATTGCACGTATTTCTTGACCCCCAGGGTCGATTACTAGATAGCTCATGGACTTCAAGGTGGACTCCCGCGAACATTTTCGTGAACAAACCGTGAAGACAGAAAGTTAGCAAAAGATATTCTACACACCGTACACTATTTATTTTATGCAAATTCAGCTTATTGATCGCTAGAATCAAGAATGAATCGTGCTTGCAATCGCAGGCAAAGGCGCGCTTTTTGAAAATAAGAAAGTTCGGCAATAAGATTCGAACCCGTTACAATGCGCTATCTAGTCAGAAGTTATACCACTGCGCTAAGGGATTGATGAGTGGCCACTTCTTGCATATCAATTGAAAAATTGCATAAGTGAGAAGATACAAGAGATTTGCATGAGTATTCGCGGGTGGCCACCTTTAATCGATTTTGATCACTTTCCGTTTTTCGAACATATCTCACTTCAACGTTGTCCAATTTCCTTTTCAAAAAAAAAATAGAAATGATTCTCTCGAAAAGGAGATTGAAAAGTGTACAATTGTCCAAATTGTTATATCAAGCCGTTTTCGAGTTATTGAAGGAAAACTGCTACAATTTCGATTTTTACAGATTTCATGTGTTGTATAGAGACGCGGGATAATAATAGTTTGATTTTATATTTATTTTTCGGGTATTGTATTTGTTCGTGAACTCCCCCTCCTCTCCTTTATCTGTCTGTCATTTATCTCTTTATTTATCCCCTCTGCTCTCTCGCACCACCACACATTCTCGCCTCTTGCATCCATTCCAGCGGCAAAATGATTACACTTAAAGTTCATTTTCTCCAAAATATCTGCAAATTGGCTGAATTTTTTTCTTTTTCATGAAAAATGAATTAGACAGGCGTGATCGCCATCAGATTCTGCCTCGTAAGATATAGTCTGTAAAATGTAGCATCATCATGTGACGAGAAATGACTAAAAACTCGATTTCAGTGTGACGTCGTCAGACCTCAACGGTCTCTTTAGGTGCAAAATGAATATGACCATCGTCATCTGCACCCTTGAGAACCCCCGATCCCCAAAACTTGATTTATTGATAGTGCCAGAATTCACTGATTTTAGTTGATTCTTACGCAAGCGGCCTCATATAAAGATGTTCGGAATTGATATAATCACTTTTGTGAATGATTAGACCAATCAATATTTGATATCTACATAGAATATTGTTTTATATATTAATCGAAAAAAACTTAATTAGCATAATTGCAATTGACAAAATATCGTGAATTCCCGTATTTTTCTATTGTATTGCAACTGAGAAAATAGCGTGATTTCCCGGTAATTTATGCATAATGCTGCGATAGAAAATAGCGCGATTTCTCCCTAATTTATGCATAAAGCTGCAATATAGAAAATAGCGCGATTTCCCCGTAATCCTAGGACCATTCAACTAATGAACCCTACCTCTTTTTCACGCTATTTTCGACTATCTCCGCGCTCAGATTTAAGCCCTTTTAAACAACTTATGGTTAGTTAAAGGCTCTTTTACACGTGGCTCGGATATCTTTATAACTGAGTTTCAATAACCAAGTAGTTATTTAACTGGACAAAAATTGACCAGTCTGGTCAAAAATTGACCAGTCTAGTACAGCTAACAATTTCTGGACTTGGAATATTTTTTCTCGGGGCAAACCAACAGTACGATGGCGGATTCGGACACGCTCAACCAATCGATGTTCACGGTTTAAAGAGGGAGAGTAGAATTAGGTAGGATTGGGATTGGTTATAGGAGAAAGAAACGATGGGAGCACCCCAGGGGGAAGAAGGAGAGGTCGGAGTTTTAACTAAAAGAGAGATAGTTCATTTCTAAACGAGGCTGTTTCCTAGACATGCATGGCTTAATCTTGTATCTGAGCATATCACCGCTGGCAGTATCAACCAGGTAACTGTCATAAGACAGTATCGTACATTTGCATGCAGGAATCTGTATTTAGGCATCATGAGAAAGATTTGAGCAAGACGAAAGATGTAATTAGCGAGATTACACCGTAATTTATGCAAATGTTGTAATTGAAAAATGAAAGCGATTTCCCCGTAATAAAATTAGCTTAGGATTTGCCTTTAAAATAAATCTCTTTCTTTTCTCTCTCCGTCTTCTCCCTCATTCTATCTCCCATTAATCTCTGTCTCTTTTCTCTTCTCTCTTTTCTCTCTACAGAACCCTCTTCCATAACCCTGACTACAGTACCAAAAAATAGTTTCCAGAAAGAAACAAATCAAGAAGGTTTCAGAAAGTTCGAGAAACTTTCAGAACATTGCTCACGGCTAGTATATTATATGTCCAGTCCCTGGTTTTCAAGCAACGGGCCTCATATATCGGGAGGAAGTAGCCCTTTAACCTACGAATGATGTCAGATATCTGTCGAGTATTGATTGATTATTTGGAAAGAGTAACTACTGTAGCTCATGAATTAACGAGTTAGTATAGAAAAGAACGGGCAACCGTGCAGACAATGAGATAGCAACACTAAACAAGCCTATGCAGTTATTCAAGTGTAACTGTAATGGTATGCGCTGCAACGGTATACGCTTTTACCGGCACTAGTTCGGATGAGAATCGATGAATAATAACCGACTGGGTTATAGCCATTTGCATACTTTGTCTATTCATTAGCGCTTGTCTCACATATCCAAATGTTTATAATCCAATCGGATATTATTCATCGGTTCTCCTTCGACCTAGATCCGCTTTAACCACAACACCACCTCTCACAAATCTCAAATGAAAAATCAGTACACTACGGTTAATTCGTTGTGGTATAGTATTTTATCCCTAAAATATGCGTTCAGTATTTTGTTGACCATTTTTTTCTGAAACGTCCTCTCCCTTTCTCACTACTTCTCTCGCTCGCTTCCCCTTCTCTCTTCCTCTATCTTTCCCTTCTCCACTCTCTCTCCCTCAGCCCATCCCCCCGGTAAATATAAAGGGTAAAGGGTAAAGCTTAATCCTATTATCTATGCTGATTTCGCGTGAGATTTTGTGACATTGTTTCATATTTTGAAAAATCAATTAGAATCTACTCTGATCAATGAATTTCTTCGATAAATATACAGAATAAAGAAGGTACGCATACCAATCATGCATCATTACATTAAAAAAATAAAGCTCCCACTTGCAACTCATCATTCTTTTCATTTTCGATATACGTCAGATTCTTGAATGATCAACTGAAATTCCACGAAATCACAAACAGACCCTTATAATTACAAATATTTATGCAGTGTCCTAAAGTCATGAGATGAAAATAAATGAAACGAAAAAGTGGCGAAGTGGTGTGTAAAACGAGGAAAATGTGCTCTACTTTTTCGTAACTTTTGAATAAATAGTAGAAATTAAAAACGTTGTCTGGAGCCTTTTCAATTACTTATCACGGGTCTCCTGTAAAAATGTTGAAAAAAACGTCCGGCAATGCCACTAGGAAAACATTTTCTCTCCGATTTCGATGAAAGTCGGTCAGTGGGTGTGGTTGGGGGTCATGAGAAGACATAGCCACTTTATTTGGCCAAAATTGGATATTATCGATTTTTAGTGATCTACCCTGAAAATGATCATAACTCGGTTCATTTTCATCGTACAACGAGCCGATAGGTGTAATTCGTCATTCGACTCGTCTTCTAATGCACTCCAAAAAGTTGATGATGAGCCGTTCGCTGCTAAGTCATCTTTAGGGCGAAAAACGAGAAAAACAAAAAAAAGTTATCTCGAAAATATTTTCTTGACCCCATCCGTTCTATTGCAAAAATTATGTCTTCAAACGACGCACAATATTACTATCTAGTTCATTGCACGTATTTCTTGACCCCCAGGGTCGATTACTAGATAGCTCATGGACTTCAAGGTGGACTCCCGCGAACATTTTCGTGAACAAACCGTGAAGACAGAAAGTTAGCAAAAGATATTCTACACACCGTACACTATTTATTTTATGCAAATTCAGCTTATTGATCGCTAGAATCAAGAATGAATCGTGCTTGCAATCGCAGGCAAAGGCGCGCTTTTTGAAAATAAGAAAGTTCGGCAATAAGATTCGAACCCGTTACAATGCGCTATCTAGTCAGAAGTTATACCACTGCGCTAAGGGATTGATGAGTGGCCACTTCTTGCATATCAATTGAAAAATTGCATAAGTGAGAAGATACAAGAGATTTGCATGAGTATTCGCGGGTGGCCACCTTTAATCGATTTTGATCACTTTCCGTTTTTCGAACATATCTCACTTCAACGTTGTCCAATTTCCTTTTCAAAAAAAAAATAGAAATGATTCTCTCGAAAAGGAGATTGAAAAGTGTACAATTGTCCAAATTGTTATATCAAGCCGTTTTCGAGTTATTGAAGGAAAACTGCTACAATTTCGATTTTTACAGATTTCATGTGTTGTATAGAGACGCGGGATAATAATAGTTTGATTTTATATTTATTTTTCGGGTATTGTATTTGTTC
This sequence comes from Parapristionchus giblindavisi, assembly GCA_943737045.1. Taxonomy (NCBI): domain Eukaryota; kingdom Metazoa; phylum Nematoda; class Chromadorea; order Rhabditida; family Diplogasteridae; genus Parapristionchus; species Parapristionchus giblindavisi. The sequence continues at coordinate 745,205 of CALSFV010000049.1, read as the reverse complement.
GTGAACTCCCCCTCCTCTCCTTTATCTGTCTGTCATTTATCTCTTTATTTATCCCCTCTGCTCTCTCGCACCACCACACATTCTCGCCTCTTGCATCCATTCCAGCGGCAAAATGATTACACTTAAAGTTCATTTTCTCCAAAATATCTGCAAATTGGCTGAATTTTTTTCTTTTTCATGAAAAATGAATTAGACAGGCGTGATCGCCATCAGATTCTGCCTCGTAAGATATAGTCTGTAAAATGTAGCATCATCATGTGACGAGAAATGACTAAAAACTCGATTTCAGTGTGACGTCGTCAGACCTCAACGGTCTCTTTAGGTGCAAAATGAATATGACCATCGTCATCTGCACCCTTGAGAACCCCCGATCCCCAAAACTTTATTTATTGATAGTGCCAGAATTCACTGATTTTAGTTGATTCTTACGCAAGCGGCCTCATATAAAGATGTTCGGAATTGATATAATCACTTTTGTGAATGATTAGACCAATCAATATTTGATATCTACATAGAATATTGTTTTATATATTAATCGAAAAAAACTTAATTAGCATAATTGCAATTGACAAAATATCGTGAATTCCCGTATTTTTCTATTGTATTGCAACTGAGAAAATAGCGTGATTTCCCGGTAATTTATGCATAATGCTGCGATAGAAAATAGCGCGATTTCTCCCTAATTTATGCATAAAGCTGCAATATAGAAAATAGCGCGATTTCCCCGTAATCCTAGGACCATTCAACTAATGAACCCTACCTCTTTTTCACGCTATTTTCGACTATCTCCGCGCTCAGATTTAAGCCCTTTTAAACAACTTATGGTTAGTTAAAGGCTCTTTTACACGTGGCTCGGATATCTTTATAACTGAGTTTCAATAACCAAGTAGTTATTTAACTGGACAAAAATTGACCAGTCTGGTCAAAAATTGACCAGTCTAGTACAGCTAACAATTTCTGGACTTGGAATATTTTTTCTAGTGGATTCTATAGAGTGAAAAGGTCCTCAACGTTGACGGATCGACGTCAAACTTGGAACATATGGTTATCAGACCTTCTGAAGCTAGATTTCAGACGGACGTCATCTGACGACGCCTTCGGACGTCGTCATCGTTGATGCAATTTTTTCTCTCCGATCGAGCTGATTCTTTCACAAACGTGTGTTTTCGCATAGAGGACTTGACTGGTAGACTTCAGATGACGTTGTTGACGTGATTTTTCTAACTGCTCCTAAACCTCTGAATACGTTTATATTGGTTTCCAGTCATGTGTTCATTATTATTAGACGAAAAAAGTACGTCAAAGTAGGTAAAATCATCGATATATCACTCATTTACTTAGTATGTATTGTTAAGGCCATTGCGAGAAATCGGCCCATTTATATTCTCTACTTTTATGATATTATATTGATTGCGTATTGTTACGATTTTTAAGCGCAAGAAATTGAAAATTTCATGGTGAATTATTTGTTAAATTAAATATAAAAAATAATGAAATCGTCAATGTGTCCCAATTGACTAATCATCGAACTGTGTGGTATACGGTACAACACTCGATCAAGGGACGACAACACATTTACAAGACTAATTTATTTATCGTATATCATAAAGAGAGTAATTTATTAAAGAGTTTTTATATCATGATACAATCAGCACTCTCCCTGACTACCTTCTTAATGCCACTATATCCCCGATCAATAGCCACGAGGAAAGTAGATGGAGGGAGAGGGAGAGAGTGACCTATAGGGAGAGGGAGACCTATAGGGTCAGTAGACAAATCTATCTCTGGATCCTCTGCAATTATCCGAGAAAATCTTTCGCCTTTTACTAAAGATTTCCGTGCAGAGGATCAAACTATGAGTATTACTCATTTTTTGGAATCCCCTCGAAAGAGCGGGATAATAAATTGGAAAAAGAAAATCTAAGAAACATTTCTAAGAATCGGTTTTATAATTCATAAAACTGCTTCTTAGAAAGCGAATGAGTGAACTTTTTGATCCATTGGCTCTGTTTGACAGACCAAAGATCAAAGATCAAAGACCAAAATTCATTTGTCAATTTCTGCCTCCCTTTCTCTCTCTCTTTGTATGCGACCGTAATATCCCATCTAGGTCAACTTTCATCTCAATTCATTAGCTAAAATCTGTTGAAATCCCAAGCATATATTACAAGATTGACAACCAGAATGAGGAATAAAACACTAAAATGAAGCTGTTTTTATGTTACTTGAACCTCTTTTCATGCGGTGAGAGAGCTTGTGAAGTGTTCTTTAAAAATGTTAAAATCTAAATATAATTTTTTCTTTGAAGCTAAACAAGAAATATCTTTACTAAGTTTGACGACTTTTCAGTGCTTATTTTTGAAATAAGAAACGTACCCTAGGTCCCAAGCTACATTTTAAGGTGTTTCGCAAAAATTCAAGTTCGATTTGAAAAAAAAGTTATGTTTGAATTTAATTTCGAGATGTGAGATCGAGAATAATGGAACTTTGGAGCGGTGCAGAAATTTATTGGGCGGAGGAAAAGGATTGAAAATTTGGATTTAAGCCTGATTCGAGATGCTCTTTCGAATGAGTGGCAGCATGAATGCGTCAAATTTCATCGTTCCTCTCTTCTGCTCTCCCCCTAAATCTCGCGCTCTCCCTCTTTTTGCTTCATCTTTCTCCAACTTTTGTCAAAAGTGTTGTTCTTTCAAATTTTGTTTTTATAATGGCCATTGATCCTTTTGTAAACAAAAAAATATATAAATGTCCTTTCAAAATTTTTTTCTCGCCTAATTAATCTAAATTAAATGAAATAAAGTCACTTCTCGATTCACGGTCGACGATTTTTTCTACAGTGTATATTGCTGCGCCTCTCGGGCTCAAATTTGCGAGAGCATTTTTCGCTTTTACAATGGTTTAACTTTGTTACAGTTTGATAATTCTGACTTCAGAGGCCGTATGCATGAACTCCGTTTGCCGACAAACGTGATATCACAAGCGTAGACGGAGGAGCTCTGGCAAACGCCTCTGCCTACGGTTGAGACGTCACGTTTGTCGGCAAACAGTTTGCCGGCGTTCATGCATACGTCCTCGGTAAGCCCTAACACCTCGCCACTAAACAACCCTCCTCGTCAGTATGCCACCCAAGCCATCCGCCAAGGGAGCGAAGAAGGCCGCCAAATCCCAGAGGACTACCAGTGGAGACAAGAAGAAGAGAAAGTCAAGAAAGGAGTCCTAGTAAATGACGGTCAGTGGCATTTCTTTTAAATTATCCTTTCTCATCATTTATTGCCGAAAACTCAGGTGTTTGAATCCATGCATGATTCAAGGGAATATAGTCGAATCATGCATGGATGATCCGTGCTCATGCATGGATTCTGTCATTCCATGCAAGATCACGGAAATTCGTGCTTGATCACGTAAGATCCTTGCATGATCACGAATCACGGATATTTCATGCATGATTTTACGTGTATTCGTGATCATGCAAGGATTTCAGCATCAGAGAATCAACGAAAATTATGAGAAAGTTAAGGCCAAATTTTCACTTATCATCAACAAAAGGCGTCCGCAACACTGTTTGTACCCCATAAATATTGAAATCAAACTCGAAAATCCATTAAATTGTGCATAAAATCATCGAAAATCACCATTTTCTGAGCATTTTCCACGTGAATTTAAAATGTTATGGAGTCATTATGACCTTCCAGGGGATGCTTTCCCATCGGAGCCTTGCCTAGCAAAAAATTGGAAAATTTTCAGTTGAATCTGCTAAAAGAACATTTCGGAATAGCTATGCGCACAGCCTTGCCTAACGATTCCCTGGTTTGCGCAAAGCCTTCCCCCCAGCGTGCCCACCTATGCCTTCCACTAATCAATTTCTTTTATTTCAGCTTACTGACCTCTTGGCCTCGGTGTGTAGAAGCGTGCTGACATGCCGTTAATCAGATCAGATCAGTCATTTATGATAATTATTTTTATTATTAAATAATCGGAAGCCTATTGCCCTGTGAGAGTCGTGTACAGTAATTAAGTTCGAAACCCTACTCGTTATTCCTCAGTCTATACTCTGTATATACGAGACCATTTATAATAGTCATGTTCATAGATCGAATAGCTACGCTACACATTTTCAAAATGCAGAGGAATTTTAGACACAAATGCGGTCAAGTATTCAAAAATTCTCCCAAATGCGGTCCGGTTTTTTTGATTTTTCGTAAATTTTCGGCTCAATATGCGGTCAGGCTTCGTAGTTTGTAAACTTGGATTGAACTATTATTCTTACATTTGATGCTTTGTGGATACATTTCAGTTCGTTTCTTCAAACGGTGGATTGGACATACAGCAACGGACAACTATGTATTGGTTAGTTTCGTCATTTTCTATCATTTATTCAGTATACACTGGATTTTATACAAACTATTACACTACTCTTACAACTGTTCTGTTAGTTCTTTTGTTCAAATTTATTTCATTTTTTGACAACTGAAAATGAAAAGAGGTTGTTATGTTGGTGGTGGGCAAGCTAAAATCGGATGGGTGGGTTGCAAAAATTTTGTGTTTGAGTGAATTTTGTCTAATTCATTTTCCTGTTTGAGCGAATTTTGCCTAGGACGGGTGGGTCAGGTGCCAAAATCGGTTGGGTTCGCTAGCGGTAATGCCGCCCACGTATGGGGGTGGTGTTATGGACAGTTGAATGCTAAAACGAGACAAGATTCACTGGATGTGCAAGGGAAATGTAATCAGTGAATAGTTTTGAAGAAAACAGAGATATTTACCTGGTGCGTGTTGCTGATCTTTGGTCTTTGAACTTGCACCTTTTTCATACATTTTCGATGCCAATTTATGAAAATGTATGGCCATTTTTATCTTTCTGCAGTGATGGACAAGTATGATCTAGGCGAGAGATGTTAGTTAATGAAAATGTTCGTTAAGTTTTAGACTATTTTTCTCCATCTATTTATATTTTGTTCTCTTACTTTTTATTCAGTAAATACAGCTTGGTAGGTGGATTTCACGGGACCCTTAAATAGTAAAGACGATAACTTTGAAGTAAATAAATGATCCCTCGTTGATTGAACGCGTTCTACCATGGCTACAGTATACCATCCAGGTACTGTAGCTACACCATAATTAAGCAAGAACATGAGTATGATAGCTAAAGACTGGATTACGGTAGAATCATGATCAAACATTTTACCTCGTTCATAATATGAGTGAGCACTTTTGATCGATGCTGTCAGTTTTGAGACTTGAAACTACGAATATGCGGGAAATCGAGATTAGTGAGAATCACCCCCATATCGGATCAGTTCCGAGTACGTGAGATGTAGATTGGGTCATTTATGATCATGATGGTGTGCTAAATAGTCTGCCAACGGGGTTACGGTTCCCTTGTATTACGGTTGCATTAAACAGTCAATCGATTGATTTGAGGTGTTCCCGATGATCTGTGACTATAATTTCTACCATATACGTTTAGATTCTGAGGAGGAGCGTGGCGACATCAATGCAGCCTACGAGAAACACTGCGGAGACATGACCAAGATCCTCGAGATGATCTACACTGCTGATGTACGGTAACTTTCCTGTCTGTGGTGGTCCAAATTACGGTTGAATTACCGATTCGATAGTATTTAAGCTTTTGGTTAGATCTTGATAACTTTCGCGCATTAATTGTAAGGTAAAATGACATGGTTGTGGGTTTATGTAAATTATCGATCCGCGATATCGGTAATCAAATTAATTTTTTTAGCTTGACGAAGAGCGCATAACTGGTGTCATTCGTGATCTAATCAAGGCCAAAGAGATTAAAGAAACGAAGAAGTTCAAGGTTAGAACAATTTATTGATTGATTGCTTAAGTTGATGATTATTGATTGCATGATTGAATTCATTGTTATTAATAGATTTTTAATGGTTTTTCGGTCAACATTAGATAGATTTGTAATAGCTCTTGTTTTTTGGAAAACGGTCTTGTTGGAGAAAACCTTATTGTCTGTATTTGAAGAGCTTTTTGATGATTACGATGATTAATGTATTGATCTGATCGATATTGACTGATTGATATTGATTTTCAGTCGAGTGCTGCCCCTGAAAAGGTGAAAGGACGCAAGAGGGAAAGGCTGAGAAAGAGGCGGAGGAGGCAGATCAGATGCAAAGACAAGGTATACTTACTGTATTTAACATGACATACTGTTTTTAATACGAAGTACTGTACTTATTATGGTCTACCTTAAGTGAGCGAATACCCTGGTGCATATGCTAGAATAAACTTGACATAATGACTAAGGTTGTGTTAGTTTTGCGCATCTTTTGTTCTTTTGTTGTTGTTCTCTTTACGAGCTCGAATTGAGCGTCGGTCAACGTGTTATGCACTGTTGGATACTGTAGGTCATCTAGTGGGATACTGTCGATATGAATAAGTGTGTACTGTACGAACTGAACCTGTAGTTTCATAGGTGTGTACGAAAGAAGTCTAAGTTTACATGTTTTCTAAGATACTGACGAGTTCACTAACAGTTATTTGTGCGATGCTCAATACATTGACTAAGTCAACCCAATTCAAATATGCATAGTTTACGATCTATTACATCAATACCCTTTCACTAATGTCAAATTGCTTTATTTCAGGTTAACCGTGAAGATTCAACCTCTCGATGTTTCGAAACGTGGTGATATGCTCTTACTCAGATCAGTCATTTAAGATAATTATCTTTATTATAAAGCTACGAGAGAAAGCATAATCGTCATGTCTTATTGTAGAATAATGCAACTATACATTATATCTGGTGTCACAGATATCAATACATACTTGTTCATTATTCATTGATTAAAAACTTGTATTCAATAATTATCGTTACGTTTGATGCTTTGTGGATACATTTCAGTTCTTTTCCTGTGTTTCTTCAAATGGTGGAGAGAGTGGAGAAACGAAAACGGATAATCATGTTTTGGTTAGTTTCGTCATTTTTTATCATTTATTTAATATACACTGGATTTCATACAAATAGTTACACTATTCTTGGAATTTGTTACATTTTAAAAACGGGCGCACGTCCACGTGCGTTTTTCAGTTAGTGAAACGCACGTGGACGTGCGCCCGTTTCGAAAATGTAACACGGCCTAACAACTGTTGTGTTAGTTTTGCGCAACTTTCGAAAACTTTTTCCATGTATATTTACACCAGGAAATCAAAATTCGCCCCTCATGTACAGGGCCGATCAGAGGGTACGGTATTGGTCCTACTTTCGTCATACTGTAGATAGTTTGGTTGATACTGTAGGCTTATAGTAGATGAGTTTTTGAGCAGAAATAGGCACACCTCTTTTTTATATGGATTGTATTGCAATCATTAATCTTTGATCTTCGAACTTTAATCTCTTCATTTAGTCAGCTACTCTCCTCATGTGTCCTTCCTCCGCCCTCTCGTTCTACTCCTCGACGGAGATGGTGTCAGTTTATTGATTTATTGATTTGCTGGAGGATAGCAATATTGATTGATTGATTGAGAATATGGATACTGTGTTCTTTATATTTTCTAGCAAATAATAATATCTTGTACTTGGTTATATTGTTCTTTGGAAAACGCATTGGGAATATGTGATGCGCTCGCCGTTTTTGCATAGTGGGTCGATTTGGAAAATTCGTTGTTTCGCTTCTAAATCGCCATTTTTACCTTCGTTTCATATCAATCGACCTGATTGTAGTCTGATCAATCAATCAAAACATTATAATTGTTAGTAGTTGGTTCATATCCCATCCGGTTTTGGTCAATTAGTTATCGATTGATAGTATAACATCAATCGATAATGTAATAATTGGTCAAGAGTGAAAGGAGTTTCTCTAGAAATGGGTCTATTCGAAAGATTTAGGATTATTTTAATTTCTTTTTTAGTTTGATCTTTGATCTTTGAACAATACTTATTATATAAGTTGTTCACTGAATTATTGTCATTACAGTGCCTTCTCGATTCGATCCACACGCGAATCGAACCGAGGACCAAAGTCGAGACGGGAGCTGTAGGAGGTGAGTGTGACCTTTGATCTTTGCTCTTTTCGTAGATTGTAGTCTGATCAATCAATCAAAACATTATAACTGTTAGTAGTTGGTTCATATCCCATCCGGTTTTGGTCAATTAGTTATCGATTGATACTATAACATCAATCGATAATGTAATAATTGGTCAAGGGTGAGTCGGTCACTCGGCCATCGTGAATATAAGAGGGGTTAGAATAAGAAAGTTGGCGAAAATGCACTTGGCAGATTTTTTTGCCAATTTTGACGGTGTCCAACGTGGCAACTGCTCATGCCTAATTTTACGTGTGCATAATTGGCATTTTGAAAAAGATATTTTATTTCCAAATTCGAACAGTGAAAATTTGGCAAACAACACGAAGAGAGAGTGACAAAAATGACGGATGAAAATTTGTCAAGGTCAAGGGGCGGAGCGTAGTTGACAAATATGACGAGAGAAATATTGGCTTTGAGGTTGGGATGGCTAAACTTGGAATGTGACAGATTATCCAGAGGCATAATTGGCATGAAATGGGCATGCCAGAAAATCACGTGGAAAAGTTGGCAACAAGTATTGAAAGCACACATGCCAGAAATGCAAGTGTCATATTTGTCAGAATGCGGCTTACCAAAAATGATCGCAGCAAAATTGGCATGGTTCCATAAACTAAGTTATTGCCAAATCTGACGGTAGTAAAATTGGCAACAAAGTACCTTCCGAATCCGACATAATAGACGCTAGAAAATCTGGCATGCCAAATTTGACACCGTCTATCTTGACCCAGATTTGACCGCGTCTAATTTGACCCACATTCGACGTCGTCAAATCTGGCATGCCAATTTTGACGACGTCAAATCTGGCATGCCAATTTTGACACCGTCAATCTTGACCCAGATTTGACCGCGTCAAATTTGACCCACATTCGACGCCGTCAAATTTGGCATGCCAATTTTGACGGTGTCAAATTTGTCACATTGAGGGAATTATTACCAATGTACAGATATGAAATGAAAAATACAAACGAGAGTGAAAAATGATTCGGGAGGAATAAAATGAGGATGGGATGGGTTGTGGGATGATGTTCCTCGTCGTCTAAAGGTTGCTTCCAGTGTGCGACGTCCTCAGAACCTGATTTAAGAAAATATTGTCAGAGTTCATTTTTCGCATTATAAATTGTCTAATCGTTATGATAAATGTTAATTAAATTACAGTTAAGACCATTTGTTTTAAACAGAATTTCTAGCGGTGCACAATGAAAAAGGCTTTCATCTCAATTCTGAAGAATAACATTTTGTTTAGAAGCGAAGAGAATTTATGCAGTGTTCAGAACTTGGAAAATGCACGAAATACTGTTCAGAAGTTAAAGTGGAAAATATAATACTTCAAAAGAAAAAAAATCGTTCATTTAAAACAACTAAGTAAGGTATGCTATGAAACGAATATCGTAACCTTTTGATCTTTATAATGATCCTAAGCCGCAAATCAACGAAAATGCAGCGAAAATTGCAGGTAAGCTTTTAATATTTCAAAGTATCACTGTTTGCGACACAAAAAATGAAATCATCAATTAATATATCACGCGTGTCACGAGAAAATCGAGTTGTGAATGAAGAAAAAAATGATGAAATGGGTTAGTACCATTTTTGGACATCTCTAGGCATGCCCTACCAGCCTACAAGTCTCATGTCAGTATGCAATTTTAATTTTGGGGATTTATTTCTCGCTTCTGGTGCGTTTTAAGGAAAAAGTGTCACAAGAGTGACCCCCGCTCTTTTTTCGAGTTCTATCGATCTAAACCAAACAGAGGACAAGGAAATGCCTGTGAACAGAGCTACTCTTCGGGACAAATAACTCAAAAAATTAGGGAAAGGAGGTGCTCTTCTTCGAATATGCCATTAAGTTTTGCATGCACTTTCTAATGAGTGGTTGGCGAAAAAAAAACGTTATGGTTCATCCCCTTGGAAACTTCCTGATGATTAGAAGTCATTTTCAACCCATTTCTTTTCATTCCTTCACTTAAATTCTTTGTCATTTTTATTACGTTTTTCGACCCCTTCACCCTTCACAAACAATGTCCAATATCAACGGCTGCACCTACAGCCGGGATTAAAAAATCATTGCCCTCTTGTCTTTTTCAGAGTATTTAATGTGTCTTGAAGAAGGGAATGGATAGTCACGATGGCTTGTTTTTTCGAAGATAAAGGAAATCTTCCTATCAGCTAATCATGCCCTACGATTAGATTGAGTCAGAATTAACTGTGGATTATTTCTGGTTCGAATTTGAACTTTTGCCGTTCTTTTGTGATAACACCTCCTCCACACTTTGGCAGAAGACCACCGGCACTGATGACGGCTACAAAGAAATTTCAAATCAAAGTTGACGTTCAAAATCCACGGTTAATTCTGACTCAACCTGATAATTCAATAACAATGTATGATAAATAACGTTTTCAAAAGACTAACAATAAGAAATCAACGGACAACAGAAAACGATATGTTTCATTCCGTACCGCGCGGTGCAGAACGGAATGATAAGGAATGGGTTGAAAATGAATTCAAATCATCAGGGAATTTCCAAGGGGATGAACCATACGAACGCGTGAACGTTTTTTTCGCAAATACCTCATTAGAAAGCGCATGCAAAACTTAACAACATACTGGAAGAAGAGCACCTCATTTTCCTCAATTTTTGAGTTATTTCCCCGAGGAGTACATCTGTTCACAGGTATTTTCATGACCTTTGTTTGGTTTAGATCGATAGAGCTGGAAAAAAGTGCGGTTATCACTCTTTTGCCACTTTTCCGCTAAAACGCGCCAGAAGCGAGAAATTCGAGCTCAAAGTTGGGAATTCACTTTAGCGACCCAAAATGAAAATTGCATACTGACATGAGACTTGGGGGCTGGTAGAACATGCCTAGAGATGTCCAAAAATGGTCCTAGCACATTTAACCATTTTCGCTCTATTCCCATGAATTATAAATTTAGCTCGATTTTCTCGTGAAAAGCATGATTTAATGTGCATGCAACTTGTACATTTTTGTACATACTTTTATCAAAACTAAAACATCACTGGAAAATGAGAATTTTCACACGAACACTTGAAAAAACCTTTTCCGGATTTTCGTGAATTTTGAAATTTCCGAACACTGCATCAAAAATCAAATAACAAAGGGAATCCTGTTCAGCGTACCTCATGAATAGACGCGAGCAGCGCTGGGATGTTGCAATCCTTGCCCTCTGTCATGTCGCTGATCTACAATCAATCAATCGATATTACTCACCAAAGCATCATAACCATAAAGCTTAAAATTCAATCTTTCAATAATAACCAGTATCCCATCTATGGCATTACCGTATTTCAATTAATCAATACTAGCAAATAATCTACCGTATTCTAGTTAATCAATACCTCCTACTGTGCACTAATCAATCATCTACCTTAACCTATGTAACGTTACATCCGTGGTGTATGAAAATTTTTGTAATTCTATAATATTAGGTTGGTGCAGAAGTCATTGCCATTTTTTGATTGGCACATATCTCGTGACCGGAGCGTTTACTAACTTTGCGGTGGCAGGAGGTTAACAACAATTGCCACCCTTCAGAATTTATAGTGTTCACGAATTCAGTGGGCCTTCTCCCCCTTAAGTTTGTCCTAATAATAGTCCATCTCCGCCATGTTCAACTTTACTTCTCATTTTCTCACACCACTAAGCGCGATGTGGAACGCCAGTTGGCCAATGGCCCGCGGATCATTGCGATTTTATTTTTCTGGAAAACAGTTTTCCATAAAAATGTATTCCCAGTAAATGATCGTTTTCCAGGAAACCGGTTTTTACGTATGCATGGAGCAAAGCAAACATTCTCAAGGAAAACGATCAAATGGACAATTACCATTAGACTATGGGTGTTAATTGAAGGAGTTGGTATAAGGCGCGGGATAAGGTTTGATCGGATCTGCATATGGCGAATTGCATATAGCAAGCCGAATTATCCGTATGATATGTAAAATTGATAGGCAAAATTTCTATTCAATCAAATTTAGGCAAAACATCGTATGATGTGATAGATTTTTCGCTGTGAGACGCAAATTTAAATTGGCCGGAATTAAAAACTGATTTTTTTCAAGGGGGACAGCGGTTCATTGGAGGGAAATCCCTGCATTTAACTTTGGCTTGCAGCCTCCCGCACTACGAAAAATCGGCAAAGTTGATTTGCAGGGGGATTCGAACCCTCGAGGTTCGAACGCTACACAAAAGTTCTGGGGGGGGGGGGGGACAATTCGGCAACGGATCATAAAACGGTTGGAAGAGGGCTATTATAAGCGAAATATGAAATAGTTAAACATGCAAATGTACTCATAAAATTAGATATTAATGAATCTAAAGTAGTTATTAGTAGAGGCGAGATTCACTGTTTCGGCCATTAGGTTCTAGACAGTGTGGCAACACAAGTTGTACCATTGTTATCAGTAGAAGTGTACGGTATTGGAGTACCGTAACCGTCAGGAATTGCGAACTGATTTTTTTCATTCGATGCATGACCCGGAGTTCATGGTCGAAATTGAACTAAGTCGAAAAATTCATGATGGCCCGAGATGAAATACTAGTTACCATTATATCAACAGTGAGCCAACTTTTATCTTTCTGGATACCGTAACCAGAGCAACCTTAATCTTGCTACCGTACCCTTTAATATTGTAGCGAAATTCACGACAAACCCCGGTGCGATTACGGTAGTTCGGGTTACGGTATCCAGAAAGATAAAAGTTGGCTCACTGTTGGCATAATGGCAACTAGTATTTGATCTCGGGCCATCGTGATTTTTCGACTTCGGTCAATTTCGACCCCCTGGTAATGAACGGTCATGGGTTGAATGAAAAAAAAATCAAGTTCGCGATTCCTGACGGTCATGGTAGCCCAATACCGTGCACACCTACTGATAACAATAGTACAACTTTTTTGCGATGGGCCATCACCCAACCGTTTTATGATCCGTTGCTGAAATGGGCGTTGTCGAATTGTCCACCCTAGAGATCATACGTGGGCACCACTGCCGCTAGCGGCAATACCCCCCCGATTTTGGCACCCGACCCCACCCCCCCCCCCCGATTTTCCAAAAAAATCACTCAAAATGACAAATTTTCAGGACCCACCGGATGGCCATACAGGACGAGTTCTACCGCGTTTCGTCCTCTGATACAGTAATATGAATCGATTTGACGTTCTAAATCAAGATTTAATTTTGTATTTTGCTTGAATCGTAACCGAATTGCACAGCGTTTCAGCCCTGTGGGGAGAGCGGAAATAGAATTTTTGGCAAGATGCCAATAATGCACATCAACTGAGGGGGCGGAGTCTCTCTCCTCCGCGCCCTTGCATGCGTCGCGTGTCGCGTCGCGTGTCTCTAACTGTCTGCAGTCTCTCTCGCCTCTCTTTGTCCCTCTTTTTTCTCTCGTCGCCTCGCTAAATTCCGCTCTCGAAACGCTGTGAATTGTATGCATAAAGAATTTTGAATTGAATGAACATTGAATTTTTAATTGAATGAATAAAGAGTTTTGAATTGATTGAATAAACATTAGTAGTTGCACACAATGAATCGAGAAATGAGAGCTTGCTAAAGCAGAAAGAGGACGAAACGAGATAGAGAGAGAGAAAGATAAAGAGAAAGTGAAGCTATCGGGAGGAACAGCTAAACTCTTCACGGAATTCTCGAAAACAGATAAGCTGACAATGAGTAAGTATCTTTCCACATTTTCGCCAATAATCGAAACATTTTTGTCATCAACTCGTGTTGCATGGAGCACGACAGTCTACTAGAAATCGAGGAATTCAGCTTATTCTTATTCTTATTGAATTATAATTCTTGATAAATGTGTTTAAATGAATAATAAATGAATGACAGAACAAATTATTTCATTTGATGAACGACAGAAAGACATACTGAGGGCAAAGATCAAAGATCATATAAGAAATATCATCCCACAATTAGGTCATGATATGAAATATATTTTTGACACCTTTTTTTAACATCATGGTTAGTTTCCAAATCTTCTGATTCGTCCAGAAAACTTGGTCTTAAAAAAACTTTTTTTTGAAAATTGAACTTTGAACTTTTTTTTTCTAAGTCCTTATATAGACAGGAGGAGTATTTAAGCTTAGAGTCATAAACTGTTACTGTGCGCGCAACCTAAAGACAATATAAGAAAATGATAAACCAAAAAAGAACTCATTTGGTTAAGTAGTATTTGCTCCGGGGGGTATTGCCGCTAGGCTGCCGCTGAGCGGCAGCCCAGCGGCAATACCCCCCGGAGCCTTAAGTTCTTTATGAAATGAGTTCATTTTTGGTTTATCATTTTCTTATATCACCTAGCCGATGCGCGTGCAGTAACAGCTCATGACTCTAAGTTTAAATACTCTTCCTCTCTATATAAGGACTTAGAAAAAATTCTTACCTGCACTTAACTAGAGAACACTTGAAACCTTTTTTGCTCAAACCACCAACTAGGATCGATAGCTTGTGACGACTTAGGATTAATGTGTCATATATATTGGTATGATTTAGTCGTTTAGTGGTTTTAAATCATTTAAAAAGAGAAAATTAAAATTACTGGTTACAAAGCTGACCTAACTAACACCCACCTTGGAAATTTGAAATCTTACTGTAAATGAAAATTGTTAACCGTGTAAACAGCTTGTACATTTTTGGTTCTCATTTTTTTCTCGTTTGTGTTTAAATGCTCGATTTTTTTGCATCCGACCCCCCGATTTTTGCGTCCGAAACCCCTTCGACCCCCCCCGATTTTCATTTCCAGCGGCAATGCCCGCCCACGTATGCTAGAGATCCGCAAACGTGCGATCGTTCAGAAATGATTTCTCACTAATTAATGAATAAAATATCGTGCACACGGTATTAATATGATAATTAAAAACTTATTCGTGCAAAGGCGCGCAGTCGACTCATTTGATTTATTTTCATTCATTGAACTGGTGGATATCTCTCATGCCTTGAAAGTGTCTAGCGTTTTTAGTCATTTCTCGTCACCCGATCTAGCTAACATTTGTAGATTATTCTTCTAACAAGGGCAGTCTGTTTGGGATGGGACATATACCATTCGATAGGTATCCGAAAAAGAAGACTTTTCATGTTGACCATTTTGGCAAAATACCCCTGGGAGCAGAGTTATTTTCGTATTTCTACGGATTTTGGCCTACAAAGAAACCCAGTCTCTGTGAGATAGCTTGGAATCGAACTTGCAAGCAAAATATATCTTATCAGTAAAAAAATTCATGTTCACCATCACCCCAAAAAAGTGATGCTATGTATCTTGTGGTCCGTGAATGACCAGATCCACTGGGAGCTCCTACCTCGTATGCATGAACGTCGACAAACGTGACGTCACAACCGTAGGAGGAGGCCGTTTGCCAAAGATCCTCCCCCCACGCTTGTGACGTCACATATGTCGACAAACCGTTTGTCGACGTTCATGTATACGGCCTCTGAGTTCACGATATTCTGTTGATCTCAGGATATTTCCCGTATGTCTACAAGCCACATTACCACAAATTAGTTCAGTAAAAAATGTTATCACCCACTAGCCACACGACATGCCTACAGAAATACAAATCCTTTCAACGGAGAAGATCTAAAGTAGCCTTGCCTCGAAATATAATACATTCGAAATATAATACATTACCCCTCTCAAATACCGTACCTTCTTATGGTCTCATTGAGCGGCAAGATGCTGCCAGGAGATGTTCTCGATGATGAGACTGCTGCAAGTTGTGCATGTTAGTCTTGGTCAAATTAACCACTTCTATAAACACAGATGGCGAAACAGCAATACAATGAAAAATATCGACAGTAGTAAAGATTCAATAAATCAATCTTTATCAGTTTCACATATTGGATACTATAGATAGCAGATCGATATTGAGCCGTTGCTACTTTCTCAAATTTTGCCGGAAAAACATGATTCAATAATAATAGTTCAAAAGCTGTGAAAAGAAAAGAAAATCAGAGAAAAACTTACTGGCATGACTTCGAGAAACAATGATCCTGTTGATTATGAAGACGGAGCCCTATGTGAATCCAGCAAGCCATCGGCTGCCATTTCTTAAGTCCCCAAAGACGTGAAATCGGTAGTGGAAGAGATAACGCACGTGACGAATGTAGACATGGAACTGACTGAAACACGATCAATTTAGTGGCGACCAAAGATCAAGACCATCAAGACGACAAAGTAAGTGTTTGACGAAAATTGTCCGCCGCGGCTAAATGACCGCAATTTGTGCGTCCGCCGGATACGGACACGTGACGAGGGCAAAAGAGTGGAAAGAGCAAAACAGCAAAATAGCTATAAATAGTACGCGTATATGAAAAACTTGGCAGTTGTAAGCGATTAGAGAATTTGGCAAAATGCCAGATACTCTAGCTCTCTAACCCACAAAGACTGAGCACTCTGCTTCTCTGACTGCTCTGCTATTTCATCTAATCGCGATTATAATCACTGTTTTTGCATATTTTACTTGTTTATCGTTTCATGGCATTTATTTTTGCGCTTTTAAAACTACTTTCTCTGTATTATCAGACTCAACCATTTCAGAAGGTCAAACTATGACTACCGGTAGATCTACCTATGCTTATTTAACTTCAAACGAAGGTCTTTCCGTTGTCCCAAGTCAATTTTGGTAAGCACTACCTTTCTGTATTCACACCCTTCTGCGAAAGTCGACAAGATAATTGTAAATGGGGTGCGAACGTTATATAGGTCTCTAACAGTCCTGAATGTTGTTGACACAAGCCATCAGGTCCCCTATCTACTTTTCGGAATTTGTCATTTAATATCCTTCCCATAGCTCCCTTCTCTTTCGTAATATCTTCTAATTCCAGAGTCTTCTTCTCGGATTAATTCTCGATTGTTCATCTACATTCGTCATGTGCGTTATCTCTTCCACTACCGATTTCACGTCTTTGGGGACTTAAGAAATGGCTTGCTGGATTCACATAGGGCTCCGTCTTCATAATCAACAGGATCATTGTTTCTCGAAGTCATACCAGTAAGTTTTTCTCTGATTTTCTTTTCTTTTCACAGCTTTTGAACTATTATTATTGAATCATGTTTTTCCGGCAAAATTTGAGAAAGTAGCAACGGCTCAATATCGATCTGCTATCTATAGTATCCAATATGTGAAACTGATAAAGATTGATTTATTGAATCTTTACTACTGTCGATATTTTTCATTGTATTGCTGTTTCGCCGTCTGTGTTTATAGAAGTGGTTAATTTGACCAAGACTAACATGCACAACTTGCAGCAGTCTCATCATCGAGAACATCTCCTGGCAGCATCTTGCCGCTCAATCAACAGCAGCAGAAGGTACGGTATATTACTATGCTATTGACTGATTTCGATTTTTCGGCCAATTTTATTGATTAGTTTTTATTTTCACAAAATTTGCAGATTAGGGCTAACTACTCGTGATCCGCCTTGACGGCATCAATCGGCCGTACGCAGGCAATAAGAAGGTACGGTATTTGAGAGGGGTTAATGTATTATATTTCGAGGCAAGTCTCTATTGAAAGAAATTGAATTACTCTAGGCGTGCTGTGTGGCTAGTGGATGATATAAATTTTATTGAACTAACTTTTCGTAACGTGGCTTGTAGAGATACGGGCAATATCCTGAGGTCAGCAGAATATCGTGAACTCAGAGGTCGTATGCATGAACGTCGACAAACGGTTTGTCGACAGATGTGACGTCACAAACGTGGGGAGGATCTTTGGCAAACGGCCTCCGCCTACGTTTGTGACGTCACGTTTGTCGACGTTCATGCGTACGGCCTCAGCAGTCATTAATCATCTCTTGTCACTGTCCCGTTAACAATTCCCGTCCGTTTCTTTGCTTCTCTATTTATAATTAAATTATCTATCGTGATCTGCCGATGGGCACGCTCTAGAATCGAATGATATATTTATTAGGTTCGTGCATATGTCTTTGTCGCTATTTCAATTATAGCATTGCTAACTAATGACAACGTACCGAGATTAGTAGTGTGTACCATCCTTGTCCACTATGTGTTGCCAACGCGTGGGAAGCTTACAGGAGACCCGTGGTATAGACATGCACGCCATCGACCGTGAATTAAAGGGAGAGCGACCCCCTCAAACAAAATCAGTTTTAAATTCCGGCCACTTTAAATTTGCGTCTCAAAATGATAACTCTACCACAACACACGGTATTTTGCCTGAATTTGATTGAATAAAAATTTTGCATATGATTCGGAGAATTCGGCTTGCTATATGCAATTCGCCATATGCAGATCAGATCAAACCTTATCCACCGCCTTATACCAACTCCTTCAACTAACACCCTTAGTCTAATGGTAATTGTCCAGTTGATCGTTTTCCTTGAGAATGTTTGCTTTGCTCCACGTATACGTAAAAACCGGTTTCCTGGAAAATGATCATTTCCGGGAAAACCATACATGGGCGGGGCACCTGGAGCTCGATTCCACAGGGGGCATCCGAACGAAAAATGGTTAATTTTACAGGGGGCCTTCACTTTTTTCCCGAACATTTCACCTAAACGTCATTTTTACAGGGGGAATTCCACAAATTTTCGAAAAGCCCTAATTTTACAGGGGCACCCCCATGTCGGCGCCCATGTATCGGGAAACAGACATGGTCCATGGTTATCCCACGGCCAAAAAATGCGGGTGGATAACGTAGATTTTCGGCAAAAAAATGCGGGTGGGTGCACAAAATAGGGGAAATAGAATCAGTTTGCAATAGTAGGCACAATCCAGTTAGACTATTTAACTTACAGTAAGAACGAGAACTGATTTTAATAATATGCGATTTCGCTGAATACTGCACTATATTACATGCATAGTATCTCAATCTGATCGGGTACCGACAGAGAAAAACATGAAACTCAAGATATTTAGTAATTATTGCGTTTAAGAGGATTTCCAGCGCGTTATCCCATGGTACGTACGGTGGGATAACGCTCTGGCAAATGAGTTTGACGCGTTCGTTTTGCATTTCCATATGGAAAATTGGAATCTCTGTCGGTACGCGACGAGAAATGACGCAAAAAATAATTTTTATATGCTAAGACCAAGGAAATAGGAAAAATAAATTCTGTACGCGATAATCATGCCTGAAACTGCACCCCTCCAAACAACACTTTCCCACTATTATTTTCATATTTCTTATTGTTCACTGTGTTCTCTGTCGGTACGCGACTCTCTAAACGAAAAATCAAATTTTTTGAATCAATTCATATTTCAATTCTTGGTAACGTTAAATTCCGACACAGCGTACTATTGTCGCTTCACTGAAATCTTAAAGATAGTACTCTTATGATATTCGTACTCATTATTCAATTTGCTACCATACTCTTTCCTTTAAATTTCTTGGACCTGATTATTCAATAATTTTTACAAGTCGATATTTTTCGAAATTATGCGGGTGGGTATCCTACTTTTTCAAAATTTTGCGGGTGGGTCTATCCCATGGGATAACCATGGACCATGTCTGATCGGGAAAACATTCTCACGGAAAACTGTTTTCCAGAGAAATAAAACCCCAATGATCCGCGGGCCGTTGGCCAACTGGCGTTCCACATCGCGCTTAGTGGTGTGAGAAAATGAGAAGTAAAGTTGAACATGGCGGAGATGGACTATTATTAGGACAAACTTAAGGGGGAGAAGGCCCACTGAATTCGTGAACACTATAAATTCTGAAGGGTGGCAATTGTTGTTAACCTCCTGCCACCGCAAAGTTAGTAAACGCTCCGGTCACGAGATATGTGCCAATCAAAAAATGGCAATGACTTCTGCACCAACCTAATATTATAGAATTACAAAAATTTTCATACACCACGGATGTAACGTTACATAGGTTAAGGGGATTGATTAGTGCACAGTAGGAGGTATTGATTAACTAGAATACGGTAGATTATTTGCTAGTATTGATTAATTGAAATACGGTAATGCCATAGATGGGATACTGGTTATTATTGAAAGATTGAATTTTAAGCATAGATGGGCGCGTGAAAACGATATTTTTCTGCGCACATAGCCTTGCATCGCTAAAATTGGAAAATTTTAAGTCGAATTCGTAAAAAAATATCAATGCGCACAGCCTTGCCTCCCATTTTCCCGATTTGCGCACAGCCTTTCCCCCAGCGTGGCCACCTATGATTTTAAGCTTTATGGTTATGATGCTTTGGTGAGTAATATCGATTGATTGATTGTAGATCATCGACAGGACAAAGGGCAAGGATTGCAACATCCGAGCGCTGCTCGCTTCTCTTCATGAGGTACGCTGAACAGGATTGCCTTTATTATTTGATTTTTAATGCAGTGTTCGGAAATTTCAAAATTCAATCCGAAAAATGTTTAAATGTTGTTGTTCCTGAAAATGCTCATTTTCGATGACTTTTCGATTTTAATGAGGTTTTAGTTTGATAAAAGAATGTACAAAAATGTACAAGTTGCATGCACATTAAATCAAGCTTGTTACGAGAAAATCGAGCTAAATTTATAATTCATGGGAATACAGAGAAAATGGTGAAATGAGCTAGGACCATTTTTGGACATCTCTAGGCATGTTCTACCAGCCCCCAAGTCTCATGTCAATATGCAATTTTCATTTTGGGGCTCCCTACACCTGGAAGGTAACTCTGAGAATGCGACTCCCGAAATAGTCACCGAAAAAGGCTAGATAGTCGCTAGATCGTGAAAAATACAGAAAAGCTACTTGATAAAAGCTAGATAGGCGCTAGGCTAGAAAAACATCCAGGAAAAAGCTAGATAGCCGCTAGATACACATATCCGCTAGATTCTCTCCCCGAAAAGCGCTAGATCTCGCGCGCGTTGCGTACGCGCAGCGTGTCGTTGAATTATATTTTTAGGCCTTAAATTTACGGTTTTAATTCTTGTTTTCGTGACTTTTTTGTGAATTTGTTCAACGACCTCATCGTACACTCTCGTATACTTCACCCCCTTGCTAATCTCGCTCCCTATTCATTCCCGGCAAGAAGTTATCACTGTATTTATGTGCCAATTCTAATTAGTTTTGCGATCTCTTTCATTTTTAACTCTTGTTTTTCATTTTTTGGTACTGTTCAGCTATGTATGTGACGCATATCCTGAGGAAGATGATGATTTTGAAGAAGTAGATGCAGATGAACATTCAAATGAAGAGGAATTGGAGATTGTTATCGATTATCCTTCTGAACAGCTCCAAGAGCGAGGTATAAAATGATTTCACTTATCGTATTACATCATATTCATACGTGGGCGGGCATTGCCGCTGGAAATGAAAATCGGGGGGGGGTCGAAGGGGTTTCGGACGCAAAAATCGGGGGGTCGGATGCAAAAAAATCGAGCATTTAAACACAAACGAGAAAAAAATGAGAACCAAAAATGTACAAGCTGTTTACACGGTTAACAATTTTCATTTACAGTAAGATTTCAAATTTCCAAGGTGGGTGTTAGTTAGGTCAGCTTTGTAACCAGTAATTTTAATTTTCTCTTTTTAAATGATTTAAAACCACTAAACGACTAAATCATACCAATATATATGACACATTAATCCTAAGTCGTCACAAGCTATCGATCCTAGTTGGTGGTTTGAGCAAAAAAGGTTTCAAGTGTTCTCTAGTTAAGTGCAGGTAAGAATTTTTTCTAAGTCCTTATATAGAGAGGAAGAGTATTTAAACTTAGAGTCATGAGCTGTTACTGCACGCGCATCGGCTAGGTGATATAAGAAAATGATAAACCAAAAATGAACTCATTTCATAAAGAACTTAAGGCTCCGGGGGGTATTGCCGCTGGGCTGCCGCTCAGCGGCAGCCTAGCGGCAATACCCCCCGGAGCAAATACTACTTAACCAAATGAGTTCTTTTTTGGTTTATCATTTTCTTATATTGTCTTTAGGTTGCGCGCACAGTAACAGTTTATGACTCTAAGCTTAAATACTCCTCCTGTCTATATAAGGACTTAGAAAAAAAAAGTTCAAAGTTCAATTTTCAAAAAAAAGTTTTTTTAAGACCAAGTTTTCTGGACGAATCAGAAGATTTGGAAACTAACCATGATGTTAAAAAAAGGTGTCAAAAATATATTTCATATCATGACCTAATTGTGGGATGATATTTCTTATATGATCTTTGATCTTTGCCCTCAGTATGTCTTTCTGTCGTTCATCAAATGAAATAATTTGTTCTGTCATTCATTTATTATTCATTTAAACACATTTATCAAGAATTATAATTCAATAAGAATAAGAATAAGCTGAATTCCTCGATTTCTAGTAGACTGTCGTGCTCCATGCAACACGAGTTGATGACAAAAATGTTTCGATTATTGGCGAAAATGTGGAAAGATACTTACTCATTGTCAGCTTATCTGTTTTCGAGAATTCCGTGAAGAGTTTAGCTGTTCCTCCCGATAGCTTCACTTTCTCTTTATCTTTCTCTCTCTCTATCTCGTTTCGTCCTCTTTCTGCTTTAGCAAGCTCTCATTTCTCGATTCATTGTGTGCAACTACTAATGTTTATTCAATCAATTCAAAACTCTTTATTCATTCAATTAAAAATTCAATGTTCATTCAATTCAAAATTCTTTATGCATACAATTCGGTTACGATTCAAGCAAAATACAAAATTAAATCTTGATTTAGAACGTCAAATCGATTCATATTACTGTATCAGAGGACGAAACGCGGTAGAACTCGTCCTGTATGGCCATCCGGTGGGTCCTGAAAATTTGTCATTTTGAGTGATTTTTTTGGAAAATCGGGGGGGGGGGGGGGGGGGGGTGGGGTCGGGTGCCAAAATCGGGGGGGTATTGCCGCTAGCGGCAGTGGTGCCCACGTATGATCATATTGCATTACAACAACTTTATCAGCCGATTGGGGTGTTATGTAAGATGGGTAGCTATTAGGGGTTTCCGATGAGTCCAATCGTGTCTTGCAAGACTTGCAAGACACGATCGGACTTGTCGTATTACGTTGATTCATTTAAATTATTTTCGAAAACAATTTTCCAGGTGCATATGAAGATTCGATGTTGCTATACTCCTCAGTAATATTATATAAATTTGATGTATCTTTGAGAGCTGTTGGCCTTTAAATGAAGACGAACTATCTCACGGAGTTGTCTCCAGGTAAGCAAGCAATACAAACAAATCATTCATACAGTCATTCAACAACGCTCTACAGAGAGAACTTTGTATTTATTTAAGAGTAAACGAAAACATTCTTTCTTTTATTTCTTTTAATTATTCAAGCCTTTGTTTTCAGATATGTCAAAGAAATATGCTACAAAGCTGGAGTTGCTCGTCAGACTATATGCCGATCGCGCCATAATGAAATTGATTATTATCTTGCACGTTCTATTGACTTGAACGTTATTCTAACATCATGTTTATTGTTAGTATTTAATTGTTTCATATATTCCTTATTGCGGATTATTGATGTAAATTACAAGTCTGAATAAACTATGTTTGTAATGTCTCACGAGTTAGATTTACGTAAAAACGAGGGAAAAAAGTCAGAAATCAGTTTGCGATAGCGAAACCTCCTGAGATTACGGTAGTCCCGGAAAACGCTAGATTTTCTCCCACATAGTCGCACGCTAGATTTTCTCCCCTAAACACTCCCTTATATTCTTCGTCTAGACTCTATCCAGCGTTTTTCGGTGACTTTTCATGGAGTCAGTGTCTCAGAGAAAGTGAATTCCCAGCTTCTCTGGTATTTCAAAACTTTAAGTCTACTTAAAATACGTCACTGACTTGAAGTTTACTTTACGTAAACTTCAAGTGAGTGACGTCACTTTCCCAGTTTAAAGAAGGGGGACCCATGAGTTGGCATGACTGACTCCCGCCACGATAAGCATGCTGGCTATTGTTTATATCATATGGTAATTGGCGTAAGGGATAATGAGAAAATGAGAGAGAAAGTATGCAAATTCGATGAGCACTCTCTACATGCCTTGAAAGTTGTACTTTCAATGCTCATAGTGAGCTTTAAACATATCGGGAATCAATATCAGATATGTCTTTCGATTCGTGTGATGAATCTCTATCATACTATCCGAACAGTCTTATTACGAAAAAACTCGTGGGTCCCCATCTTTAAGTAGACTTACATAGTGACGTCACACTTTAAGTAGACTTGCGTTTCACTTTAAGCAGATTTACAAGTCTACTTAAAGTGAAAAAAAAGTGTCACATGCGTGACACCCGCTCTTTTTTTCGAGCTCTATCGATCTAAACAGCTCTATCGATCTAAACAAACCAGAGGTTATGAAAATGCCTCTGAACAGAGCTGCTCTTCGGGGCAAATAACTCGAAAATTTAGGAAAAAAGGTCCTCTTCTTCCAGTATGTTATTAAGTTTTGCATGCGCTTTCCAATGAGGAGTCTGCGGAAAATAAAAATAAAACGTTAATGTGTTAGTATGGTTCATCCCCTTGGAAATCCATTGATGATTTGAATTCATGTTCAACCCATTCCTTATCATTACATTCCATTCCATTCTGCACCGCGCGGTGCGGAATGAAACATATCGCTTTCTGTTGTAACTTGATTTCTTATTGTTAGTCTTCTGAAAACGTTATTTATCATACAGTGCTATTGAATTATTAGGTTGAGTCAGAATTAACCATGGCCTCCTCGAAGCACGCAGCTGTCTTGTAGGCGAAGTAGGAGGTCTCAACTCGAGTCTTGAAGTGCTTCTCCGCCTAGGCTCAATGCATATCCCCGATGAGCCAATAATCGGATGGGGCAAGGTCAAATGGGTGCTTGGATGACGATCTCGACCTCCCTCTTCTTCCAGATTGTTGTGCTTGAAGCGATGGAACCAATCTTGCACCGTTGTTTCAGCATCAGAGTGGTAACCTCCAGGCATGCGCCATGACCTATCAGGGACTTAGAGGCCAGACAGGAAAAGGAAAAGCAGGACTTGCCGAACATGTTATTTATTCGGATGGAAATTATTCGGCATTTTAAACTGACTGATATCTCGGGGAGTGACAGAGATGGGGTATTGTATGTCTGCAGTTTCGCGAGACAGGAGGTGTTATCACAAAAGAAGTTCAAATTCGAACCAAAAAAAAATCCACAGTCAATTCTGATTCAATCTAATAGTATGACATGATTATTTCATAGAAAGATTTCCTTGTGGCTCTTCTTTACTCTCTAACAAAGCTTTCCTCGTCCATTTCTCTCGAATTCATCTTCGAGAAAAAACAAGTCATCGTGACTGTGCATTCCTTTGTTCAAGACACATTAAATACTCTGAAAAAGACAAGAGGACAATGGTCTTTTAATCCCGGCTGTAGGTGCAGCCGTTGATATTGGACATTGTTTGTGAAGGGTGAATGGGTCGAACAACGTAATAAAAATGACAAAGAATTTAAGTGAAGGAATGAAACGAAATGGGTTGAAAATGACTTCAAACCATCAGGAAAATTCCAAGGGATGAACCATAACGTATTTTTCTCGCAAACCCCTCATTAGAAAGCGCATACAAAAGTTAATAACATACTGGAAGAAGAGCACCTCCTTTTCCTCAATTTTTGAGTTATTTGCCCTGAAGAGTAGCTCTGTTCACAGGCATTTTCATGACTTCTGTTTGGTTTAGCTTCATAGAGCTCGTAAAAAGTGCGGGAGTCACGCATGTGACACTTTTCCGCTAAATCGCACCAGAAGCGAGAAATTCGAGCTCAAAGCTGGGAATTCACTTTACCTTCCCGGTGTAGGGAGGCCAAAATGAACATTGCATACTGTGACTTAGGGGGATGGTAGGGCATGTCTAGGGATGTCCAAAAATGGTCCTAACTCATTTAGTCATTTTTGCTTCATTCCCAACAACTCGATTTTCTCGTGACAAGCGTGATATACTGACATGGGAATGGTCCGAACTCACATATCCCGATTTTCACGAAAGTTGCAGGGTTTAGTAAATCGACTACGCTGATTCCAAATCAGTCTTAAAAGCCTGCGAAATGTTTTTTCTGAAGTGAGTTAAAGAACGACGAAAAAGCGATTTTTTTTATTTTTTAAACGATTTTTTAACTGCTTTCCCCACGGTACATGTGCGTCCTCTTTTCTCTCCACTTCCAGCTGCAGTGTGGTGAAGTTTTACGATGCTTGGCTGGTATTCCAGAGGGATCTTTTGTAATTTATAAAAAAATGATCACACATGAGTCAGTAAAATAAGTTCACAGCCGGGGAATCGAACCAGCTGCCTCCGGAATTCTAACTAAACATCATTACACTTTACCATGCTGCAGCTAGGAATGGATAGAAAAGAAAAAAAGAAGAGAATAGCGAGATAAAATTCATATCGCGCGGGGAAATCAGTTGAACAATCGCTTGAAAAATCAAAAAATCGCCTTTCGTAGGGCTATAACTCGCTTCAGAAAAACATTTCGCAGGTTTTTAAGGCTGATTTGGAATCAGTGTAGTCGATTTAGTAAACCATGCAACTTTCGTGAAAATCGGGATATGTGAGTTCCGACCATTCCCATGTGAGTGATCATTTCATTTTTGTGTCGCAAACAGTTTTACGGACGAAATATTAAATGCTTACCTTCAATTTTCGTTGATTTCCGGCTTAGGATCATTATAAAGATCAAAAGGTTACGATATTCATTTCATAGCATACCTTATATCACCATACTTAGTTGTTTTAATTGAACGATTTTTTCTTTTAAAGTATTATATTTAAAACCCATATTTTTTCATTCAAAATATAGCATTTTTCACTTTAATTTCTGAACAGTATTTCGTGCATTTTCCAAGTTCTGAACACTGTATAAATTCTAAAACAAAATGTTATTCTTCAGAATTGAGATGAAAGCCTTTTTTCATTGCGCCGCTATAAATTCTGTTTAAAAGAAATGATCTTAACTGTAATTTAATTTATCATTGATCATAAAGATTAGACAAGTTATAATGCGAAAAATGAACTCTGACAATATTTTCTTAAATCAGGTTCTGAGGACGTCGCACACTGGAAGCAACCTTTAGACGACGAGGAACATCATCCCACAACCCATCCCATCCTCATTTTATTCCTCCCGAATCATTTTTCACTCTCGTTTGTATTTTTCATTTCATATCTGTACATTGGTAATAATTCCCTCAATGTGACAAATTTGACACCGTCAAAATTGGCATGCCAAATTTGACACCGTCGAATGTGGGTCAAATTAGACGCGGTCAAATCTGGGTCAAGATTGACGGTGTCAAAATTGGCATGCCAAATTTGACACCGTCAAAATTGGCATGCCAAATTTGACACCGTCGAATGTGGGTCAAATTAGACGCGATCAAATCTGGGTCAAGAAAGACGGTGTCAAATTTGGCATGCCAGATTTTCTAGCGTCTATTATGTCATATTACGACGAAACTCTTGTTGACTATTTCGCTGCTGTCAAATTTGGCACAACTGATAATTTCTAGATCCTGCCTATTTTTCACCTATCATTTTTGGCAGCAGAGTGGGTTGACAAAAATGATGCGAGCAATTCTGGCATTACTGCTGGTTACCCTCTCCTGCCAAATTTTCTCGTATCGTTTTTGGTAAAATTATTCGTGCCAATTTTTACAACGTCAATATTGGAGATGTCAATTTAGACTGCCTCACTTTTGTCGTAACATCATCTGCCAAATTTTCATCGTTCTTTTCTGGCGAAATTATTTTGTTCCACCAATTGCCTAATTTTCACATTGCAAATTTGGATAAACCAATTTTTCACGTCGTTTATTTGTCAAAAGTAACATGTACAAATAATAAAGTGTCTAATTTGGCATTCTCTGGCTTCACACACATCTGCCAATTTTGCATGAAGAAAATTCTTTCTGCCATTTCTGACGTAGTCACAATTGGCAAAAAATCTGCCAAGTGCATTTTCGCCAACTTTCTTATTCTAACCCCTCTTATATGATCATAGCGATTATCGATCCGAAACAATTCAAACACCATGAATGTACGATATGAGTAGGGGGTACGGTAGGCAGATATAAGGTGCGATGGGGCTATCCTTTTTATAATATATCAATTCTGACGGTTGTAGGGCTCATAGTGAATTGCGCATTGTTTTACATTGAATGATACATTATTTTTGACTCGTTTACGGAATATTGAGAAAGAGTGTGGTAGAGTTCGGTATCTGTTCAATATTTGCTTTGAATTATCGATTGATCTAACTATAATCTTGAACATTCAGTTCACGATGGTCCCAACAAGAAGACCAGAATCAACCCTCGCCATCTCCAGCTTGCCGTCCGCAACAACGAGGAGCTGAACAAGCTTATGGCTGGAGTCACCATCGCTCAAGGAGGTCTTCTTCCCAACATCAACGACGTTCTTCTGCCCAAGAAGACCGCCGGAGAAAAGGAATAAACGCCTCGCTTAGCACTCACGGCTAAACCCAGAACCCAACGGCCCTCTTTAGGGCCACAATCCTATACCAAATCAAGTTTGATCTTAATCATGTCTATGAATAAAGCTCGTGCATTTCAATTATTGACTGTGTATCTAATCGATGTGTGAAATCAGTTGTCCGCTGAGTTTAGCCTTGTGGTTTTTGAGAAACGCTCAGAGATTACGGTAGCTAGGGTCGACTACCGAAGTTTGGAAGTAAAACCTGTGCCTCTCCCTAAACCGTTTCTATTCTGTGAGAGATAAACGGATCTAAGTATGTATAGGGTTCTATGTGAGAGCATGAATTCAGATAACACTGTAGTCTAGGTCGATTACGATAATCTAGATATGCGTTTGTTAGCCTCTCCAACAATCCGCCTCGGTTTTTTTACGTAATATTTCAGTTGAAATCAGTGAGATAACTACTATTTGCATATCGAGAATACAATTTTTTAAAGTTTCGTTAGTTGATATGATGATGTAGATGTGTTCTTACAATTAGTCTCTCAGTGTCCATCTATGTAGATCTATAAATGTGCGTTGATGAGGCCAGTCGGTAATATATTCTACATAGATGGTTCAGGAATAGATTACGGTAGGCTAATCAATCGATAAATTGATTTTTTAACTAATCAATAATTCGGATTACCGCGCTTTTCGATTGTTCCTTGAGATGGAAATCCCATATATTATGAATGTGGTTTCGGTAACTCTCCGCTCTGACAACACTCTCTCGTTTTCTTTGTCTACGAGAGAGTATTGCCAATTTGGACAGTAAAATTAGCGTGGGATTTTCCTTTAAAACATGTCTTTCGAAATATTGAAAGTATTTCGGATAGATCTGAATTAATCGATAATGTTTTGTTTTCTTGCGTATGTTATTGATTGATTTATTTATTTTTTTATATGTTGTACAGTATTGATAAATAATACTCGGTTGTACACTATGGCGTTAACAATATTAACTTTGTAAATTTCGATTTTGAAATGCTAATTTAATTTTTACAAATGGAAAAGGGGAAGTACTCGCAGGGGAGTCGGACAAGGCGAGAATGGAAATGAATAGAGAAAGAAATAGATGATAGAGAGACGTGGATAACCAGACAGACGGAAAACAGATCACACTTCATTTTTGTTAGCTTTCTTTGAAATAACGACAAAAAGAAGGAAAGGTCTTAATGTCCAAATCAGGGTCCCATTGGCACCCTTGACACATTGGGAACGCCTTTACCATATTATTTCTATTGGTAAGTGTCTCATATAGCTTGACACAGAAAAAACCTCCTCTTCATGGTTTTCGCTGTCTTCGACAAAATTGTCACCAGATCTTGTTTCCATAAGACGTAAAAGGCTCATCTCATGAATTTCTAGGTGTAACGAGTCAATTGACCAACAGATTGGGATACTTTTTTTACGATACTTTTGTTTTACTGGGTGTTTGGGAAAAGGGATATTGGCATTATAAAGAGAAGAGCAAATCTCAGCGTTTCACTCTTTTGCTCTCTCATCGTTGTACATTTTGCCATTCGCTAATTCTTTTACATATTATGACTCACTTGTTTGAACTGATTTAGTGTAACCCTAGTCATAGATGGCTCCTTGAAACGATATTAGAAAAGCTAACCTACTAGCCACAACATTCATCAAATGTTTTTACAATCGATAATGACCCCACCACACTATCCTGATTTAGGTAACTTTCAAAAGCCGCAAGTCATCCTACATGAGATCTGTGCACAAATAGAGAAATGGAAAAGCTCTTCTTGCATAATGCGCTTATAAAGATATCATCACAAAATGGGAAGATGAAGAACAGTCCTTTTCTTATTATTCCTTTTCTAATCTATTTTCAGCCCTCTACGATCATATTCATTTCATCGATAAATTTGTAAATGAGAAAATAGTTTTCCCGAAATTTATGTTATGTAAAATATTGTAATCGAGAAATGAACTATCTCTCTTTTAGTTAAAACTCCGACCTCTCCTTCTTCCCCCTGGGGTGCTCCCATCGTTTCTTTCTCCTATAACCAATCCCAATCCTACCTAATTCTAATGTCCCTCTTTAAACCGTGAACATCGATTGGTTGAGCGTGTCCGAATCCGCCATCGTACTGTTGGTTTGCCCCGAAACGAGGCTGTTTCCTAGACATGCATGGCTTAATCTTGTATCTGAGCATATCACCGCTGGCAGCATCAACCAGGCAACTGTCATAAGACAGTATCGTACATTTGCATGCATGAATCTGTCTTTAAGCATTGTGAGAGAGACTCTCAATGGTCTCTTCATTGCGCACACTATTTCTCTGTTCTCTAACAAGGAGAGAGCGTAGAGTGTTGAAGAGACCGTTGACAAAGGTGTCAGTTCCTTTAAAACACGTCGTGCGCGCTCTCTCCCCACTCTCTACTGTCTCTTTCTTTTCTCTCTCCATCTTCTCTCTCTTCTCCCTCATTCTATCTCCCATTCCTCTCTGTCTCTTTTCTCTCTACAGAACCCTCTTCCATAACCCGGACTACAGTACCAAATAATAGTTTCCAGAAAGAAAAAAATCAAGAAGGTTTCACAAAGTTCGAGAAACTCTCAGAACATTGCTCACGGCTAGTATATTATATATCCAGTCCCTTGTTTTCCAGCAACGGGTCCCATATATCTGGAGGAAGTAGCCCTTTAACCTACGAATGATGTCAGATATCTGTCGAGTATTGATTGATTATTTGGAAAGAGTAACTACTGTAGTTAATGAATTAACGAGTTAGTATAGAAAAGAGCGGGCAACCGTGCAGACAATGAGATAGCAACACTAAACAAGCCGATGCAGTTATTCAAGTGTAAATGTAATGGTATGCGCTGCAACCGTATACGCTTTTACCGGCACTAGTTCGGATGAGAATCGATGAATAATAACCGACTGGATTATAGCCATTTGCATACTTTGTCTATTCATAAGCGCTTGTCTCTCATATGAAAATGTTTATAATCCAATCGGATATTATTCATCGATTCTCCTTCGACCTAGTGCCGCTTTTACCACAACACCGCCTCTCACAAATCTCATATGAAAAATCAGTACACTATGGTTAATTCGCTGTGGTTTTGTATTTTATCCCTAATATATAGTATTTTGTTGACCCTTTTTTTCTGAAACCTCTTCTCCCTTTCCCTCTACTTCTCTCGCTCGCTCCCTCCCTTCTCTCTCCTTCTATCTTTCCTTCTCCACTCTCTCTCTCCCTCCCCCCATCCCCCGATAAATATAAAGTGTAAAGGGTAAAGCTTAATCCTGTTATTCAGCGTGAGATCACTGCTGATTTTGGTGAGATTTTGCAACATTGTTTCATATTTTGAAAAATCAATTAGAATCTACTCTGATCAATGAATTTCTTCGATAAATATACAGAATAAAGGAGGTACGCATACCTATCAGGCAACATTACATTAAAAAATATAAAGCTCCCACTTGCAACTTACCATTATTTTGATTTTCGATGTACAACAGATTCTTGAATGATCAACTGAAATTCCACGAAATCACAAACAGACCC
Organism: Parapristionchus giblindavisi; assembly: GCA_943737045.1. Classification (NCBI taxonomy): domain Eukaryota; kingdom Metazoa; phylum Nematoda; class Chromadorea; order Rhabditida; family Diplogasteridae; genus Parapristionchus; species Parapristionchus giblindavisi. The sequence continues at coordinate 713,227 of CALSFV010000049.1, read as the reverse complement.
TTATAATTACAAATATTTATGCAGTGTCCTAAAGTCATGAGATGAAAATAAATGAAACGAAAAAGTGGCGAAGTGGTGTGTAAAACGAGGAAAATGTACTCTACTTTTTCGTAACTTTTGAATAAATAGTATAAATTAAAAACGTTGTCTGGAGCCTTTTCAATGACTTATCACGGGTCTCCTGTAAAAGTGTAGCAAAAACGTCCGGCAATGCCACTATGAAATTTTTTTCTCTCCGATTTCGATGAAAGTCGGTCAGTGGGTGTGGTTAGGGGTCATGAGAAGACCTAGCCGCTTTATTTGGCCAAAATTGTGGATTATCGATTTTTTGTGTTCTACCCTGAAAATGATCATAACTCGGTTCATTTTCATCGTAAATTGAGCCGATAGGTGTCATTCGAATCGTCTACTAATGCACTCCAAAAAGTTGATGATGAGCCGTTCGCTGCTAAGTCATCTTTAGGGCGAAAAACGCGAAAAACACTTTTTTTTGATAAAAAAAGTGAAGTTATCTCGAAAATATTTTCTTGACCCCATCCGTTGTAGTGCAAAAATTATGTCTTCAAACGACGCACAATATTACTATCTAGTTCATTGCACGTATCTCTTGGCCCCCAGGGTCGATTACTAGATAGCTCATGGACTTTGTCGATTTTGATCACTTTCCGTTTTTCGAACATATCTCACTTCAACGTTGTCCAACTTCCTTTTCAAAAAAAATATAGAAATGATTCTCTCGAAAAGGAGTGTACAATTTTCCAAATTGTTATATCAAGCCGTTTTCGAGTTATTAAAGGAAAACTGCTCCAATTTCGATTTTTACAGATTTCATGTGTTGTATAGAGACGCGGGATAATAATAGTTTGATTTTATATTTATTTTTCGAGTATTGTATTTGTTCGTGAACTCCCCCTCCTCTCCTTTATCTGTCAATGCGAGAGAAAGCGGAAGGAAGGGGGTAGACGGAAGACAATTCCTCTCTGCTTTCTCGCACCACCACACTCTCTCGCCTCTTGCATCCATTCCAGCGGCAAAATGATTACACTTAAAGTTGATTTTCTCGAAAATATCTTCTGCAAATTGGCTGAATTTTTTTTCTTTTTTCATGAAAAATGAATTAGACAGGCGTGATCGCCATCAGATTCTGCCCCGTAAGATATAGTCTGTAAAATTGAGCATCATCGTGTGACGAGAAATGACTAAAAACTCGATTTCAATGCGGCGTCGTCAGACCTCAACCGTCTCTCTACGTGCAAAATGAATATGACCATCGTCATCAGCACCCTTGAGAACCCCCGATCCCCAAAATTTGATTTTTGATTGTGCCAGAATTCACTGATTTTCGTTGATTCTTACGCAAGCGGCCTCATTTAAAGATGATCGGAATTGATATCATCACTTTTGTGAATGATGAGACCAATCAATAATTATTATCTACCTAGAATATTGTTTTATATATTAATCGAAAAAAACTTAATTAGCATAATTGCAACTGACAAAATATCGTGAATTCCCTTATTTTTTGTATTGTATTGCAATTGAGAAAATAGCGTGAATTCCCGTATTTTTCTATTGTATTGCAATTGAGAAAATAGCGTGATTTCCCGGTAGTTTATACATTATGCTGCGATAGAAAATAGCGCGATTTTTCCCTAATTTATGCATAAAGCTGCAATATAGAAAATAGCGCGATTTCCCCGTAATCCTAGGAACATTCAACTAATGAACCCTACCTCTTTTTCACGCTATTTTCGACTACCTCCGCGCTTAGATTTAAGCCCTTTTAAACAACTAATGGTTAGTTAAAAGCTCTTTTACACGTGGCTCGGATTTCTTTATAACTGATTTTCAATAACCAAGTAGTTATTTAACTGGACAAAAAACGACCAGCCTGGTCATTTTTTGTACAGGTAACTATTGCTAACTATTTCAGGACTAGAATATTTTTCTAGTGGATTCTATAGAGAGAAGAGGTCCTCAACGTTGACGGATTGACGTCAAACTTGGAACATATGGTTATCAGACCTTCTGAAGCTAGATTTCAGACGGACGTCATCTGACGACGCCTTCAGACGTCGTCTTCGTCGATGAACATTTTTCTCTCCGATCGAGCTGATTCTTTCACAAACGTGTGTTTTCGCATAGAGGACATGGCTGGTAGACTTCAGATGACGTCGTCCACGTGATTTTTCTAACTGCTCCTAAACCTCTGAATACGTTTATATTGGATTCCAGTCATGTGTTCATGATTATTAGACGAAAAAAGTACGTCAAAGTAGGTAAAATCATCGATATATCATTCATTTACTTAGTTTGTATTGTTAAGGCCATTGCGAAAAATCGGCCCATTTATATTCTCTACTTTTATGATATTATATTGATTGCGTATTGTTACGATTTTTAAGCGCAAGAAATCGAATATTTAATGGTGAATTATTTGTTAAATTAATTATAAAAAATAATGAAATCGTCAATGTGTCCCAATTGACTAATCATCGAACTGTGTGGTATACGGTACAACACTCGATCAAGGGACGAGAACACATTTATATTTATCGTATATCATAAAGAGATTTATTTATTAAAGAGTTTTTATATCATGATACAGTCAGCACTCTCCCTGCCTACCTTCTTAATGCCACTATATCCACGATCAATAGCCACGAGGAAAGTAGACGGAGGGAGAGGGAGAGAGTGACCTATAGGGAGAGGGAGACCTATAGGGTCAGTAGACAATACTATCTCTGGATCCTCTGCAATTATCCGAGAAAATTTTTCGCCTTTTACTAATTCATTTAATCGTTAAATACATCTATCCGATTATTCAATCAATCAATCAATATTTTCAGCTGCTGAGGTTCTCGAGCTCGCTGGCAACGCCGCTCGTGACAACAAGAAGACCAGAATCAACCCTCGCCATCTCCAGCTTGCCGTCCCCAACGACGAGGAGCTAAACAAGCTCATGGCTGGAGTCACCATCGCTCAAGGAGGTGTTCTTCCCAACATCAACGCCGTTCTTCTCCACAAGAAGACTGCCGGAGAAAAGGCATAAACGCCTCGCTTAGCAGTCACGGCTAAACCCAGAACCCAACGGCCCTCTTTAGGGCCACAATCCTATTCCGAACTAAGTTTGATCTCAAATATGTCTATAAATAATCTCGTGCATTTCAATTATTGACTGTGTATCTAATCGATGATCGAAATTAGTTGTCAGCTGAGTTTAGCATTGTGGTTTTGAGATCACTCACTCAGATTTTACGGTAGAGTCGGGTCGACTACCGAAGTTTGGAAGTAAAACCTGTGCCTCTGCAATGCCCGTTTCTGTTTTGTGAGAGATAAACGGATCTAAGTATGTATAGGGTTCTATGTGAGAGCATGAATTAGGATGTTACTGTAGTCAAGGTAGATTACAGTAATCTAGATATACGTTTGTTATCCTATCCAACAATCCGCCTCGTATTTTTGACGTAATATTTCAGTTCAAATCAGTGAGAGGTGGGTGATAGTTCATGTCGAACAACTATTTACATATCGAGAATACAATTTTAAAAGTTTTGTTAGTCGATATGATGATTCAGATGTGTTCTTAGTCATTCTATCAATGTCTATCTAAATCTATGTATAGATGTGCGTTGATGGGAGCAGACGAGGGGTGACTTCTTTCCCGCAAAAATCTAAGTTTCGTTAGTTGATATGTTGATGTAGATGTGTACTTAGTCTCTCAATGTCCATCTTTGTAGACCTATACGTGCGTTGATGAGATGGAAATACCACAGATTATGAATGTGGGAGAGAAGTTTCCGTAACTCTCCGCTCTGACAACACTCCCTCGCTTTCTTTGTCTACGAGAGAGTATTGCCAATGCGGAGAGCAAAATTAGCGTGGCATTTTCCTTTAAAAGTCGTGCGCGCTCTCTCCTCACTCTCTGCCTCTCTGTTTCTCTCTCCATCTTCTATCTCTTCTCCCTCTCCTATCTCCCATTCCTCTCTCTCTAACTTCCTTTATTCGCTCCGAGTCATGATTATTTTTAGGGTAGATCACGATAATTTGCAATTTTGACCATATCAAGTGGCTAGGCCTTCTCATTCCCCCCAACCACACTCACTGACCGACTTTCATCGGGAATTTTCAATTAATTGATCGGAAAAATTGAGGCACGTTCATTGAGCTTTTTTTGCTGTACCAATTGAATAAAATGAATCTAAATCCAAGGATTCTATTTGTTTAACTTGTTCAAACATAAATCATTAATCATTGCGCTGCTATGACACTCTGAATATCCCTTCTTCCCATTTGATTAGGTATCCCATACCCAGGTCAACTATCTGCCTCTCTCTCTTTACATCCGACCGTAATATCCCACCTAGGTAAACTTTCATCTCAATTCATTAGCTAACATCTGTCGAAATTCGAAGCTTATATTACCAGCGTGGTTGTTTTACCCCTACTTGATGTGAAACTCACTGAAATAAAATGTTTATAAAAAAAGTTAGTTCACGATTCACGATTATTCTATGGGAAATCTGTCACTCACTAGACGTTAACGCAGAGAGAGCGAGAATGCATCAAGTGAAAAATAGCAAAAATGATTGGTCACGATTGGGAGATGATTTCTTTTGCTGATCCTTCTCGGGGGATTGAACCTTTCTGCCGACCAACCGATCCGGTTGATTGTCCGAGCTCTTATCCACTAGACCATGGGTCCCTATTGTCTCATGTGTCAAAGGATCTAGATATACTCACTCGCACCCGTTCCTATATACCGATGCATGGCTCCGCCCATTTTTTTAAACCCTATTTATATAACGATGCCGACTCCACCTATTTATATTCGCGGGCTTGGACACCGAATTCAAACATTAACAACCCCAAATTCTTTATTATTTCGGAAGATGAGATCCAAGTAACAGGACGCAATGCTGCTTGATTGTGGATAAACAGCAAGATCCTCCTCCATAGCGCTGATCATCAGAAATGGTCGAGTTCTCCTTCTGACGACGTCATCAGCAACAACGACGAAGACGCCCTGAAGAATGATAGAATCAGGCTTATTCAACGATTTCAGCTTTGTCACGAATTACTGCATGTCCAGGACCCTACCAGTACCAGAAGACATCTCTTTCATTGAAATATTTAGTTATTTTAGTTGGTTTATTTTAAAGTCATACATCGAACAAATTGGAAACTCTCCTCTTTGACAATACTCTCGCTTTATTGTTTGCGATAGAGTGTTGCCAGAGCGGGGAGTCAAATTAGATTGGTGTGCGCCTTTAATTAGTACTAAGAGACTACAAAGATCAAAGATCAAAGACCAAAAAATCGAATATTGCACCTCTTGAAGCAATGGGGAGTCGACTCGCATGTGTACGTCTCCGTGTGGCCACCCGTACATTCTGAAGGGCAAAATTTAATTAGGCCACGTCCACAAATCGATAGACTCCGCCCACTTACCATCACAAGTGCAGTTAGACTCGTCACTGCCATCAAAGCAGTCGGGAACACCATCACAACGGACGATGCTGGGGAAGCAGCGCTTGTCCTTCAAACAGTGAAGCGCAGACGCAGGGCACTGCAAAGATCAAAGATTAGCTCTAAAAGATCAAAGATCAAAGATCAAAGAACACTTCACGAACCTGCGTGCACTCTTTATCGTCAATTGCCATCGTCACAGACGCGTACTCCGTCACACTTGGCCTCCTTGGCGACGCACTTGTTGCCTGTGGCGTACATGAACCAAGGCGACGTTTACCACATCAAATGTCGAACGACACCACACCAGAGGCAGTATGCAAGAACGTTGTTGGCGCTGGCCGAGCGCGCGCTCTCGCACCAGAACGGCGTCTGGCATTCTGTAATTCAGTTCGGTGCTGACGCACTTCATGTGTTAAGTACAGTACTACCACATAACTATAGAATACCGTATCCTTAGAAACTACAGTATTTATAAAATACCGTATACCTATACAGCTCATCTCGTCCGATCCGTCCTCACAGTCAGCCTTTCCATCACAGCGTTGCGTAGTAGAGATGATGATGCTCTGCATAAGATAAATGAGCAAATGATTTAAAGTTTAAAGGCACAGCAGCCCGAGCTAATTTGAAACTCTCCTCGCTGGCAATATTCTCTCGCTTTCGTTGCCAGAGTGAAGAGTTTCCAATTATCTCGGGATGTGTCTTTAAATTTCAATCAAACAACCCAAAAGTTCAAAATATCAGAGCAGAGAATGGATCTCTTTCAAAGATCAATGAACCAGGCCAAAATTCAGTTGGTTAAAAGGCATGGTTCAGTGGTTCCGATCGATAATACAAAGCACTTCGCGCATACCTACCGTGACGTGCAAGCGAATCCGAATCCCATGCACAGCGAGACGTTGGGTGGGAAGAGCGCAGATGCCGAGAAGTCTCGAAGACTATCGTGCATCTAAAAGTGTGGATTGATCTTTGATCTTTGATCTGTGATCTTTGATCTCCAGCCTTACATCTTCGTGATCCATGTCGGTGTTCTCGTTGTAGCCGGGCCAGACAAATCCGTGTCGAATCGGCTGAAAACATTACAGACCTTACAAGGAGATTCTTATGCATTTTAAGAGTGATCATTTATAGCTCATTCGAAAGCCATATGCTTATTGTTTGTTTTGCCATAGGCTTATGATTTAGCGCGACTAAAAACGCTTAACGTAAGACTTTAAACGCCTAAAGTCGCGTCTAGATCTTAAGTAACCCACGTGGAACACGACTCCTCCGGGTCGCGATTACGCCTCTGAATTCTCGCCGCTACTACTGTTCGAGATGAGAATGAAGGCGATGGGGACCGCCGCTATTACCAGACCGATGACGACTATGATCGTGATGATCAGCACGAACGACGGCATCTGGAAAAGTCAGTTCGTGATTAACTGCGTTGTGTAAGTGGGTACTGTAGCCGCCTAAACTCACATGGTGCAGACATCGGCAGCACTTGTCGCCCATCGCGTCCCTCAGCGAGTCCGCATGCATCTGCATCTTTATCCAGAGACTCCTGCAGAATTCGGTAGGATTACACTTGGGATACGGTAGTTCAGTGGGTCAGATGGATGACTACCGCAATGACTCACATGGACCCGCTGGTTTCCCCGTTACCATGGTACATGTTGGTGGGTGTAGTGTATGCGCCCTGACGGAATGCCTGAAAATAGTAAATAAATCAATGATTAGTTACTAATCAATAATTGCTAATCGATTTTGAGAATGCTGACGAACCAAAAAAGGATTTGATGGTTTGTGATACAGAGCGAAAATCAAAGTTATCATAGATCAAGAAGATCAAAGATCAAAGATCAAACCTCAACAGCAGTTCTTCCAGTACTGTACTCTCCGTGACGACCAAACTCCGGCTCAACAGGATGGGCCCTCTACAGTGTGGACGTGTGAAGATTGAGTGCGGATGGGATGGGAGAGGAGGCACTGTAAACGTCAAAGATACTTAGGATGTGTGTGACACAAGTATACGTGGAAAATAAATCAATAATATTTATGAACGAGTGATATACCGAAATCAATATCACATTGAATGAAATGCCGACTGACATGCATTAATCTAAGCTTAAAACAAAGTGGCCTAGCAATGAAGTACGCTTGAGAACTACCAAGAAAAGCTATGCACCACTAGTAAATCAAACACGCAAGCATGAACAACAATCAGACAAACAACAGCAATGAACGAGACTGGGAAGGAGGTCGAGATAGAGAGAAGATAGAAGAAAGAGACTGGGGTCGATTGAACGGAGCGAGAGGGTAGATCACCCACTCTTGTCCCATACTCTGTTCCCTTGCAATCGATCGATAACGCTGTCTATCTCGATTCGATTACGAATTTAAACAGATTTCCAAGCAATTGTGGCGAAATTACAAAATAAACAGTAGAGAGGGCAGTGTATCTTAAGCGCGACGGTTTTTATCAGTGATTAGTTGAACACTTTTCGGTCCCACGAGAGATTCACCATACTGAACTAAACTAGAACTAGTCACTGATAAGTCTAGACATAACGGGATACTTTGGTATTCCAAAACTAGAAGCGTGCTTATTATTTTCACTTGTAGTAGACTTGGAAGTTTACTTCAAGTTAGTGGCATATTTCAAGTAGACTTAAAGATTTGAAATACCAGAGTGGGTGAAATAGTTAGTTAGAGAAGGAGAAAATGTGAAGAGAGAGTGTGGGGATCGGAGAGAGCATAGTCTGATCTCACACATAAACAAGTACATAGGACGCGTCTAATCGATATGGATTGGGAATAGGGATACAAGAACAAATTACATAGGAATAGGTAGGAATGTGGCAGATTTCAATTGATTTAAACGGATATCCAAGCTAAATGTGAATGGCCTATGGTCGTACTTTCTTATAGACAAAGAAAGAAGAGGAAACTGAGATTGAACTCAAAGAGGAGAATCACAAATTTAGAATATTATTAGGAAGGACCAGTAAACAAAAATAAAAGCTCAAATATCTAGTTTAAAATGGAACTAACCATTATGAAGGGCTACACAACAACGCCGATACGCAAATGAACAAAGAAAGTTCAAAGATAGGTCAAACATCCGAAAATCCCGAGAGAGGTAGAGGGAGAGGGAGAGAGGGAGAGGGCGAGAAGGAGAGGGAGAGAAGGAGAGGGAGAGGGAAGCGAGACGAAGATAGGCAGAGAGTGATTCAAGGGACTGGACAAATTTCTAAGTAGAAGCAGAAGAAAACCAAAATTAAATGAACAATAGCATAGTGAAAAAGGCGGGAAGAGAACGAGACCGATTGGACTGATTAGTAAACAATTATGGATCATGTCTCTCTTTCTCTGACCTGTCTCACACTTCCTCACTCTCTCATATCTGCACAGTCTCTGCTCTGATCAAAGACCGATCACTCACGGCGTGGGAAGAATTCGTGGTTAGAACATACTAGAGAAAGAGGGAGATGGTGAGAGATGACGCGAAAGGAAAGACAACGAAAATATTTCTTGGCACAGTGCCAAGAACATGCAATAATTTAGCTTTTACCATGGATAATGATCATTTTGTAAACAAAAAAATAAATTTTAAATTCCTTTCAACATTTTTTTCGCGTAATAAATCTAAATTAATGAAAATAAAGTCAATTCTCGATTCACACAGTTTGACGATTTTTTCTACAGTTTATTTTGCGGCATCTCTTTTCGGCAGGTTGAGAAAGCATTTGTCGCCTTTACAATGGTTTTACTTTGATACAGTTTGATAATTCTGACTTCAGAGGCCGTGTGCTTGAACTCCGTTTGCCGATAAACGTGACATCACAATCGTAGACGGAGGAACTCTGGCAAACGCCTCCGTCTACGGTTGTGACGTCACGTTTGTCGGCAAACGGTTTGCCGACGTTCATGCATACGTCCTCGATAAGCCCTAACACCTCGCCACTAATGAACCCTCATCGTCAGTATGCCACCCAAGCCATCCGTAAAGGAAGCGAAGAAGGCCGCCAAGTCCCAGAAGACTACCGGTGGAGACAAGAAGAAGAGAAAGTCAAGAAAGGAGTCCTAGTCTCTGTCGGTCAGTGGCATTTCTTACTTTATTTTTTCGTCGAAAGGGCTTCTGCCATTTGTTTCATTTGTCTTATGCGGTGTTCAGAACTTCAGAACGGAAAATGCTAGAAAATGCGGAAAATGCTGTTCAGAAGTTCAGGTGGAAAATGCTCGATTTTTGCTCGAAAAAAAGATGGTTTTATACACTTTAAAAGCATTGAAACTCGTTGTTTCACGGAAAACAACTAAATTAGGTCATTTATATAGTATGCTACTGAGATAAATATCGTATGATCCTTTTTTGAGCACTTTAAGCCGAAAATCAAAGAAAAAACTGATTCTTTTTGCGCACGGCCTTGCCTTCCCTTGCTGGACTTTGCACTTAGCTTTGCCTCGCGAAAATTGGAAAATTTCCTGTTAAATCTGCAAAGAAATGGCCCTGCTCATAGCCATGATTTTACTTGTATCCGCGGTCATGCTTGGATTTAAACACCTCTGTAGTATCGAACGATTGTGTATTTTTGTAAATAGGTACGAAATCTCCATATATGGGTAAACACTATGGTGTCGAGAATGTCTCTTCACTCACCTATATTGCCACCCTCCAACTGGTGAGCAGTCTCTCTAACTGCTCACCATCTCTGGTGTTGAAATCCCTGCATGATCAAAAAAATACAAGTATTATCATGCATTATTCGACATTCCATGCATGATCATGCATGGAATATCCGTGGTTCGTGATCATGCATGGAATGACAGAATCCATACATTTTCGCCCCACCCACAATCAGTTGTTCTTGCGAATTATAAACTGACCCGAAATTAGAACAAAACTGACCCGATCTATATCTCAAGTACTCGGAACTGACCCGAAATGGGGGTGATTCTTACTAATTTCGATCTCCCGCATGTTCTTAGATGGATTTCGAGTCTCAAAACTGACCTCATCGACAAAAGTGCTCACTGACAACTCTGAGAAAGCGACTCCCGAAATAGTCACCGAAAAAAGCTAGATAGTCGCTAGATCGTGAAAAATACAGAAAAGCTACTTGATAAAAGCTAGATAGCCGCTAGGCTAGAAAAACATCCAGGAAAAAGCTAGATAGCCGCTAGATACACATATCCGCTAGATTTTCTCCCCGAAAAGCGCTAGATCCAGCTCTCGCGCGTTGCGTACGCGCAGCGTGTCGTTGAATTAATTTTTTTAGGCCTAAAATTTACGGTTTTAATTCTTGTTTTCGTGACTTTTTTTGTTAATTTGTTCAACGACCTCATCGTACACTCTCGTTTACGTCACCCCCTGCTAATCTCGCCCCTATTCCTTCACGGCAAGAAGTTATCACTGTTTTTATGTGCCAATTCTAATTATATTTGCGATCTCTTCCATTTTTAGCTCTTGTTTTTCATTTTTTGGTACTATTCAGCTATGTATGTGACGCATATCCTGAGGAAGATGTAGATGGAGATGAACATGCAAATGAAGAGGAATTAGAGATTGTTATCGATTATCCTTCTGAATAACTCCAAGAGCCAGGTATAAAATGATTTCACTTGTCGTATTACATCATATTGCATTACAACAACTTTATCAGCCGATTGGGGTGTTATGTAAGCTGGGTCGCTATTAGGGTTTTCCGATGAGTCCAATCGTGTCTTGCAAGATCAAGATCGCTGGTCCTATTTTCATGCAACTTCCAAGACACGATCGGACTTGTCGTATTACGCTGATTTATTTAAATTATTTTCTAAAACAATTGTTCTAGATGCCTATGAAGATTCGATGTTGCTATACTCCTCAGTAATATTATATAAATTTGATGTATCTTTGGAGAGCTTTTGGCCTGAAAATGAAGAGGAACTATCACTATCTCGCGGAGTTGTCTCCAGGTGAGCAAGCAATACAAACAAATCATTCATGCAGTCATTCCACCACGCACTACAGCGAGAACTTTGTATTTATTTAAGAGACAACGAAAACATTCTTTCCTTTATTACTTTTAATTATTCAATCCTTTGTTTTCAGATATGTCAAAGGAATATGCTACAATGGTGGGGTTGCTCGTCAGACTATATGCCGATCGCGCCATAATGAAATTGATTAATATCTTACATGTTTTATTGACGTGAACGTTACTCCAACATCATGTTTATTGTTAAAATTTAATTGTTTCATATGTTTCCTAACTGTGCATTATTGATGTTAATTACAGATCTGAATAAACTATGTTTGTAATGTCTCTCGAGTTAGATTTACGTAAAAAAAACGAGGGGAAAAGTCAGAAATCAGTTTGCGATAGCGAAATCACCTGAGATTACGGTAGTCCCGGAAAAAGCTAGATTTTCTCCCACATAGCCGCACGCTAGATTTTCTCCCCTAAACACTCCCACATATTCTCCGTCTAGGCACTATCTAGCTTTTTTCTGTGACTTTTCATGGAGTCAGTGTCTCAGAGAACGTGGATGCTCGAAAATGTACGACAGAATCCATGCATGGCGTGATTATAAAGCAATTCCAGAGTATCAACGAAAATGATGCGAAAGTTCAGGTCAAATTTCCACTTATCATCAGTAAAACGCGCCCGCAACACTGTTTGCAACCCAACACTATTGAAATGAAACTAAAAATCCATTAAAATTTGTATAATATCATCGAAACTCACCATTATCTGAGCATTTTCTTTAACTTCTGAGCAGCATTTTCGTTCATTTTGTTCATTTTCCAAGTTCTGAACTCCGCATAAGTAATTATATCATGATATAGATCAAAACTTGGGTGAACTAGAACACGCATTTCGTATTCTAGCCCTGTTTCTTCCTTGCAATTTGTTTTGCTGCATAGTTTTACAATTCACTTAGTTTAAACTGCTATCAAGTAGCTCAGAAACATTACAGTAATGTATTCTAGAGTGCGAGCACATTAGGGAAAGTATATACCGATAATATGTAATCGATTATACTATCCTTCCACTAATGTGAATTTGCTTTATTTCAGTTTAACCACGAAGATTCGGCCCCTCGATGTAATGAAGCGTCGTGACATGCCGTTAATCATATCAGATCAGTCATTTATGATAATTATTTTTATTATTAAATAATCGGAAGCCTTTTGTCCTGTGAGAGTTGTGTATATTAATTAAGTTCGATACCCTAGTCGTCTATGCTCTGTATATAAGAGACCAGGTATGATAGTCATGTCATTAGGTCGAATAACTACGTTATACATTTTCAAAATGCGGTCAGGTTTTTTTTATTTTTCGTAAATTTTCGGCTCAAAATGCGGTCAGGCTTCGTAGTTTGTAATCTACTTTTCGACCTATGGTCATGTCTTATCATAGAATCATGCCACCATGATTTATACCTGGTCTTATATAGAGCTGTGATAGATACAACAATACAATGTTTTGATGAATCATAAATGAAGAAATGATGATGCAAAAGGGGCTACAGATATCAATACAAACTTGTTTACTTATTAATTGATTGAAAACTTGGTTTCAACTAGTATTCTTACATTTGATGCTTTGTGGATACATTTCAGTTCGTTTCTTCAAACGGTGGATAGGAGATACATCAACGAACAACTATGTATTGGTTAGTTTCGTCATTTTTTTATCATTTATTCAATATACACTGGATTTTATACAAATTATTACACTACTCTTACAACTGTTCTGTTAGTTTTGCGCATCTTTTGTTCAAATTTATTTCATTTTTTAGACAACCGAAAAGGAAGTGGTTGTTATGTTGGTGGTGGGCAAGCTTTGCCGCTGGAAATCATAGGTGGGCGCGTGAAAACGAATTCTTTTTGCGCACAGCCTAGCCTTCTCTTGCGGGGCCTTGCGCATAGCTTTGCCTCGCAAAAATTGGAAAATTTCCAGTCATATCTGCAAAAAATTTGCCATGCGCATAGCCTTGCATTACAATTTCCCGGTTTGCGCACAGCCTTTCCCCCAGAGTGCCCACCTATGCTGGAAATTAAAATCGTCTGGGTGGGTTGCAAAAATTTCGTGTTTGAGTGAATTTTGTCAAGTGAATTTTGGTGGACAAGTATGATCTAGGCGAGAGATGTTAGTTAATGATAATTTTCGTTATTTTTCCCCATCTATTTATATTTTGTTCTCTTACTTTTTATTCAGTAAATACAGCTTGGTAAGTGGGTTTTGGTATAATGAAATACGAAATTTGTATTTCACGGAAGTAAATAAATGATCTCTCGTTGATTGAACGCGTTCTACCATGGCTACAGTATACCATCCAGGTACTGTAGCTACACCATAATTAAGCAAGAACATGAGTATGATAGCTAAAGACTGGATTACGGTAGAATCATGATCAAACATTTTCCTCGCCGATAATATGAGTGAGCCCTTTTTATCGATGCGACCAGCGTTAAGACTTGAAACCCATCTTGGAATATGCGGGAGGTCGAGATTAGTAAGAATCTCTCCGTCTATTTATATATTGTTCTCTTACTTTTTATTCAGTAAATACGGTTTGGTAGGTGGGTTTTAGTATAATGGAATACGAAATTTGTATTTCACGGTTTGCTCCCGAGTGGTTTAACGGTTTATCGGTTTATCGGTTTACCCTACCGGTTTATTTATACTTTACTATCGTAAGAACGGAAAGCTAAGCAGAGACCAGAGAGTAAAAACATAAAGGGTTTTCTCCGATTTTTTTTTCTTTTCCACACTTTTCACTCGTGATGGATGGAGAAGAAGTTTTTTCTTGGAAATCGATAAATCAATACTATCGATCAGATGTAATTTTTGGTGGTGTAGTGTAGTTTTGTGAGTTGGTTATCGCGCATCAATCAATAAATTGATTCATTTAATCAATAAATAGATTTATTCGATTCTTCAAGCAATCAATCGATATTTTCGGCCCTCTCAAACTCGTGATATGGTATGCATACTGTAGAATGACCTAGTGGGATACTGTAGGGTGATGTAATAATTGGTCAAGAGTGAGAGGAGTTTCTCTAGAAATTGGTCTATGCGAAGGATTTAGGATTATTTTAATTTCGTTTTTTAGTTTGATCTTTGATCTTTGAACAATACGTATTATATAAGTTGTTCACTGAATTAGTGTCATTACAGTGCCTTCTCGATGCGATCCTCGCGCGAATCGATCCGAGGACCGAAGTCGAGACGGGAGCTGTGGGAGGTGAGTGTGATCTTTGATCTTTGCTCTTTTCGTAGATTGTAGTCTGATCAATCAATCAAAACATTACAACTGTTAGTAGTTGGTTCATATCCCACACGGTTTTGGTCAATTAGTTATCGATTTTTAGTATAACATCAATCGATAATGTAATAATTGATCAAGGGTGAGTCGGTCACTCGGTCATCGTGAATATGATCATATAGATTATCGATCCGAAACAATTCAAACACCATGAAGGTACGATATGAGTAGGGGGTACGGTAGATGTACTATTTTTGTAGTATAGTGTAGTTTTGTGAGTTGGATATCGTGCATCAATAAATCAATAGATTCATTTAATCGTTAAATACATCTATCCGATTATTCAAGCAATCAATCAATATTTTCAGCCCTCTCATCGACTCGTTCTGTCGAAATGTCCACTCTCGGATGTGGGGATGTGTACCAGGTATTTATAGCCGATCGATAATTGCTCAATCTCGGTATACTGTAGAATAACCTAGTGGGATATTGTAGGTATCTGGAGGGTGTAGTACACCTAATGTGATATTGTCGGGTATTATAGTGTCATCTAGATGAAAAAGTATGTATTGTTCGAACTGAACTTGTAGTTTCATAAGTAGGGGCGGGGGGAATATACGAAACATTCGATTTGACATATATTGTTTTTTTAATTCTGGTGGGTTCCCTAAAAGTCAGGGCGACGGCGATGAGAATAACTGTCGAATCTGTTAGTCGATGATTTTGGAAATGAAGGATGTGGGGTGCAGTTGTGGTGCGCTGAGTGTGTTCATGTCCGACGACATTTCTCAATGTGCACCATTCCAGTATCGAATTGATCACTCGGCCAAGATGATGGGATTAGTCATCGTACGTACCTAATGTGATATTGTCGTTTATTATAGTGTCATCTAGATGAAAAAGTATGTATTGTTCGAACTGAACTTGTAGTTTCATAGGTAGGGGCGGGGGGCATATACCAAACATTCGATTTGACATATATTTTTTTAAATTCTGATGGGTTCCCTAAAAGTCAGAGCGACGGCGATGAGAATAACTGTCGAATCTGTTAGTCGGTGATTTTGGAAATGAAGGATGTGGGGTGCAGTTGTGGTGCGCTGAGTGTGTTCATGTCCGACGACGTTTTTCAATGTGCACCATTCCAGTATCGAATTGATCACTCGGCCTACCACTGCACTTCTTCACGATGGAATGCGTTCTACCATGGCTATAGCAGATCATCGAGGTACGGTAGTTACACTATAATTAAGGAATAACTTGAGTATGATAATTAAAGACTGGGTTACGGTAGAATCATGATCGTGTGCTAACTATAGTCTGCCAACGGGGTTACGGTTTCCTCGTATTACGGTTTCATTGAATAGCCAATCGATTGATTTGAGGTATCCCCAATGCTCGTGGAATCACTGTTATTATTATTACTGTTCATACTTATTGAAAAATTTTAGTTGAAAAGTTTGGACGGTTCATTTTTGTTTCGGGATATTAATCAGTGGTACTTTGATTTGTGACTGAAGACCGGTTGTTTATACATGACTTAGGCCTTTAAAGTTTCGTCAATAGTGATGAAAAGAGCGGGAGATGTGGTGTTTTCCTGTTTAAACTTCTTTTATCATTACTTGGGGGTAATTATTTGTAATACATCTTAACTTTCCAGTCTCGTCTCGT
The DNA here is from genome assembly GCA_943737045.1 of Parapristionchus giblindavisi. Taxonomy (NCBI): domain Eukaryota; kingdom Metazoa; phylum Nematoda; class Chromadorea; order Rhabditida; family Diplogasteridae; genus Parapristionchus; species Parapristionchus giblindavisi. The sequence continues at coordinate 696,847 of CALSFV010000049.1, read as the reverse complement.
CTCATCCACACGTGTCTTATGCTACCCAAGGGCAATTAATCTCTGATCTTTTCTGATCTGAACTGATCTTTGATCTATGTATCCTAGGATTTGCATTTTTTATATATTATTTTTATTCTAATCGATTGAATAGTTTAATGGCGCATTAAAATGTGGCGGAAAACCGAAAAAAGCGACTTTCCGAGTGTTAAAATGTACCTTGGAAAACCGAAAATGGAAAGTCGATATTTGAATTCGCGGGCGCGAATAAGATGCGGGACTTAAAATTCCGACTTTCCGACTGCGAGTTTCCGATGTCAAAAGAAGACGAAAAGTGAAAGAAAAAGAAATTCCGGATTTACTTCGTTTTTAAAACGTAGAGATTGGTAGTCGGAAAGTCGAAATTTGAATTCCCGCACATTATTCGCGCCCGCGAATTCAAATATCGCCTTTTCATTTTCGGTTTTCCAGGGTACATTTTAACATTCGGAAAGTCGCTTTTTTCGGTTTTCCACCACATTTTAACGCACCATTAGTTGAACAAGAAGACCAGAATGAACCCTCGCCATCTTCAGCTTGCCGTCCGCAACGACGAGGAGCTGAACAAGGTCATGGCTGGAGTCACCATCGCTCAAGGAGGTGTTCTTCCCAACATCAACGCCGTTCTTCTCCCCAAGAAGACCGCGGCGGGAAAGGAATAGACGCCTCGCTTAGCACTCACGGCTAAACCCTGAACCCAACGGCCCTCTTTAGGGCCACAATCCTATACCAAATCAAGTTTGATCTCAAATATGTCTATGAATAAAGCTCGTGCATTTCAATTATTGACTGTGTATCGAATCGATGTGCGAACTTAGCTGTCAGCTGAGTTTAGCATGATGCTTTTGAGATCACACACTCAGATATTACGATAGAGACTACTGTAATTTGGAAATAAATGTGTACATCGGAATTCTGTGAGAGTTACGCGGTGTTAAGTAAGCCTACTCTTCTATTTGAGACAATGAATTCAGATGTTACGGTATTCACGGTAGATTACGGTATTCTAGATATGCGTTTGTTATCCTCTCCAACAATCCGCGATTTGTCCCTTGCTGACTAGAATCAATACCATCCATGGGACCCCATTTAGAAAGACATTGGCACAAACGTTTTATTGCTTGGCAGAGATCTATCACCCACAATGACATCAATAACATTATGTCATTTTAAACTCTCAATAAGAAATTTTGCACGGAATTATCTCGCTACCAAAGGATAATCGAATGCAGAGCAATTGAGAGTAATGATAAGCATTATTTCGTTTCATGAAAAAGTGTTAAAATGTGTTAAAAGACTTTGAGATTATAATGACATTTACGGACGTTATTGGAAAAGTTAACCTACTAGCCACAGCATTCATGAGCGTTTAGATAATCGATAATGATGTGCTCCCTACCCCACCACACTACCCTGATTTAGGCAACTTTCAAAAGACGCAATTCATCCTACATGACATTTGTGCACAAATAGAGAAATGGAAAAACTCTTCTTACAGAATGCGTTTATAAACATTGAGAGCTTATAAATATTGACTTATCATTTATCGAAAATATTGAAGTACCTATCTCTGAAGCGCTTAAAATCATATTCAATAACTCGTATGAATCAGGAGTCTTTCATATGACGTCATTCCATGTACAAAATAACGGTGTCATTGCATGGATGTATGCTCATAATATCAAAATTTACAAAGCTTTTAGTAAAGAAGAAATACATCCGCTCCTCTGCAGTCAGCCCTAGATATCATCACAAAATGGGCAGATGAAAGAGTCCAGAATATTCGTTTTCTAATTATTCGTTTTCTAATCTATTTTCTGCCCTCTACGATCATATTCATTTCATCGATAAATTTGCAAATGAGAAAATAGTTTTCCCGAAATTTATGTTATGTAAAATATTGTAATCGAGAAATGTACTATCTCTCTCTATCTCTCTATTAGTTAAAACTCCGACCTCTCCTTCTCCCCCTGGGGAGCTCCCATCGTTTCTTTCTCCTATGACCAATCCCAACCCTACCCAATTCTACTCTCCCTCTTTAAACCGTGAACATCGATTGATTGAGCTTGTCCGAATCCGCCATCGTACTGTTGGTTTGCCCCGAAACGAGGATGTTTTCTAGACATGCATGGCTTAATCTTGTATCTGAGCATATCACCGCTGGCAGGATCAACTGGGTAACTGTCATAAGACAGTATCGTACATTTGCATGCGGGAATCTGTCTTTATGCATTGTGAGAAAGATATGAGCAAGACGAAATAATTAGCGCGATTACCCCGTAATTTATGCAAATGTTGTAATGGAGAAATGAACGCGATTTCCCCGTAATAAAATTAGCTTAGGATTTGCCTTTAAAACAAATCGTGCGCGCTCTCTCCCCACTCTCTGTCTCTTTCTTTTCTCTCTCCATCTTCTCTCTCTTCTCCCTCATTGTATCTCCCATTCCTCTCTGTCTCTTTTCTCTTCTCTCTTTCCTCTCTACAGATCACCTCTTCCATAACCCTGACTGCAGTACCAAAAAATAGTTTCCAGAAAGAAAAAAATCAAGAAGGTTTCAGAAAGCTCGAGAAACTCTCAGAACATTACTCACGGCTAGTATATTATATATCCAGTCCCTTGTTTTCCAGCAACGGGTCTCATATATCTGGAGGAAGTAGCCCTTTAACCTACGAATGATGTCAGATATCTGTCGAGTATTGATTAATTATTTGGAAAGAATAACTACTGTAGCTCATGAATTAACGAGATAGTATAGAAAAGAACGGGCAACCGTGCAGACAATGAGATAGCAACACTAAACAAGCCTATGCAGTTATTCAAGTGTAAATGTAATGGTATGCGCTGCAACCGTATACGCTTTTACCGGCACTAGTATGGATGAGAATCGATGAATAATAACCGACTGGATTATAGCCATTTGCATACTTTGTCTATTCATAAGCGCTTGTCTCTCATATCCAAATGTTTATAATCCAATCGGATATTATTCATCGATTCTCCTTCGACCTAGTGCCGCTTTTACCACAACACCGCCTCTCACAAATCTCATATGAAAAATCAGTACACTATGATTAATTCGCTGTGGTATTGTATTTTATCCCTAATATATAGTATTTTGTTGACCCTTTTTTCTGAAACCTCTTCTCCCTTTCCCACTACTTCTCTCGCTCGCTCCCCCTTCTCTCTCCCTCTATCTTTCCCTTCTCCACTCTCTCTCCCTCAGCCCATCCCCCCGGTAAATATAAAGGGTAAAGGGTAAAGCTTAATCCTATTATCTATGCTGATTTTGCGTGAGATTTTGTAACATTGTTCCATATTTTGAACAATGACTGAGAATCTACTCTGATCAATGAATTTCTTCGATAAATATACAGAATAAAGGAGGTACGCATACCAATCATTAAAAAATATAAAGCTCCCACTTGCAACTCATCATTATTTTCATTTTCGATATACGTCAGATTCTTGAATGATCAACTGAAATTCCACGAAATCACAAACAGACCCTTATAATTACAAATATTTATGCAGTGTCCTAAAGTTATGAGATGAAAATAAATGAAACGAAAAAGTGGCGAAGTGGTGTGTAAAACGAGGAAAATGTACTCTACTTTTTCGTAACTTTTGAATAAATAGTATAAATTAAAAACGTTGTCTGGAGCCTTTTCAATGACTTATCACGGGTCTCCTGTAAAAGTGTAGCAAAAACGTCCGGCAATGCCACTATGAAAAAATTTTTCTCTCCGATTTCGATGAAAGTCGGTCAGTGGGTGTGGTTAGGGGTCATGAGAAGACCTAGCCGCTTTATTTGGCCAAAATTGTGGATTATCGATTTTTTGTGTTCTACCCTGAAAATGATCATAACTCGGTTCATTTTCATCGTAAATTGAGCCGATAGGTGTCATTCGAATCGTCTTCTAATGCACTCCAAAAAGTTGATGATGAGCCGTTCGCTGCTAAGTCATCTTTAGGGCGAAAAACGCGAAAAACACTTTTTTTTGATAAAAAAAGTGAAGTTATCTCGAAAATATTTTCTTGACCCCATCCGTTGTAGTGCAAAAATTATGTCTTCAAACGACGCACAATATTACTATCTAGTTCATTGCACGTATCTCTTGGCCCCCAGGATCGATTACTAGATAGCTCATGGACTTAATCGATTTTGATCACTTTCCGTTTTTCGAACATATCTCACTTCAACGTTGTCCAACTTCCTTTTCAAAAAAAAAAAATAGAAATGATTCTCTCGAAAAGGAGTGTACAATTTTCCAAATTGTTATATCAAGCCGTTTTCGAGTTATTAAAGGAAAACTGCTCCAATTTCGATTTTTACAGATTTCATGTGTTGTATAGAGACGCGGGATAATAATAGTTTGATTTTATATTTATTTTTCGGGTATTGTATTTGTTCGTGAACTCCCCCTCCTCTCCTTTATCTGTCAATGCGAGAGAAAGCGGAAGGAAGGGGGTAGACGGAAGACAATTCCTCTCTGCTCTCTCGCACCACCACACACTCTCGCCTCTTGCATCCATTCCAGCGGCAAAATGATTACACTTAAAGTTGATTTTCTCGAAAATATCTTCTGCATATTGGCTGATTTTTTTTCTTTTTTCATGAAAAATGAATTAGACAGGCGTGATCGCCATCAGATTCTGCCCCGTAAGATATAGTCTGTAAAATTGAGCATCATCGTGTGATGAGAAATGACTAAAAACTCGATTTCAACGCGACATCGTCAGGCCTCAATGGTCTCTCTAGGTGCAAAATGAATATGACCATTGTCATCAGCACCCTTGAGAACCCCGATCCCCAAAATTTGATTTTTTGATTATGCCAGAATTCACTGATTTTAGTTTATTCTTACGCAATCGGCCTCATTTAAAGATGTTCGGAATTGATATCATCACTTTTGTGAATGATGAGACCAATCAATAATTATTATCTACCTAGAATATTGTTTTATATATTAATCGAAAAAAACTTAATTAGCATAATTGCAACTGACAAAATATCGTGAATTCCCGTATTTTTTGTATTGTATTGCAATTGAGAAAATAGCGTGATTTCCCGGTAGTTTATACATAATGCTGCGATAGAAAATAGCGCGATTTCTCCCTAATTTATGCATAAAGCTGCTATATAGAAAATAGCGCGATTTCCCCGTAATCCTAGGAACATTCAACTTAACCGCATAGCACCGCATAGCAAGCGCGCGATCGTCTCTGCCATCCGAGCCTTGTGGCGTAGTGGTAACGCGTCGGTCTTCGGATCGATGCGTCGATGGTTCGACCTCCGGCAAGAGCAATCGTCTTTTGTCGAATTGTTCTGAGCTTTTAGGCTTAGGCTTAGGCTTAGGCTTATTCTTGGCACGGCGCCAAAAATAAGATTAGGCTTATTCTTGACACGGTGCCAAGAATAAGCCTAAGAGTTGATATGGTGCTAGGGATAGTTGACTCGGTGCCAAACTTGTCCCAAGGACTCCCGCGACTCCCAAACTCTGCAATGACGCTCGCTGCTCTCTCCCTCACCCCATCCCCCCGGTAAATATAAAGGGTAAAGGGTAAAGTTTAATCCTATTATTCAGCGTGAGATCACTGCTGATTTTGCGTGAGATTTTGTAACATTGTTTCATATTTTGAAAAATGAATAAGAATCTACTCTGATCAATGAATTTCTTCGATAAATATACAGAATAAAGGAGGTACGCATACCTATCAGGCAACATTACATTAAAAAATATAAAGCTCCCACTTGCAACTTACCATTATTTTGATTTTCGATGTACAACAGATTCTTGAATGATCAACTGAGAATCCATAAAAAAGACCCTTTTAATTACAAATATTTATGCAGTGTCCGAATTCATGAGATGAAAATAAATGAAACGAAAAAGTGGCGAAGTGGTGTGTAAAACGATGAAAATGTTCTCTACTTTGTCGTAACTTTTGAATAAATGGTAGAAATTAAAAACGTTGTCTGGAGCATTTTCAATGACTTATGATTCCAAGTTGTTTCACTTACATACATACATACATCGTTATGAATATTTGTTTGCCCCCTAACTGTCGATGCATAATGCTCCATTTCATAATCCGATGTTACATTTGCCTCACGCGGCTACGTTCTCCTCATATGACCATAAATTCAACTCATTTATTCCCATGGAAGTGCCGATAACCGAAAACTTTTGACCAAATTCGATTCTGATTTTTTATCTACAATTAGTCTCTCAGTGCCCATCTATGTAGATCTATAAATGTGCGTTGATGAGGCCTGTCGAGGTTTTTTTAAAAATTATGTCCTTCCTCGTTCATCTATTTCTTTCGTAATGAGGAATTCAAGAGTGACGTATACTAACCGGGTACTGTGTGCTTATTTTCTAAATCCATCACCTTTTCTCACCATTCCGTTGTGCATTTACATACAGTATGTTCATGAATTTTGCGTAAAGATCAGATTTCAAGTTCAAAGGTGAACCCGTTCTTTTATCTTCTACTTCTACTTCTTCTTCATCTCCCACTTCATCTTCACCTTCATCTTCATTATCTTCTTCAACTTCTCACTCATTCTCGGTGCATTGGTATCCAACAGAGTTCATTGAGCTTTTTGTTGTACCAATTTAATTAAATGAAACTGAATCCAAGGATTTTTTTGTTTAACTTGTTCAAACATAAATCATTAATCATTGCACTGCTACGACACTCTCGTTATCCCTTGTTCCCATATTGATTAGGTATTCCATACCCAGGTCACTAACTATATGCCTCTCTCTCTCTCTCTCTCTCTCTCTCTCTCTCTCTCTCCCTCTATTCATGCAAAAAAATCATCATATTCATGATGAATAAATTGTTCCGATAAATAAAATTAAAGGGGCCGGCCAATTTATTCAGTGTATAATCGGAGCATATTAATCACGAAAATGATGACTTTTGTTAAAAATGACAATATTTTAGCCTGATTTCTTTTAAAACAGTAGATTCGAAAGAGAGAAAGACAAAAAAAGAAAGAAAGAAAAATAACGAAAATGGCCGACTCGCTAACAATCCCATTTGATCGGCCTGATCCGTTCAGATCCATTCACACCGTTCATGATACAATTATTATATCTCCTTGGTGGGTTGCCACATCTAAAATATTCAGGTTTCATGTATTAAGTGTTATTCTTTTTTTTGGGCAATGATATCATCTATTTTATAAATTTATAAATGTTATTATTGTTGGAAAAGAGATAAAAAGTTATGAAAGCGCATTTTATTAATTTTTTAAAATATTTTTTCTCGATTTTTCTCGAATTTCTCGGATTTCTCGAAAAAATGAATCGAGAAATCTTATTCGAGAAATTTTTCTCGAAATTTTTTTCTCTTACACCCCTGTTACACACACTCTCGCCCCTTTTCGTGACTATTGAAGTGCAATATAAAATACAGAAACTCCTGAAATTATTGTCAATGATTATTTTGATGTTTATGACCTAAATGGAATTAGCGTACTTCTCTCCACTTTAGTGGTCTTGTAACAACAAAATAAGACAAATGTTCAGCAAGAACGAATTTAAAAAAATCCTTTTTATCAACTTTTTATCCTTCATGCCACTAGTAATAACGATATTGTTTTTTACAACAAAGTTGATTAGTTTCATAACATAAATTATCAATCATTGCACTGCTATGAGACTCTCGTTTTCCCCTCTTCCCATATAATAACAATATTTTATCATTTCTTACAGAGAGGTTACTTATGGTGGGATAAAATAGAGAAATTTGAGCGTGAAATAAAATATGAAGAAATGTAGTATGCACTGCAATTACTTGATCACAGCGACATTTTTCGTACGAAAGAACAAAACATAATTGGGTTGGGTTGACTAACAATACTATTTTCGAAAGAATTCCATAAAGGTACAATACGATTACTAATAAATGAGAGATAGTGAGAAGTGGATGATCGATATGTTCTAAGTTTCATATTATGGCCACGAGTACGGGTAATTGTGTTGGAAAAAAGAAACAATGAGCGAGGGTCTAAATCTACAAAATTGTGGATAATCTTATATGTAATTATGATGTCGTTTTGGTTTCGTCTACATTCTAATGAGGGGAGGTTGAGCTTGAGTAGACGGTTGCTGTAGTCATCGTACGGTAAGTGGCACTTCCGAAACACGTGTCTGGAATAATTTCGAAGGACGGACTCGATCTTAGATACGTGCATGATTAACTGGGGATTCCATAACTCGGAGCAAAACTCTAAAATGGGTCGCACATATATTGTAAACAGTCGTGCATATACTGTAGGGTTTTTAGATATAAAAGATCGAAGTATGAAGGCGCACTGAGATTTTGCCTTATTGGCGATGTTAGTAATATGCTCATCAAATTTAAGTTTGTTGTCATAGGTTACTCCTAAGTCTTTTATTGTGGAAACAAGCGGTAAGTTGGATGATCCAAGAGTGAAAGATACATTGGGATGGTTTGGACCAACATGCATTACTACTGTTTTTGTAGTCGACATGGACAGACCCCATAAACGAGACCAGTTGAATAAGACATTTAGTGCAGTTTGCAGGGCTTTTATGATATTATATTGATTGCGTATTGTTACGATTTTTAAGCGCAAGAAATCGAATATTTAATGGTGAATTATTTGTAAAATTAATTATAAAAAATAATGAAATCGTCAATGTGTCCCAATTGACTAATCATCGAACTGTGTGGTATACGGTACAACACTCGATCAAGGGACGAGAACACATTTACAAGACTAATTTATTTATCGTATATCATAAAGAGATTTATTTATTAAAGAGTTTTTATATCATGATACAGTCAGCACTCTCCCTGCCTACCTTCTTAATGCAACTATATCCACGATCAATAGCCACGAGGAAAGTAGACGGAGGGAGAGGGAGAGAGTGACCTATAGGGAGAGGGAGACCTATAGGGTCAGTTCAAATATCTTTTTTTTTAGAGATATATTTTTTATAAGAAAAAAGATAAAGACGTTATTGATTACTTCTGGAGGAAATCTTCACATGAGCTCACAACTACAGTATATAAAACGAAATCTTTATTGGATTAAACGTAGCGAGAAGAACAGTACGATTTTTGACTCAGCGTTTTCCCTTCCACAATGTGAAACTCAATGGAACAGAATGTTAATAAAAAGTTAGTTCACGATTCACGATTATTCTATGGGACCTCTGTCACTCACTAGACGTTAACGCAGAGAGAAAGAGAATGCATCAAGTGAAAAATAGCAAAAATGATTGGTCACGATTGGGAGATGATTTCTTTTGCTGATCCTTCTCGGGGGATTGAACCTTTCTGCCGACCAACCGATCCGGTTGATTGTCCGAGCTCTTATCCACTAGACCATGGGTCCCTATTTTCTCATGTGTCAAAGGATCTAGATATACTCACTCGCACCCGTTCCTATATACCGATGCATGGCTCCGCCCATTTTTTAAACCCTATTTATATAACGATGCCGACTCCACCTATTTATATTCGCGGGCTTGGACACCGATTTCAAACATTAACAACCCCAAATTCTTTATTATTTCGGAAGATGAGATCCAAGTAACAGGACGCAATGCTGCTTGATTGTGGATAAACAGCAAGATCCTCCTCCATAGCGCTGATCATCAGAAATGGTCGAGTTCTCCTTCTGACGACGTCATCAGCAACAACGACGAAGACGCCCTGAAGAATGATAGAATCAGGCTTATTCAACGATTTCAACTTCGTCACCATTTTTTGCATGTCCAGGACTTTTAATTAAAATATTTTTTTAGTTATTTTAGTTGAAGTCTATTTTAAAGTCATACACCGAACTAATTGAAAACTCTTCGCTCTCACAATCCTCTCGCTTTTTTGTTTGCGATAGAGTGTTGACAGAGCGGAGAACCAAATTATACTGGTGTGTGCTTTTAACTAGTACAAAGAAACCTATTATAAATAGTTGAACAATATCGTAGACTGATAAACGTTATGATGATGTTTATGACCATGTGACATACAAATGAATTCTAAACTGAGGTGGTGCAACTACCATACCTTTGTTCGAATGATATTGATCCCTCCTTCAGACGCTTCAGAGCCTTCTGGAACGACGGTGATGTTGATCCTGAACAATAGTTATATGATTTCACCATTTCATTATTTGTGTCATTATTGATCGGAGAGGAATCGAATGATCTCTTAATCGATCAATATTTCATTTCCATGCATCATTTCATTTCATGCAGCCTCTTCGGACGGAGCTTCTACTGCTACGTGGGTTATTAACTTCAATTTCTAATGCATTCTTTTCTGGATTCTACTTCGAGCACAGATGTTGAAAGACCATCAAGATACACGATGACCCGATGATTAGAAGAAAGAATTGAACGTCATTGATCTATGAAGGACCCCTGCCATGACCCACCGCACCAATGTGCGAATGTGATAAAGATTATTATTATTATTATTATTATATTTCATTTCCGTACAATTCACCAAATGAAAGTGAAGTCGACCAAAAAAAGCTAGATAAGCCAAATTGATCCTACTCCTAGTAACAATATCGTCGATTTCCTCGAAAACATGCTGCTGATATTCATAGTAATGTACTGATGATTCTTGAATTATGGTGCAAATACCGTACCTCAGGTCAGGCTCGCCATCGCACAAACTCTCCTGAGGCAGACAAAAGGGCGTGCCCGCGCATCGCTTTGTCTCTAACGGGCATGACTCCGTAGATTTGCCTGAACATGGTGCATTAGGATAGTATTGGCAACTACAGACAATTACACCAGCACCATTGAGTAGAGTTCCGCTGTCTAGACCCCCGACCGAAACGCCGGGCCTTTACTATTTCATACTGCATGTAATACATGCTATTAATCGATCTTCTTTTATATTCTAAACTCGCATTTAATAGCGATTTGGGAAATGTCGAACGGGTTACGGTATGCACACCACCACACCACGCCCAACTCACGGGAGAACGACGTCTCATCAATCTGGTCGGGATAGTGCACGGTGCCGTGGCAGAGTTGATCCGCACGCAGACAGCACCGCTCGTGCGCACGCGTCGATCCAAAGTTGGCGCTGGCCGAGCGCGCGCTCTCGCACCAGAACGGCGTCTGGCATTCTGCAATTCAGTTCGGTACTGACGCAATTCAAGTGTTAAGTACAGTACTACCACATAACTATAGAATATATAAAAAATACCGTATAACTATACAGCTCATCTCGTCCGATTCAGTGGTTCCGATCGATAATACAAAGCACTTCGCACATACCAGCCGTGACGTGCAAGCGAATCCGAATCCCATGCACAGCGAGACGTTGGGTGGGAAAAGCGCAGACGCCGAGAAGTCTCGAAGACTATCGTGCATCTAAAAGGGGTGGATTGATCTTTGATCTTTGATCTTTGATCTTTGATCTGTGATATTTGATCTTTGATCTGTGATATTTGATCTGTGATTTTGATCTTTGATCTTTGATATGTGATATTTGATCTTTGATCTCTACCTTTACATCTTCGTGCTCCATGTCGGCGTCCTCGTTGTAGCCGGGCCAGACAAATCCGTGTCGAATTGGCTTAAAACATTACAGACATTACAAGGAGATTCTTATGCATTTTAAGCGAAATCCATATACTTATTGTTTGTTTAGCCATAGGTTTGTTATTTCGGGCGACTAAAAACGCTTAACGTAAGACTTTAAACGCCTAAGTTGCGTCTAGATCCTAAGTACCCACCTGGAACACGACTCCTCCAGGCCGCGATTGCGCCTCCGCCTTCTCGCCGTTACTACTGTTCGAGATGAGAATGAAGGCGATGGGGACCGCCGCTATCACCAGACCGATGACGACTCTGATCGCGATGATCAGCACGAACGACGGCATCTGGAAAAGTCAGTTCGTGATTAACTGCTTGTGTAAGTGGGTACTGTAGCCGCCAAAACTCACATGGTGCAGGCATCGACAGCACTTGTCGCCCATGGCGTCCCTCAGCGAGTCCGCATGCATCTGCATCTTTATCCAGAGACTCCTACAGAATTCCGTAGGATTACACTTGGGATACGGTAGTTCAGTGGGTCAGATGGATGACTACCGCAATCACTCACATGGACCCGCCGGTTTCCCCGTTGCCATGGTACATGTTGGTGGGTTTAGTGTAGGCGCCCTGACGGAATGCCTGGAAATAGTAGATAAATCAATAATTAGGTACTAATCAATAATTGTTAATCGATTTTGAGAATGCTGACGAATCAAAAAAGGATTTGATGGTTTGTGATACAGAGCGAAAATCAAAGTTATCAAAGATCAAGAAGATAAAAGATCAAAGATCAAAGATCAAACCTCAACAGCAGTTCTTCCAGTACTGTACTCTCCGTGACTACCAAACTCCGGCTCAACAAGATGAGCCATCTACAGTGGAGGCGTGTGAAGATCGAGTGCGGATGGGAAAGGAGAGGAGGCACTGTAAACGTCAAAGATACTTACAATTAGGTGAGATGGGGATGTGGGTAACACAAGTATACGTGGAAAAGAAATCAATAATATTTATGAACGAGTGATCTACCGAAATCAATATCACATTGAATGAAATGCTGCCTAACATGCATTAATCTAAGCTTAAAACAAAGTGGCCTAGCAATGAAGTACGCTTGAGAACTACCAAGAAAAGCTATGCACCACTAGTAAATCAAACACGCGAGCATGAACAACAATCAGACAAACAACAGCTATGAACGAGACTGGGAAGGGGGTCGAGATAGAGAGAGGATATAAGAAAGAGACTGAGGTCGATTGAACAGAGCGAGAGGGTAGATCACCCACTCTTGTCCCATACTCTGTTCCCTTGCAATCGATCGATAACGCTGTCTATCTCGATTCGATTACGAAAACATCGAGGGTCACGTCTGTAGTCTTGTTTCAAATGCACATTTGCAATTATGGTCAAGGGATCGAGCAAATGATCTTTGATCTTTGATCTTATTTAATCAATATATCAATACATTATTAAACAATGCCAAACTACCACCCATAAACATGTACATAGGACACGTCTAATCGATATGGATTGGGAATAGGGATACACGACCAAAATACATAGGAATAGGAAGGAATACGGCAGATTTCAATTGATTTAAACGGGTATCCTAGCTAAAAGTGAATGGCCTATGGTCGGTTCTTATAGGCAAGGAAAGAAGAGGAAACTGAGATTGAACTCGAAGCGGAGAATCACAAATTTAGAATATTATTAGGAAAGATCAAGCATAAAATTTGACTAACGATGATGAAGGACTTGACAAAAACAACGATATGCAAATGAACAAAGAAAGTTCAAAGATAGGTTATCACATCTGATAGAAAGATAGAGGGAGAGGCAGAGAGGGAGAGAGGGAAAGATGGAGAAGGAGAGGGAGAGGGAAACGAGACGAAGATGTGCAAGGGACTGGACAAATTTCTAAGTAGAAGCAGAAGAAAACCAAAATTAAATGAACAATAGCATAGTGAAAAAAGGGCGGGAAATGAGACAGAGACTGGAGGGAGCCGGTTGGACAGATTAGTAAACAACTATGGATCATGTCTTTCTTTCTCTGACCGCTATCACACTTCCTCACATTCTCTCATATCTGCACAGTCTCTGCTTTGATCAAAGAACGATCACTCATGGCGTGGGAAGAATTCGTGGTTATAACATGCTAGAGAAAGAGGGAGATGGTGAGAGAAGACGCGAAAGGAAAGACAACGAAAATATTTCTTGGCACAGTGCCAAGAACATGCAATAATTTTGCTTTTACCATGGATAATGATCATTTTGTAAACAAAAAATAAATTTAAAATTCCTTTCAACATTTTTTTTCGCGTAATAAATCTAAATAAATGAAAATAAAGTCACTTCTCGATTCACACAGTTTGACGATTTTTCTACAGTTTATTTTGCGGCATCTCTCTTCTGCTGGTTGCAAAAGCATTTGTCGACTTTACAATGGTTTTAATTTGTTATATTTTCATAATTCTTCCTTCAGAGGCCGTATGCATGAACGCCGGCAAACCGTTTGTCCGACTAACGTGACGTCAAAAGCGTAGGCGGAGGATTTTCGGCAAACGCCTCCGGTTGTGACGTCACGTTTGTCGGACAAACGGCTTGCCGGTGTTCATGCATACGGCCTCAGTAAGCCCTAACACCTCGCCACTAACCAACCCTCATCGTCAGTACGCCACCCAAGCAATCCGCCAACGGAGCGAAGAAGGCCGCCAAGTCCCAGAAGACTACCCGTGGAGACAAGAAGAAGTGAAAGTCAAGAAAGGAGTCCTAGTCTCTGTCGGTCAGTGGCATTTCTTACTTTATTTTTCGTCGAAAGGTCTTCCGCCATTTGTCTAAAGAGTGCCGAATTCATTCTTCATATTTTTGGAGAGAAAACATAGGTGGCCGCGTGAAAACGAATTCTTTTTGCGCACGGCCTTGCCTTCCCTTGCTGGACTTTGCGCTTAGCGTTGCCTCGCAAAAATTGGAAAATTTCCAGTTAAATCTGCAAACAATGGCCATGCGCATAGCCATGATTTTACATGATGCTTGGATTTAAACACCTCTGTAGTATCGAACGATTGTCTATTTTTGTAAATAGGAACGAAATCTCCTTATATGGGTAAACACTATGGTGGCGAGAATGTCTCTTCACTCACCTATATTGCCACCCTCCAACTGGTGAGCAGTCTCTCTAACTGCTCACCCATCCCCCTCCCTGGCAGCCGTTCGTTGATGTCATGGGTGAGTCGAAAAACAGTTCTTTTTCGACTCACTTGCTCAGTAGTGCCGAACGATTGTCAATTTTTCTAAATAGGAACGCAATATCTTTATATGGGTAAAGATCGCGTATGATTCGCGGGCTACAACGCCTATCCTTTGTTGAAAAAAACCTATCCTTGTTGGCTTACCTTAACTTATGAACTTAGTGAGCGTTAAAGGTGAAGTCAAAATCATAACCTTACCTTTTTGACTAGCTATAATTGTATAGCTTAAGTTACCTTAACTACTTTGACTTATGACCTTAGCGAGGGTGAAAGATTAAGTGATAACCTTAACATTATCTTTTATTTTGTAGTGGTCAGACCACTCATCGTTTCTTCTCCCACACCAAGGACGTTCACTCCGTTGTCTTCTCGGCCGACAATCGTCAGATCGTCTCCGGATCTCACGACTAGAACATCAAGGTGTGGAACACCCTCGCTCAGTGCAAGTACGCCATCACTGTAAGTTTTCTCTAGTATGATTGCTTCATTATCCAAACTTGTTCATTTTAATTTTATTCTTTTTAGGAGGATTGTCACACCGACTAGGTCTCCACTGTCACATTCTCTCCTTTCACCCGCGACCCTGTCTTTGTCTCCGCTGGATGGGACAAGATTGTCAAGGTCTGCAAACTCTGAAACTTCATTCTGAAGACCAACCACATTGGCCACACTGGATACGTCAACTCCTTCATCGTTTCTACCGATGGTTCTCTACGGAGGAAAGGATGGCAGCGTGAGTCTCAATTTTGCTTTTGCATTACCTTTGCCCAACTATTGCATCCAGGCCATGCTTTGGGATCTCAACGAGGGCAAGCACCTCTACACCCTTCCTGGAAACGACATCATCAATGCCCTCAATTTTTCTCACAACTGGTAATTTTATTGTTTACTTACTGTTTAATCAGTAAATACAGCTTTGTAGCTGGGTTTTGGTATAGTGGAATCCAAAATTTGTATTTCACGGGACCCTTAAAATAGTAAAGACGACAACTTTGGAGTAATTAAATGATTCATGAAATTCTTCAGGAGTTGTAGTAGCGATGCACAGTGGGGGGTTTTCCCCCGAGTTGAATACCCTGGTGTATTGGTTTTTTTTATATGAGCCAGTTTGCGTAAGAATCGACTAACATCAGTTAAATCTGGCACAGTCAAAAAAATCAAAATTTGTTAATTGGGGTTCTCAAGGGTGCTGATGACGATGCTCATGTTCATTTTGCACCTAGAGCCACCGTTGAGGCCACACCACGTCGCGTTGAAATAACGCTTTTAGTCATTTCTCGTCACACGATGATGCTAAAATTTCCAGACTATACCATCCGGGGCAGAATTCGATGGCGATCACGCCTGTCTAATTCATTTTTCGTGAAAAAGTTTCAGAAATTTTGAAAAATGGAATTTCTCTTAAATGCAAAAGTGTATTTTGCTTGATACACAGATCGGACCGGAATGACTTCAGGACCCCATAGAAAAAATTTCAGCCAATTTGCTCAGGCGAAATTCGAGAAAATCAACTTTAAGCGTAGTCATTTTGCCGTTGAAGTGGAGGCAAGAGGCGAGAGAGAGTGTTGGTGCGAGAGAGCAGAGAGGCAGGTGAGGCGACATGGGAAGGAAGGGGGGGGGGTGGAAGTGGTTGCTTCCCTTTAACTTTCTCTGCTCTCTCACACCACCACACTCTCTCGCCTCTTGCCTTTTATTTCAACGGCAAAACGACGACACTTAAAGTTGATTTTCTCGAATTTCGCGGGAGCAAATTGGCTGAAATTTTTTCTATGTGGTCCTGAAGTCATTCCGGTCCGATCTGTGTATCAAGCAAAATACACTTTTGCCTTTAAGAGAAATTCCATTTTTCAAAATTTCTGAAACTTTTTCACGAAAAATGAATTAGACAGGCGTGGTCGAATCGAATTCTGCCCCGGAGGGTATAGTCACCAAATTTTAGCATCATCGTGTGACGAGAAATGACTAAAACGCTATTTCAACGCGACGTCGTCTAGCCTCAACGGTGGCTCTAGGTGCAAAATGAACATGAGCATCGTCATCAGCATCCTTGAGAACCCCAATCAACAAATTTTGATTTTTTGACTGTGCCGGCACTTAGTCGAGTCTTACGCAAACGGCCTCATATACTTTACAATCGTAAGAACGAAAGGCTAAGAAACAGGGAAGAAAGAGTAGAAAACATCGAGAGTTTTCTCCTATTTTCTTTTCCTTTCTGAACTTTAGAATAAAACAAAAGTGGCAGGAACCCCCAACTGATCTCGTGCGAT
Source organism: Parapristionchus giblindavisi (assembly GCA_943737045.1). Lineage (NCBI taxonomy): Eukaryota > Metazoa > Nematoda > Chromadorea > Rhabditida > Diplogasteridae > Parapristionchus > Parapristionchus giblindavisi. Next base: position 679,773 of record CALSFV010000049.1, on the reverse strand, counting down.
AATCAGTAAATAAATGATCCCTCGTCCCTCTTTAATTGAACGCGTTATACCATGGCTACAGTATACCATCCAGGTACTGTAGTTACTATAGTTACATCATAATTAAGAAAGAACATGAGTATGATAGCTAAAGACTGGATTACGGAAGAATCATGATCAAACATTTTACCTCGCCCATAATATGAGTGAGCACTTTTGATCGATGCTGTCAGTTTTGAGACTTGAAACTAGGAGTATGCGCATGATCGAGATTAGTGAGAATCAGCCCCCATGTCGGGTCAGTTCCGAGTACGTGAGATGTAGATTGGGTCATGTATGATCATGATGGTGTGCTAAATAGTATGCCAACGGGGTTACGGTTCCCTTGTATTACGATTGCATTAAATAGTCAATGGATTCATTTGAGGTGTTCCCGATGATCTGTGACTATAATTTCTACCATATACGTTTAGATTGTGAGGAGGAGCGTGGCGACATCAAGACTGCCTACGAGAAACACTGCGGAGACATGACCAAGATCCTCGAGATGATCTACACTGCTGATGTACGGTAACTTTCCTGTCTGTGGTGCTTTTGTAAGGTAAAATGACATGGTTGTGGGTTTATGTAAATTATCGATCCGCGTTATCGATATCTTGTTGGAAAAAAACGTTATGGTCTGTATTTGAACAGCTTTTTGATGATTACGATGATTAATGTATTGATATGATCGATATTTTCTGATTGATATCATACATTTTGGCCCCACTCGCAATCAGTTGTTTTTGCAAATTATTATATAAACTTACCCGAAATTAGAACAACTAATCTCGATCTCCCGCATATTCCTAGATGGGACTCGAATTTCAAAACTGACCGCATCGACAAAAAGTGCTCACTCACAATGTGGGTGCTCGAAAATGTATGATTGATATTGATTTTTCAGTCGAGTGCTACTCCCGAAAAGGTGAAAGGACGCAAGAGAAAGGCTGAGAAAGAGCCGAAGGAGGAGGAGGATCAGAGGCAAAAACAAGGTATACTTACTGTAGTTAACATGACATACTGTTTTAATACGAATTACTGTACTTATTATGGTCTAACTTAAGTGAGCAATACTTTGGTGCATTTGCTGGTGTCCTTTGGTATTTTATGGTGCTATGCTAGAATAAACTTGACATAATGACTAAGGTTGAGTTAGTTTTGCGCATCTTTTGTTCTTTTGTTGTTGTTCTCTTTACGAGCTCCAATTGAGCGTCGGTCAACGTCTTGTGTACTGTTGGATACTGTAGGTCATCTAGTGGGATACTGTCGATATGAATAAGCATGTACTGTACGAACTGAACCTGTAGTTTCATAGGTGGGCATGTACGAAACAAGTCTGAGTTTACATATTTTCTAAAATTCTGACGAGTTTACTAAAAGTTATGCTCATTACATTGACTAAGTCAACCCAATTCAAATATGCATAGTTTACGATCTATTACATCACTACCCTTTCACTAATGTGAATTTGCTTTATTTCAGGTTAACCGTGAAGATTCGGCCTCTCGATGTTTCGAAACGTGGTGATATGCTGTTGCTCAGATCAGTCATTTACGATAATTATCTTTATTATTAAGCATTGTCCTGTGTGATTGTCGTATATATTGGCTTAGTTTGGAACCATTGTGACCATATAGGACGCATAGGTGGGCGCGTGAAAACGAATATTTTTTGCACACAGGCTTGCCTTCCCATGATGGTCTTGCGCATAGCCTTGCCTCGCAAAATTTGGAAAATTTCCGGTTGAATTTGCAAAAAAATAACCATGCGCACAGCCTTGCCTCCCTCTTCACCGGTTTGCGTACAGCCTTTCCCTCAGCGTGCCGTATTCATTGATTAAAAACTTGTATTCAATAATTATCGTTACGTTTGATGCTTTGTGGATACATTTCAGTTCTTTTCCTGTGCTTCTTCAAACGGTGGAGAGAGTGGAGAAACGGAAACGGATAATCATGTCTTGGTTAGTTTCGTCATTTTTTATCATTTATTTAATCTACACTGGTTTTCATACAAATAATTACACTATTCTTGGACCGTGTTACATTTTCAAAACGGGCGCACGTCCACGTTCGTTTTTCAGTTAGTAAAACGCACGTGGACGTGCGCTCATTTTGAAAATTTGTACGAGTTATCGTCCCTCCTGTACAGGGCCGATCAGATGGTACGGTATTGGTCCTACTTTCGTCATATTGTAGATAGTTTGGTTGATACTGTAGGCTTCTAGTAGATGAATTCTTGAGCAGAAATAGGCACACCTCTTTTTTATATAGATTGTTTTGCAATCATTAATCTTTGATCTTCGAGCTTTAATCTCTTCATTTAGTCAGCTACTCTCCTCATCTGTCCTTCCTCCGCCCTCTCGTTCTACTTCACGACGGAGATGGTGTCAGTTTATTGATTTATTGATTTGATGGAGGATAGCAATAGTGATTGATTGATTGAGAATATGGATACTGTGTTCTTTATATTTTCTAGCAAATAATAATATCTTGTATTTGGTTATATTGTTCTTTGGAAAACGCTTTGGAAATATGTGATAAGGCACATACATTTTCGATGCACTCGCCGTTTTTTTCATAGTGGGTAGATTTGGAAAATTCGTTGTTTTTGCTTATAAATCGCCATTTTTACCTTCGTTTCATATCAATCGGCCTGATTGTAGTCTGATCAATCAATCAAAACATTATTACTGTTAGTAGTTGGTTGAACCAACTTGGTTCATATCCCATCCGGTTTTCGTCAATTAGTTATCGATTGATAGTATAACATCAATCGATAATGCAATAATTGGTCAAGAGTGAAAGGAGTTTCTCTAGAAATGGGTCTATTCAAAAGATTTAGGATTATTTTAATTTCGTTTTTTAGTTTGATCTTTGATTTTTGAACAATACGTATTATATAAGTTGTTCACTGAATTAGTGTCATTACAGTGCCTTCCCGATGCGATCCACGCGCGAATCGAACCGACGACAGAAGTCGAGAGGGGAGCTGTAGGAGGTGAGTGTGATCTTTGATCTTTGCTCTTTTCGTAGATTGTAGTCTGATCAATCAATCAAAACATTCTAACTGTTAGTAGTTGGTTCATATCCCATCCGGTTTTGGTCAATTAGTTATCGATTGATAGTAGGGTGAGTCGGTCACTCGGCCATCGTGAATTTGATCATAGCGATTATCGATCCGAAACAATTCAAACACCATGAATGTACGATATGAGTAGGGGTACGGTAGGCAGATATAAGGTGCGATGGGGCGCACTCGTGATTCATATCACACTAGTCTTGGTGGATATAAGAAGTTTTTTCGCGGAAATTGATAAATGCGTATTATCGATTAGATGTACTATTTTTTGTAGTATAGTGTAGTTTTGTGAGTTGGATATCGTGCATCAATAAATCAATAGATTCATTACCGTAGAATAACCTAGTGGGATATTGTAGGTATCTGGAGGGTGTAGTACACCCAATGTGATATTGTAGGGTATTATAGTGTCATCTAGATGAAAATGTATGTATTGTTCGAACTGAACTTGATCTACCTATAATCTTGAACATTCAGTTCACGATGGTCCCTACAAGAAGACCAGAATCAACCCTCGCCATCTTCAACTTGCCGTCCGCAACGACGAGGAGCTAAACAAGCTCATGGCTGGAGTCACCATCGCTCAAGGAGGTCTTCTTCCCAACATCAACACCGTTCTTCTCCCCAAGAAGACCGCGGCGGAAAAGGAATAAACACCTCGCTTAGCACTCACGGCTAAACCCAGAACCCAACGGCCCTCTTTAGGGCCACAATCCTATACCAAATCAAGTTTGATCTCAAATGTGTCTATGAATAAAGCTCGTGCATTTCAATTATTGACTGTACATATATCTAATCGATGTTTGAAATCAGCTGTCAGCTAAGTTTAGCATTGTGGATTTGAGATCACTCACACAGATATTACGGTAGGGTTGGGTCGACTACCGAAGTTTGAAAGTAAAACCTGTGACTCTCCATAAACCGTTTCTATTCTGCGAACGTTAAACCGATCTAAGATGTTACGGTAGTCAAGGTTGATTACCGTAATCCAGATATGCCTTTCGACCAATCCGCCTAGGATTTTGAAGCGAACTATTTGCATATCGAGAATACAATTTTAAAAGTTTTGTTAGTTGATATGATGTAGATGTGTTCTTAGTCTCTCAATGCCCATCTAATATGTATATACTTAGTTAATTTGTTACCTAATTAGTTTACAAATCCACGGATTAACTCATTTTCAAATCATCCTTTCCCAGATCCATGAGTAAGATACGGAATCCTCCTCATTCGGCAAGCACATGGTACCCGATATGGGTCCTGAACCGAAACCCTACTGGACCGAGGTTTCATATTCGATCTTTTATCTTTTATCTTTCGATGTATATCCTCACCCATTACTACTGACTTACAACGAATGATGAAATGCTGCGCATGAAACGTATCTCAGTCGTATTATTTTCGTTTTATGCTAATAAGATAATAGTGATAATGTCAATACTTTATCTAATACATGGTGAAGTCCTCAATTCATGCAAATAGCAAGACACGATCGGACTCGATGGAGAACCCTAATAGCGACCCAGCTAAAATAACATCCCAATGCTGATAAAGTTGTTTTAATGTAAAATGTAATGTTATCTAATACTTTATCGAATATCATACGGCACCTGCTTGACAAGACAGGCCAATATGAAGAGCAATTTGCACAGAAATAAACTGAACTATTGCAGCTCGAAAAACGGACTTTCAATTGCGTTACTCGATCGTGCGTCTGCGAGTTCTTCGGCGGATGTGAGTGATCTTTGATCTTTGAACTATGATTTTCACTTACTTATCTTTGATCTCTCTTAATTTCAGCAAACTCGTCAACCTTTACTAACCCATCAATCAATACTTGCAAATTGAAGAATGGAATGATGTTGAAGCGGGCTATCAGGAAGGAAATTCGGAGAACAAATTGTGCATTTAGTTATCTCCCCGCCCCAAGTGTGGCCACAACACATACACTCACAAAAAATTCTCTAGTTAATTCCCTAGCTAATTGTAAGGACCCCAGTGGAATTATTCCCAGTCATATAAGGGAATATTTCCCTTATATATCAGGGAATTGTTTTTAGGAAAAAATTTCCTGATATATATGGGAAATATTCCCTTATATGACTGGGAATAATTCCACTGGGGTCCTTAGCTAGGGAATTTTCTGTTAGTGTACAACACATTGTGCATTACAGTAAATTATTTCCTTTGATATATCTACCGAACACTGTCACTGTCACTTTCTACATTACTCCTCACTCCGGAGCAAACGGACTACAATCTGCGACATTAAATTTCCATGCAGAACACGCTTTTCATTGAGCAAATTTCCTAACTAAACGATAAAAATGCGTTTAAAGATGGAGACCCGCGAATGTTCATTCAAATATGTTTCATCTCGTTTATGCAAGTGTTAATTGATATGCAATTAGATAGAATGATCACACATCAATGCCTTAGCATAATGGTAAAACTTCTGACTGGCTAGCGCATGGTCGACGGTTCGAATCCTATTGCCGAACTTTCCTATTTTCAAAAAGCGCGCCTTTGCCTGCGATTGCAAGCATGATTCCTTCGTGATTCTAGCGATCAATAATCTGAATTAGCATAAACTAAGTGGTGTAGGGTATGTAGAATAGGTTTTGCTAACTTTCTGTCTTCACAGTTTGCACACGAAAATTTTCGCGGGAGTCCACTTTTAAAGCGTGAAAATCGAACTTTGAGCTGCTATGCTGCACCTACAACATCACCACACTCCTGAGGACCAGAAAAAATATTTATCTTGATTATCTCACAAATAATATGCACAGCATTAACTGTTCTATTAACAAATAACTTTGCCTGTATCCTACACTATAGGAAGAGAATGCTTGACTTGTGCTGAGTTCTGAAATTATACAATATACAATGCAGAATCATTGATATGTAAAAATAAAAATAAAGTAAAACTTGGAGATACTCCCTACCTTCGTTTTAGTAGTCTTTGCTAGAAAGATAACAGAAGATTGTATAGCATATAGCGATATCGTTGGCTATAAAGGGGCAATATATAGATATGCTTTATAATACATCTTCATACAATACAATACAAAAGAATACATCATTACATCTTCGATTTCGATATTTTATTTTAGTTATTTTGTATTATATGTAGCTATTCTCGATTCAGGTTGGAAAATACTGATAATCTGTCATAATTATTGCGCTCTAGCATTGCTCACTCAAAATGAATCGGATTTCTAAATACTGTGGTATTTCTCCGATAACTAGCTTACTCAACAAGGTTGATGATACAAGAAGCAGTATGATTATTATTAATAACGGTCTTTTCATTTCACACACTATTTCGTTCCACTCTATCCGTCTGCTATAACACTAATGAATACACTCACAGTACTGAGAAATCTTATTGTAAACAGCAGTAGAGGAGAAAAATCATCCGATTTAATAACCAAAGACGATGAAATGGATGCCAAAGCGAAGAACACTAGAGAGGTAGAGGTTATCTGAATCAAAATTTGTTTAAAATTGTAAACTAAGTATCAGCGTTACTTGTGCGAAAAAAACAGTGATAATCTTTCTCTGAATTCTATTTGTTTTCGATGTTGCGATAGATCTTCTTGACTAAACAAAACAATATTAACTTTTATATCATTTCGGCGCCCTTCATAATAATATAATATTTAGGATCGTCTAGAAGAGCTGTTCGCGCAAATATTCATTATGTACGTTAGACCCATATTAGTACGCATTGGAAGTATGGTCTAAAAGTGAGCAATTCTTAATATCTCTCATTGAGAAAGTGCATACCGTTTTATTTAATTCCACCTCTAAGCACCTTACTGATTGTCTTGAAAAAAGTCCAAAGGAATTATGCTAAAAGAATGTTCGCCAAATGTCGCTTACAACCCACTTCTGATCGCAATAGATTTATTATTAGTTCCGTTAAAGGCAGCTGGCATCCAAAAATTTCGATTCGAAATAGTTAAAATAGTTGACCTGATGTTGATAAGCTCAAAGAACTATTCAGAAATATGTATTTGAAAGTTTGAAAAGACGCTCTGGTAAGAAGTTGGATTAGTGTAGCACACCACGGGCGAGGTTTCCGAACTACAGTATGCCAACTCCATTGAAAAGCTCGAAAAAGCCCATTATTGAGTTTTATTCTTCCTAATTCCCCACTGTGGATAGAATTATCATCAAAAAATTCAATTTCAAGTCGTATCCAAAGAGTTGGTGTGGCAATTAGGAAAAGGCTCCCGCTATCTGGAGCAGACTGTAGTTTTTCAACTGTGCCGTTCTCCTTACCAGAGAATTCTTATGATATAAATGTATTAGGTGAATTCATAAGTAACGCTCGTTTTTCGCTTTCCAAAAAAAATATCACAAAAATGTAACAAAACAATTAGAATTCTAGAAATACTTTCCATTCTTATCGGTCACCTTCTGCCTTCTACACGGTAGTTTGTGGATCCCTTCGTGATAAAAGTACTGGGGTAAATTCCGGAAATAAGTGCCGAGTACGGTATGGATAGTGGCTCGGTCTTTGAAGCTTTGCCCTTTGAGGAAGTGATGGAGCGCCGCGAAGAGGCGACAACCATAGTCGGCAAGGTCTAGTATGTACGGAGGGTCGGGGAGTACTGTTCAGTCATATCCCGTTAGCTCAACCTGGGCCGTTTTTCTGGTATGATGTCAAGCGTTGACATGTTGAAATTATATCCGAGTGAACCTCCCGCGTGATTGTTCGAGGTCGAGTCTTAGCTTCCGCAGCTGGAGAGTGTAGGCATATGCCGTGACGGTCGTACCCTCGGGGAGGAGTTCCCAGCACTCGTCTCCCCGTGCCGAATACCAGATGCAAAACATCACTTTTTGGCGGTGAAAATCGGGTTTGGGGGCATCTGCTGGCTATTCATATTCACCGAACCATCACTGGTTATAACGTTGACCAGCCAAACAAGTCGGCGACGTAGAGTGAGAAAAGTCTTTGTCATATCCAGTCGGCGATCCTTGTCGTAGTCGGGTAGGACGTGGAGTAGACATCTTCCCTATTTTCACTTATTTCCGAGAGTGTGAAAGCCATGTACCACAGTGCTCTGGCTGACCCCAAGTGCCATTACCACACCACCGGTATCGGGATCCGGATCAGCCCGTACCTCTTGGAGCAACCGGTCGAGAGCCACCTCCGATAGTCGACTGGGTTTTTCTTCATCTTCGAGGGAAAGTCCTGTTCCTCGAATTTGACGGCCCCATTTTCTCACCGCTGTTACTTGAGGCACATGTGAGGGGTAGACCTCTGCTAGGCCACGTTGGAAGTCGGGGCTTTTCAAGCCCGAGAGGAAGAGGAGAATAACGGTATGAATGTGAATTCCCTCGGCGGCGGAATTGTGAGGTTTTCTCGCCCGAAGGACACGCGGGAACTGAATCGAAAACAACCGCAGGATATTCGAGGGACATCAGATCTAGTGTAAACAGCATGGATGCAGGCAATAACAACAGAGCAAGAACGAGGCAACTGAAGTTGGGACAAAAAAACGAGCGTTACTTATGAATTCACCTAATATGTATTTCGAAACAGAATTTCAAGCTCTTTTATATAATATCAACTTTTTTCGTTTCCCGGTCCCTTTAAACTTCAAACCCTAGAATATAGGAGAACCGTTTACGACATTAAATTCATGCATAGGTACAAATTCGTACACAAATTGAACTTGTTTTATTCAACCAATCTTTTTGCTGTTCATCCTTCCAAATATTGTCGTTTATCGTACCCGGTTCGTATCGTCAATTTTCTGTTAGTAATGTGTTTATGAATATATATATTTGGTAGAATAAATAAATAAATAATTTACCAGAATTTGACGTCTTATGACTATTATTGAGTGAGGAATCAGAAAAGTTATAAGGATTAAATGAAGCAAGAGAAAAACGACATGAAAGATGAAATCTAAATTGATTAAAATAATACTTCCTTGCGTTCAAGCTTAAATATATTAATGAACAATTTTGAAATGTGCGCCAAGAGTAGTTTATTGCTGAAAAGCATGCTACCTGAGAAGTCGAAGTACTCGATGTTTCCCTGAACTCCATTATAGTAAATAAGAGCATCTCTTTTAAGGAGCCATGATAAGTCGGGACCCTATAAAACCAAACTAATTTAAAGGGATCGTTAGTAACGAGCCCTTAAGAGACCGGCTCTGTAAGACTCGAGCATGGTCCGGACATTCGCCAAGACTTTCGATCTGGCCCTCAATACTTTCATAATAGACACATACCAGGGGGAGACCGATGAAAGTTATAGTGGAAATGCCCTTAGGCTCAAACCCGGCTCACATATGTCGCATAAAATAAAAAAAAATTAAAAATTCATAACTTTTTAATCTTGATAGCTAGGACTTTTATTTCTTTTTACTGGTGAACATCATGCCATGCACTCTTATAAACACAGCCGAGCAGTAATTTCATAACGTTCTGCATATGTTTTTTCGTGCCTGATTTTCGGATTTTTCTCCTTCTATCCTCGTTGAACAGATAGAGCAAGCAATGACATAGCACATATTGTAGCCCTGACAATTCTGTACATAGTGGTCACATTCCCTTGACAATCCAAGTTTTCAGAGTCATCGATAATTGCAACCGAATGTGAGATATGTGTAAATTGCAAAAATCGAAAATTAAATTTCTTGAAATTCGCAGGAGTAAGAGTTAGCTTTATAATGTCATTTTACTCGTAGCTATGCGCATACACAGAAAAAAATATACAAATAGACTCAGACCATTTTTTTAAATTGAGAAAAATAATTATTTTATTTTTATTTTTTCAAACTGCGCATTGAGTCGACCGTCAAGTCAAGTTGATTCATAGGGCGGATGGTGGCTGATGCATGTCCGTTTGCGAAAACAACTGCCACGTGAAGAATCGTCGTTTCGCAGATCTAGAATTTATTTTTTAAATCATCAAACTTGAAAATTTATATGTTTCTTTCATATAAATCGGTTGGAATTTGGCATACAGGAACCAGAGCTGTACCATTGTTATCAGTAGGAGTGTACTGTACTGCACTACCGTAACCGTCAGGAATCACGAACTAACTTTTTTTCAGTCGATCCATGATTCTCAACCATGACCCCGGGTTTATGGTTGAGAATGGGTGAGGTCGAAAAATTCATGATGATCCCAGACTAAATACTATGTGGCATTATATCAACAGTGAGCTAACTTTTATTTTTATGGATACCATAACTCGAATTACCGTAATCTAGCTACCGTATCCTATAATAATGTGGTGATATTCTCGGAAAATTTAGGTGCGTGCATTACTATTACGGTAATTCGAGTTATGGTATCCATAAAAATAAAAGTTGGCCCACTGTTGATATAATGCCAAACAGTATTTGGTCTGGGATCATCATGAATTTTTCGACCTCATCCATTCTCAACCATGAACCCCGGGTCATGGCTGAGAATCATGGGTCGACTGAAAAAAAATCAGTTCGCGATTCTTGACGGTTACGGTAGTGCAGTACAGTACACTCCTACTGATAACAATGGTGCAGCTTTGGATGCAGTACGCCACCTTCCAACCGATTTATATGAAAGAAACATATAAATTTTCAAGTTTGATGATTTAAAAAATAAATTATAGATCTGCGAAACGACGATTCTTCACGTGGCAGTTGTTTTCGCTAACGGACATGTATCAGTCACCATCCGCCCTATAAATTAACTTGACTTGACGGTCGACTCAATGTGCAGTTTGAAAAAATTAAAATAAAATAATTATTTTTCTCAATTAAAAAAAATGTAGTCTGAGTCTATTTGTATATTTTTTCTGTGTAAGCGCATAGCTACGAGTAAAATGACATTATATAGCGAACTCTTACTCCTGCGAATTTCAATAAAGTTAATTTTCGATTTTTGCAATTTTCACATATCTCACATTCTGTTGCAATTATCGATGACTCTTAAAACTTGGATTGTCAAGGGAATGTGACCACTATGTACAGAATTGTCAGGGCTACAATATGCTATGTTATTACCTGCCGTCTCTCTTCAACGAGGATAGAAGACGAAAAATCCGAAAATTAGACACGAAATAACATATTCAGAACGATATGAAATTACTGCTCGGCTGTGTTTATAAGAGTGCATGTCATGCTGTTCACCAGTAAAAAGAAATAAAAGTCCTAGCTATCAAGATTGAAAAGTTATGAATTTTTAATTTTTTTTTATTTTATGCGACATATGTGAGCCGGGTTTGAGCCTAAGGACATTTTCACTATAACGTGCATCGGTCTCCCCCTGGTATGTGTCTATGATGAAAGTATTGAGGGCCAGATCGAAAGTCTAGGCGAATGTCCGGCAGGAGGTCAAAATGCTCGAGTCTTACCGAGACGGTCTCTTAAGAGCTCGGATCTGTAAGACTCGAGCATTTCGGCCAGATTCCGGACATTTCGCCAAGAATTTTGATTCAGGCCACTGTACTTTATTGCTGTAGGGTACCTTGGGCCCGCATTACAAAATGGTACCCAAAGTGGCCCTAGTAGTGGAACGCGGCGTGCCAGGTGGGCGCCAAGTTTGAAAACTCGATTTTCATATTTTTTCAACCGAACAAGCTAGAGTCCAAATTTCTTCGGCATTGTGTTAGGCATGCCCAATGTGCACAGAAACGCTATTGAGATTAATTTTAAGCAATTCCTAGACTGATTTTTTACCCGTATTTTCGGTTTTCTTCGATTTCTCGGCATCTCAATTTCAATTCCGCAAAAGTTCTCTAGTATATCCATGTAGCCCAACTACTAGTGCATGCAACCCTGCTAGGCGGAAATCGATCTTGGATTGCGCGTGTCGGAAAAAATCGGTCTGATCGTCTCCAACTTGACTCAGACTAGTTGTTTCATATTTTTTTGCTATATTTTCAAAACGATTAGTGCGGAATTGTGGTCTACTCAAAGTTTTGAGGTGAGACTAGTAAAATGACACAAGAAGCTCATCACTTGGATCAATTTGAAAATTTCGATTTTCATGACCCGGGGGTCATGGTCCGAAAATTTCTAAATTTCTCAAGTTTGAAATGTTTTAATTTATGTGGCTTCTTGTGAAGTACTAATGATGTGAAGAATATTCAGCCAATGCTCAATGGCTGATCTCTCCTTTCATCCATTTTTCGATAAGTTTCATGTTGAATGCGTGCGAAAAAGTCAGAATTGTGCTTGAATCAGTTTCCAACTTACTTTCTGTAACATTCTATCTAAGTACTTTGCAATGTACATAATCAATATGAAAATCGTTAATTTTGGAAAGTTCAAAAAAATCGATTTGAGTGCCTACTTTCACAGAAAATTTCTGAAATATTGCATTTTTTCGACTCGAATGCCGCGACAATTAGCAAATGACAATGACATTGTGAAGTTTCATGATGAGTAAACATAGCAGAACTGAAATCCCGGCATTCGGCTCACTTTTGAAAAAATCGATTTCCATTACCCCGGTCATGGTAAAAAAATATGAATTTTCCAAAATTAACGATTTTCATATTGATTATGTGCATTGCACGTTACTTAGATAGAATGTTACAGAAAGTAAGTTGGAAACTGATTCAAGCACAATTCTGACTTTTTCGCACGCATTCAACATAAAAGTTTTCGAAAATGGTTGAAAGGAGAGATCAGTCATTGAGCATTGGCCGAATATTATTCACATCATTAGTACTTCACAAGAAGCCACATAAATGAAAACATTTCAAACTTGAGAAATTTTTATATTTTCGACCATGACCCCCGGGTCATGAAAATCGAAATTTTCAAATTGATCCAAGTGATGGGGTTTTTGTGTCATTTTACTAGTCTCACCTCTAAACTTTGAGTAGATCACAATTCCACACTAATCGTTTTGAAAATACAGCAAAAAATTATGAAACAACGAGTCTGAGTCAAGTTGGAGACGATCAGACCGATTTTTTCCTACACGCGCAATCCAAGATCGATTTCCGCCTAGCAGGGTTACATGCACTAGTAGTTGGGCTACGTGGATATACTAGAGAACTTTTGCGGAATTGAAATTGAGATGCCGAGAAATCGAAAAAAACCGAAAATTCGGGTCAAAAAATCAGTCTAGGAATTGCTTAAAACTAATCTCAATAGTGTTTCTGTGCACATTGGGCGTGCCAAACACAATGCCGAAGAAATTTGGACTCTAGCTTGTTCGGTTGAAAAAATATGAAAATCGAGTTTTCAAACTTGGCGCCCACCTGGCACGCCGCGTTCCACTGCTAGGGCCACTTTGGGTGTCATTTTGTAATGTGGGCCTAAGGTACCCTACACCCATAAAGTATAGTGGCCTGAATCAAAATTCTTGGCGAAATGTCCGGAATCTGGCCGAAATGCTCGAGTCTTACAAATCCGAGCTCTTAAGACTCGACCACCCCCGGACACGTGCGCTAGCAATGGGAACTGGGGGTCCCTACTTGGGTGTTAGGAGTGTCACCGGACCTTATTACACAAAACAGCAGAAATTTCCTGTTTGTGCCCTCAGGCTATTAGAAAAATGAACTCCGCATTTTTAGGGGGGCCAATAATTTGGTCAAAGTGGGGCCAATAATTTGCTCGAAGTTGAGTCTCGAATTTGGCTACCAGACAAGCCCCACTTGAAAAGTTGAGCCATTAATTTGGTCAAAATAATGCCCCCACTAAACTTTTCGCTAAACTTTAGTCCAAATTAATGGCTCAACTTTTCAAGTGGGGCCAATAATTTGGCCAATAAATTGGCTCGACCACTAAAAGTTTAGCCCTTGATTTGCTTACTTTTATTCCGGTTCCATTTTGTTTATAACACATTTAATTGATTTATACATCAATTAACTTCTTTATTCTCAGAACAAACAATATTTACATATCAATTACAACATGGCAATGAAAATGAAACGAGAAATAAGCATTAAATTCCCTAGCAATAAGCTTGTTCAGCTTGCTCTCGAGTGTAGCCGGTTGATTCTTGACATCTTTGGTCTCACACGAGGCCCGAATCTGATCTGCCAAATACTTAATATAAAAAAAAATATAAAAAAAAATATAAATAAGCACTTCCGTATACGCTTCTGAAGCCAAATTTTCTGATGGTTTGTCATGTTTCATGGATAAATGTAGAGAAGGTGACTCACTGATTCTTGGGGAGTGGAGATGGTTGCAGGTGAGGGCTCGCCAGAGCTGAAGAATACGGAGCACAGTACCTATAAGGAATATAATGAAGTTTATATCATCATACACTGTAACAAAAAGGGTGAGATAAGTAAGAGGAGTGGCAGTTCTAATAAACAGCAGAACAAAAAAATCACAAAATACTTTGAACTGTAGAAAACAAACAAGAAATGTAACAAAAATAACATTACTCAGTTGAAAACTTCGAAGAAGGGCATGGCGTAACACGAAAGGTATTAGCAAACATCGCCGAGTTATTCTACGGCTCTCGGTAAAACGGCTCAACTTACCGTAGTTGAGCCATTATTTTAGCCAAAAGTTTAGCTCAACTTTGCGACTTAAATAATAGCCCCACTTTGAACCAAATTATTGGCTCAACCACCAAAATAATGGCTCAACTTTTCACTCACGACCAAATTATTGGCCCCCCTAAAAATGCGGAGAATTTAAGTGCAAAAACGTTTAAAAATCATAATTTCTCAAATTGTTGAGATGAAGTCTCAATATCGTTTGCGATGCGTCTAGGGTGCACAGAACTTGCTAATTCACTATTAGCATCGAATGTGCGTTGATACCTAAACCACTTTTTTGACTCAAAATTTTTGTTTTTTCGGACAAATTATCGCTTGTTGTAGATTGCTGCAAAGATTTCCGACCAGGTATTGTAGCCTAAGAAATTCTGCATTGATTTCACTTAAAACCGGGTTATTCCCGTTAGACCATCTTGCCGAAATTTTCGCTCGAATTTCCGTCAAAATGACACAAGAAGCCCATCACGTGGATCAATTTGAAAATTTCGATTTTCATGACCGGGGGTCATGAAAATCGAAATTTTTTTTTCCGAAAATTTCTAAATTTCTCAAGTTTGAAATGTTTTCATTTATGCGGCTTATTGTGAAGTACTGATGATGTGAATAATATTCAGCCAATGCTCAATGGCTGATCTATCCTTTCAACCTTTTTTTTGAAAATTTTCATTCTGATCCAACTTGCTTTCTGTAACATTCAGTCATAGTAATTTACAATATACATAATCAATATGAAAATCGTTAATTTTCGAAAATTCATATTTTTTTTACCATGACCAGGGGTCATGGAAATCGATTTTTCAAAAGTGAGCCAAATGCCGGGATTTCAGTTCTACTATGTTTACTCATCGTGAAACTTCACATTGTCATTGTCATTTGCTCATTGTCGCAGCATTCGAGTCGACAAACTGTAATATTTCAAAAAATTACCGTGAAAGTAGGCACTCAAATTTAATTTTCTGAATTTTCGAAAATAAACGATTTTCATATTGATTATGTATATTGTAAAGTACTATGACAGAATGTTACAGAAAGCAAGTTGGAAGCTGATTCAAACACAATTCTGATTTTTCGCACGCAATCAGAATGAAAATTTTCAAAAAAAATGGTTGAAAGGATAGATCGGCCATTGCGCATTGGCTGAATATTATTCACATCATCAGTACTTCACAATAAGCCGCATAAATGAAAACATTTCAAACTTGAGAAATTTAAAAATTTTCGGACCATGACCCCCGGGTCATGAAAATCGAAATTTTCAAATTGATCCAACTGATGGACTTCTTGTGTCAATTTACTCGCCTAACCTCGAAACTTTGAGTTGACCACAATTCCGCACCAATCGTTTGGAAAATACAGCATTTGTTCGGGACAACCATCGATGACGGAAATTCGAGCGAAAATTTCGGCAAGATGGTCTAACGGGAAGAACCCGGTTTTAAGTGAAATCAATGCAGAATTTCTTAGGCTACAATACCTGGTCGGAAATCTTTGCAGCAATCTACAACAAGCGATAATTTGTCCGAAAAAACAAAAATTTTGAGTCAAAAAAGTGGTTTAGGAATCAACGCACATTCGATGCTAATAGTGAATTAGCAAGTTCTGTGCACCCTAGACGCATCGCAAACGATATTGAGACTTCATCTCAACAATTTGAAAAATTATGATTTTTAAGTTTTTTTTTCAAAATTAATTTTTCTAATAGCCTGAGGGTACAAACATTAAATTTCTCCTTTTTTGTATAATAAGGGCCGGTGACACTCCTAACACCCAAGTATGGACCCCCAGTTCCCATTGCTAGCGCACGTGTCCGGGGGTGGTCGAATATGATCGAGTCTTATGGAACATGCCTCTTAAAGGCACACCCCAAGCTGATTTTACTCTACACATTGGAAATGCTCTCTCGTAGACAAAGAAAGCGAGAGAGTGTGGCCAGAGCGGAGAGATTCAAATTAACTTGGGGTGCCGCTTTAAAGGGATAGTGACCTCTCTCAATGTCTCTTCATTGCGCGCACTATTTCTCTGTTCTTTAACAACGAGAGAGCGTAGAGCGTTGAAGAGGCCGTTGACAAAGGTTTCAGTCCCTTTAATAGGAACTATATCATGTGGTGCACGAAAAGAAAAGAACAAGAAACGAGAGAATGTATGAAATATGGAGAAATTATTCTATTTTTAATTTCCTTCGTAACTTATTGACTTATAAGTGAGAGAGTTGTCGCAAAAGGAGAATTAGGCTCACATTTACAACTTCTTCATATCCTTCAGCATCTTTCGAAAAATAAGCAATATGCAAGGCTGCAGATATAGAACTCACGATTGTTAGGAACATAATAACATACTGTGTCCTGAAAATTAATCATGACGGTTTTAGTATTTTTTTAAACTTTTGCTGTAAAATAAGGTACTAGGATCCAAAACGAGATTCAAAAATTCTACTCCGTTCCCAATCTATTGCACAGCGCGATATATATCTTATCTATTCTTCTGGATAAAAAGCATAAAAATATCAGTTACCTGTTGCTGAACTGGAATATTTTTTCATTTCCGACATTCATTTCCACAATCATAGAATGCATACGGAGTAGGAGGAAAAAATATGGAGGCATACAGGAAAAGAGAGATACCAGATATATCGCCTAATAAATTAATGTTGACTATTAAAGCATAAACTGTAATTGCAAAGACGTGAGTATTGAAGCCATAATTCCACTAGCCGTGGTCGACTGGTAACCCTTTAAAAAATTACTCGCAGTTATGTTGTTGATAATTAAAGTTAAATATGACTGGATTGTTTTTACTTTACTATCTAGGAATATCTAATCGGCTGAATAAAGTTGTTCTAATGTAATGTAATGTAGCATATGCCATTCGAACCAGCATGGAATTATTACTGGAAATCCGTTGAGGTTTAATTTTTCGAAAAAATCGATAATTCATCATCTTAAATTTCCGTAATCTTTGATCATGTAATATTCGATGATGGTGCGAGGTCGGAACGAACTCTGGACCTATAATACTTCCAAACACCGTATTTCGCTGAAACTCTAGCTGACAACTGTGGTCATCTCGCGAATTCTCAATTTTCTTTATCGATTTTCACGCAACCCATAAATATTTGGCACCTTTTCTGAAACGATGTCCAGTGAGAATTCCATGCTGGTTCGAATGACATCAAGCTTCGAATTACTGATAAAATGAAATTCTATAATACATTAAAATTGTACGATTGATGCAAAATTTAAAAAAAAATGTTAAGACGAAATTATGCCATCGATTTTCTTCCAGCGAATATTTTAAAATCAGAAAATTAGAGCAATTTTTTTGTGTTATTTAGAGTTTTTTTACACAAAATTTTGAAGCGACAGTGACCTCTGTCAATGGCCTCTTTATTGTGCACCCTATTTCTCTGTAGTCTAACAACGAGAGAGCATAGAGTGTTGAAGAGACTGTTGACAAAGGTGTCAGCCCCTTTAACACAAAAAATGTGTTCAAGACCATGAAAAACACAAATAACACAAAAAACACAAAACTAAAAAAAACCCAGCCTTGAAAACTCCACGGTAATTTCTGATCATCCTCTTATTAGACCTGTGTCCGTATGCAAGATCAACGGGAAAACCGTTTTCCGGGAAAATGTGACGTCATTAGCGTAGGCGGAGGATTTTTGGAAAACGCCTCCGCCTACGCTAATGACGTCACATTTTCCGGGAAAACGGTCCTTGCATACGGCCACTGGATGTTATACAACTAGCGAAAACAAAGCATACAGTTATTATTCTCTTGTCTATTCCCGAAGTGCATAATGGTCCTTCACAATACAACGCGGCATACGGAATGAGAAGATAAGGACGAAATAGGAAACAATGAGTGAATTCAAATTGAGCTATAATCACCTACAATCGATTGTTGTGTTGCTAAACTATTTAATATTAAAAAAATTAGTAATTTTAAATTATTTTTCTCAATTTTTACTGAAACGAAGGCCAAGATTTATGACTACTAGGAGATAAAACGCAGAAAAATACCTGATTTACGATATATCCCCATTTGATTCCGGTATTGTATTGAGCTCGTCTTTTGTATAAAATATAGAATGTCATTGGGTGAACGGAAAGTAGTGATATGAATGGAAGATACTTTTGGAAGCTGGAAAAATAAACGTTATCATTATGAATCTTACGCATTATTATACATATTCTATTGGTAAAGATCATGATTAATGATAATCAAATAATACGTTTATATTCGCAATCACGCACATAGAAATGAAATATTTAGTTTAGAAACTATTTAATAATTTGTATCTATCGCATCTCACGTCATTGAAATGTCCAAAGCAAAGTCACGATCCCAGTTGAAATTATAGCGAATCGTAGAATGCTCTTTCATACTTCCGGAGAAGGGAAAATTGTGTGTTCTTTAAAATACTTTCCAGTTAAATCGACGCCAAAATATGTCGAGGTGGCACGCGGATTATGCACAGACAAAGAAACCAAGCGGTACTGTAATCACGTGATCATTATAACACAATGTATGTAACAATATTATTTACGAACAAAATAAGGATACAAAAATAAATTTGTAAGCGGATATTTGACAACATCGCCAAAGAATAATAAGCGATGAAAATTATGTAGAATATGCTAACAAATAGTAAGAAATGAATCGAATGGAGGAGTAGAATAGAGGAAAAAATTATTAAAATCTGAAAAATGATGACAATATAGAATGGACACTATGATACCGGCTTCATTTGATTAACTCCAACACCGAGATACCAAAGTCCGATCATGAAAATTTCGACCATATATACACAGAGATGAAATTTTGCCGAGTAGGGACAGTTTGCGAACGATTTTCCAGTGTTCTGGCAGATGCTAGCCTGTATGTGACAAATCGCTGATTTTTCGACTATCATTTGCCAGAATGTGGGCAAATAGTGTACACAAGTAGTAGGGTTACAGGAACGGCAGCGAAGACTACGCAATCTATTCCCGCCCCTTCCCTTCTCTCTAGCAATCGCCCGTGAGAGACACCCTCTCCCTTCCCAACTTCGTGATCTCTGGTAATTTCTCCCCGCGGGGCACCCTGTCTAAGCACGCCACCCCGCGGGGCACCCTGCCTTTAGTTTCCCCGCAGGGCACCCTGTTGCTCACCCCGCGAGGCACCCTGTCTAAACAATCCGCCCCGCGGGGCACCCTGTCTTTAGCCACCCCGCAGGGCACCCTGTCCAATCTCGTCATGAGTGCGCTCAATGGTGCGCTCCGATGCTAATTGAACACATCTTACGGTGATTTCAAAATTTCGTTTCGTTTTTCTTGTTTTTGTTTATTTGTTTGTTTCTTTTGCATTTTGATATTAGTTTCGATGTAGTTTTGTGTTAATTTGATGTAACCCTAGTAGCTTAAGTGAATAGAAGCTAGAATGAATGTATTGATTCGATAGGTTCTTCTAGTTTGTGCAAATTATGTGAATTTTCCTTATTGATGTTTAATTTCAAAATTTATTGGCTGTATACGGTAATAATTTGTTATATAATTGATTGGCTTGTTTTTCAGATCAAGAAAAACAATCTTGACTCGGTGACTGGTGTTTTCTGCGACGTGCCCGGATCTCGCATCACAGGTTTGCCGTTTTCATACTTATTATCGTTACAGTTGACATGAAAGCATTACGAGTAGCACATCTCCCCCTTCACTATACGTGATGAATATTGTTGTAATTGTTTCTTTGTAGTTTTTCCCAATAGGGGTCTACCGAAATTTGTTTATTTTAATATTTTTGTGGCTGTTAAAACTTAATGTTTGGTAAATTTATGATCGTCGACACTATGTAAACCAAACAATAGCCCCAGATCATGAATACCACGTTTAAATCTGACTTATTTCAGAGCCCTTCATCATTCCCGCTCCGTGATCTTCACAATGCCGGGATTAAACCTCAGAGGTATTTCATTGATTCATCACTCTGTTTATAAATTTATTTTATATTTTATCAGCGTGCTAATGCGTGAAACGAGACACTTTAGAATAACGAGTAAAGATATTTATTTATTTATCTCACGGGGTTCATGCTCAACGACACATGCTATTACAGTATTGAAGACGCGTCAACACAGCGATGATGGTGAAGATGAAAATGATTATAAAGATAGTGAAGATGACGATCAGCAAGCATATAGTTCGGTTAGTTTATATTTAAATTAAAAGCAGGCTAGGTAAGACATTTATTTGCGAATGTAAGATCCAAGGTTCGATTTCACTAATTTGAATAAAATATTTAGTCTGTTATGCAAGCAGATGCTGGTCCACCCAAGAAAAGCTTAGTATGTTCATTAATGAACCGTGTGTAATGGCAAATGTTGTGTGGTCAAAGAAATACACTTCTAAGCGTTGGTGTCCGTGGCGGTGGTCTTAGGATGTTGCGTCTCATTTGGAAAACTTATTCTGCTAGAAAGTTATGGTAGCAATTCTATATTTATCGTTGGTACGGTATCCTTCTACAGTACTCCTGTGCGCATTCAGTGGGCTCCTCTGGTATCCTACAGGGTGCGCCCAAATTACCCTCCCATTGGGAATGTGACTTGACTGATCTAGTTAATGATGAAGCTGATCAAGACTGTGGGCAGTAGTAATGCACTAGCGAATCTCGCTGTGGTGTTTTGCTCTAACATAGGCCTTGATTCTCTTCGCATATGCGACTGCCCGTTCCCGCAGGTAGTTGTCATCGAGTTCGTCCCATTCCTTGAGAATGGGAGTCTTTAGGGAGTCGAGGATCTGGTGCTTGGTAGGGGACATCCTTGATATGCACTACAGTCGAGTAGGTTCGGGTGGGGGAGTTCGGAAGCCAATCAGCGTGATGCATTTAGCCGGGTTCATAGGTGAAAAACGACGACTGGGTCAATTTTGTCATGTGATTGGTGACAGAATCTTTGCCGAAACGCCTAGTGATCTATCAAATTCGATGTACAATTGCCAACACATATAGTAATCTATTGTCAACATAATTGATACATACTTCATTGTATACTTATCATATTTAAAATTCTAACTGAATTTTTTGCAGTTGTGAATCACCTCCCGATGACTCCACTACAATCGATTTTGGCCATGAGTGAGTATTAGATATTGAGTCGTCTAATCATCGTTCACTGTAGGGATCGGTTAAATCAAGAATTTATTACTGTATTAATCGATGATATTTTAGGTTGATTCATAAGTCTTGTCGCAGTTTTTGGCCCTTTAAACAAATCAAAATAGTTTTGTTTCTTCGAAGGCAAATCAATCAAAGTAAGGACATGCCAGCCAAAGCCCAAATTTTTGGTCGTCCTTTCCACATGGGCGTTATCATGCTGGCATGGGTCGAATAGCTAGGTAATCGGTTTTCAAAATCCGGTCAGGTTTTTTCGATTTTTGTGAAATTTTGGTTCAAAATCCGGTATCGCTTGGTACTTTGTAGCATACTTTTCGACATATGCATGCTGGAAGTGAATAAAGTCGGACAGCCGGGGAACGGAGAGGGCCTGGGATTTTAGGGTTTGTTGTTGGCGAGAGTATAGTTGGCCCCTGAGGGAGCAGCTCCCGATGCACCACATAAACAGCATGAGCTTCTTCTTGTGAAGTTCGGGTTTGACGATGGGGTTGGACATCTCATCTAGATTGACCCTCTGACAATGAGCCCGTCGGGCTACGTTGTCGTAAAGGATCAACTTGTCATCTCCAGTGACGATATCGTCGATCCAAGCAGTTGTACGAACGTGCGAAAGTAGATTCGGGCATTGGCTGTCCTTCTTACAGTATGTCAGTCACTTGGGGGTACAAATCGACCCAACTTCGGGACCTTGCCAACATCCTGTAGGACCACGAACCATGGTGGGTTGGCGTACCCCCAGACACCATACCAAGGGTAGCATAGGGGTGGACGTTCTGCCCAAGCACGTCCAAGTCCAGCTCATGGGGCCGTCCGTTTGGAGGGGCCGTAGTGTTGTATACTACCGCCATACGGGTGTCGACATCGGGTGGGTTGGGCTCAGATAGAAAGAAGAACAGTACGACGTGTCGACAGGATAATTGATAACGTAGCAGTGATACCCCTCAAAAATGCGGCAAGACTTATGAATCAGCCTAATAAGACACTAGTACTGTTACATGAATGGGGTAACGCAGGGATCTAATTAATTATTACAATTGATTGTTGTAGTTCGCCTGGCTCTCGCTGTAAGGAGACGATACCAGGCCGCATCAGATCATCTCATAGCTTACCGTATGTTTTATTTACTATGACATGCATGTAATTCTTTAGCTATAATTAATGTACATATCAAGTGCTGTAGTCATGCGTTTCGTTTAAAGTTTTGGTCATTGCAAACATTAGTTACTATAGGGATTGATTGCAACTAGCACCTGTAGAGAGCTTTACGCATATGTATCTTCATCGTTGGGAGAGAGCTCCGCTCCATTTCAATTTGTTACTGTAGGGGCACGGTAGGCGGGTTACGGTAGCTGGAAATATTTTAGAAAACTTTCTTTTGTCGATTTATCCAAGGCGGGACCAAGAACGCAATTTTTAACACAAGGTTGAACAATAGCTATTGTAGGAGTACAGTAGGCGGGTTACGGTAGCTAAAAATATTTTGGAAATTTTTCTTTTGTCGATTTACCCAAGGCGGGACTAAGAACGAAATTTATATCGCAAGGTTGTACAGTAGGTACTGTAGGAGTACGGTAGGCGGGTTACGGTAGCTGAAAATATTTTAGAAAAAAATGCCTTGTCGATTTACCCAAGGCGGGACCAAGAACGCAATTTTTATCGCAAGGTTGAACAATAGGTACTGTAGAGGTACGGTAGCTGAAAATACTTTAGAAAAATTTGTCTTTCCGAGTTACCGATGGCATGACCAAGAACTAAATTTCTATCGCAAGTTTGAACAATAGGTCCTGTAGGGGGTACGGTAGCTGAAAATATTTTAGAAAAATTTATCTTACCGAGTTACCCAAGGCGGGACCAAGAACTAAATTTCCATCGCTAGGTTGAACAATAGGTACTGTAGGGGTACGGTAGGAGGGTTACAGTAGTTGAAAATATTTTAGAAAAATTTATCTTACCGAGTTACCCAAGGCGGGACCAAGAACTAAATTTCCATCGCTAGGTTGAACAATAGGTACTGTAGGGGTACGGTAGGAGGGTTACGGTAGCTGAAAATATTTTAGAAAAATTTATCTTACCGAGTTACCCAAGGCGGGACCAAGAACTAAATTTCCATCGCTAGGTTGAACAATAGGTACTGTAGGGGTACGGTAGGAGGGTTACGGTAGCTGAAAATATTTTAGAAAAATTTATCTTACCGAGTTACCCAAGGCGGGACCAAGAACTAAATTTCCATCGCTAGGTTGAACAATAGGTACTGTAGGGATACGGTAGGCGAGTTTCTGTAGCTTACAGTATTTTAGAAAAAAAATCTTCCAATGAGGGACCAACCACGGAATATTTATCGGAATTTTTAATTATTTAATAATTTATTACAGGTCTTCAACGGTTATGTCGGGAAGTAATAATGAGAAGACAAGATCTAATCGTGCGCACAAGTCTACGAGATGCCTAGCTAAGATTAGATATTTCTAATCAGCAATAACTAGTTCACTTTTGCATTGCTAATTTTGCAGAGGCTTAATTAAGAAAAAACCTAATTGTGACTTTTTGTGAATGAATATGATCACCATCAACTGTTACATATTTTCCATTGTTATAATGTATTATCTAATTTTAATTGTCATTACCGTTCATGTACATTTCCATTGTTATTGATTTGTTATTTTTCTATTCGAAGTTATGATTTTT
Source organism: Parapristionchus giblindavisi (assembly GCA_943737045.1). Lineage (NCBI taxonomy): Eukaryota > Metazoa > Nematoda > Chromadorea > Rhabditida > Diplogasteridae > Parapristionchus > Parapristionchus giblindavisi. Next base: position 655,357 of record CALSFV010000049.1, on the reverse strand, counting down.
AATTTTACTTTGAATCTTGTACATTTTTACTCCGATGAAATCCATTTTCTTGTCATTCCATCATTTTTTATCCTTGTACGAATAAATTAATCGTCGTTCGCAAGTTTATGAGCAACACTATCCCCAGACCATGGTAATGGCCTGAGGGTATACAGTAATAATGTAATCAGCCCCGCAGGGCACCCTGTCCAAAAACGAAGCCACCCCGCGGGGCACCCTGTCGAACTATGAAGTCACCCCGCAGGGCACCCTGTCAAAATCAAAGAGACCTCAAGCCACCCCGCAGGGTACCCTGTCAACTCAAAAAGAAAGTAAGCCACCCCGCGGGGCACCCTGTCGAAGAGAAACTTCCCCGCGGGGCACCCTGTCATTTTCAGAGACTCAACAAGCTGCCCCGCAGGGTGCCCTGCAGCTGGCCCCGCAGGGTGCCCTGCAACTGGCCCCGCAGGGTGCCCGGCAGAGTGCCCCGCGGGGCGAGTGACAGGGTGCCCCGCGGGGAGAAATTACCAGAGATTAGACACACCACTGCCAAAGATAGCGTAATTGCCGCAAACTAGCGGGAATTACGCTATCTCTCGCCCCCCTTCCCCTCTCCTAACTCTCTGTTCATACCACCCGCCTCGCCCTATTTGAGGCACGTTTGATGAGATATCTAATTCCCCTCACATCTGAGAGCTTTGCAGTCAACAGCAAAGTTGTAGCTCACATCGATCCGGTTCTGATTATTTTTTTGGCTGATACGATACGATCAAAACCAACAAAATGACAATCGTTCTACTTTTTCAGAGGGAAATCGAAACGATAAGCGTTCAAAATATGTTTTGGTATGGACAGTTGAATTTCTCTCAATGATTAGAGGAATCAGATTGGCATTTGAATATTGATTATTGTTATGTATATACCCTAATTTCCATATCTAATTATATATACATAATATTTCCATCCTTTGTCTACGAGAAAGAATGTCTGGTCAATCCATTCATTCTATTCGATCCTCACCCCGACTAGTGGTCCCTCCCTAGTCTTCTCTCTCTCTTCTTGTCTACACAATAAAGCTATAGTGGCTTACTCCGTATTCGTCTATCTACACCACACGTCGGATATAACAACTGGCGACCAGGATCATCCGACGCCAACAACTTCTTGGCTAAGGATTCGAACTTCACGTGCTACTCATCTGCCGTTTTCGCTTCGCGCTCGGGACATACTGTCTCACTCTCTCCGTCTGCTGTTTGATATCAACCTACTGTGTGAAAGGGTTGATATCTAAATCTGTGTGGTAACGTAGACTTGAGTTGCGATTCAAGTACGGACTTGTCCGGCAGACACAGCTTGCGAGCGTGTGTAGTGTGATTGCTTGCGAGCAAATTTTTCACTTGTGTGGCCGAAGGCTCTACTCAAATTGTGATTTGGTGACTGCGGTCAACGAGTGTAATTGCGATTACATCATCAATACGTGTGGATAGTGATTGGATTGTATAAGTCAATACAATGTCACATAAGGAGACAAGACAAGATAATGAGTCAGAGACAGTGAAAGCTCTGACGAAGCTCATTACTTCACAGAATGAGAGGATGAATCTACTCCAGGATTTAGTAGAGAAAATGAGCAGTGGTAATGGGAACTCATCGAATGGACCATTCTCTCTTGATGCTATAGAAGCGAGGATTCATGAGTTTCGGTATTCCCCTGAGGAAGACTCCACATTCGAGTTATGGTGGAGTAGACACGAGGATATCTTCGACATTGATCTGAAGGAATGGGACGATGTCAAGAAGGTCCGACTCCTTTTACGTCATGTTCATCCAACTGTTGAGAAGACTTTCTCAGACAGCATCGTTCCCGTGAAATGGAGTACGATGAAGTTGGCAGATGTAGTCGAGAAGATGACGTCACTTTTCGGTGATCAGACTTCTCTGTTCGAGAAACGCCGAAGGATGCTGGACTTCAGAATGTCGAAGGAGGGCATCGACGATCCAAGAGTACTCGCTGCCAGAGTGAATAGACTGGTGCAAAGCGCACAACCTAAGGAGATCACATTGGAACAGATGAAGTGTCTGATATTCCTACACGCTCTGGATGTGTCCCGATACAGTGATCTTCACATGTTGATGCTGAGAGAAGCTCAGAAAGATGATAGCACTCTGGATAAACTCATTGAAGTTTATAATACCTCTACTCAACTGAGGAACGATTCACGAGCGATTACAGAACCGCACGGAAATGTGAACGTCGTCAAGGAGCATAAGAACGAAGGGAATGATAACACTGAAAATGAGTTCACTTGTTATCGATGTGGATATAATCATGACGAGAATCGGTGTAGATTCAAGAATGCTAGATGCAACAAATGTGGAAAGATTGGCCACATCGCAAGGGTCTGTAGAGATCGAAGCAGGAATCGGAAGGAAGTCAAATCGATACGTGTCGACAAGACAGACATGGATTACTACAGCATAAATGTACGACTTCAAGATAAATCGATTAGAATGCCAATCGATACAGGAGCTGACATCACCCTCATATCGGAGGAAGTGTGGAAGAAGATCGGTTCGCCCGATTGCTCAGCGGCCAACTGCAAGGTGGTCTGTCCTAATAGCTCCAAGCTGGATATAAAGGGAATGTTCCGAGCTACAGTGAAGTATGGAGGTATTGGGGTGAAAGGTGATATCTATGTTACTTCATCAAATATCGTGCTTCTCGGAATGAATTTCATCAAGAAATTGAAATTACTCGTCGTAAGGGATGCTGCGATCCCTACAGCTGCCAAGACGGTCACAACGAAGATGACTGATGAGATCGGCCACGCAAGGAGGGTCGATAGCGTGCTTGCCGAGGCTATGGAAGAGAGTCAAGCAGCACGTATGAAGACTAGGGAAGTCTTGAAGGTCACGAGTAAGATGACCGAAGATATCGATCATGCAAGGATGGTTGATGATATACCTGCTGAGACTACGAAGGAGAGTCAAGCACCATGTATGGAGACTAAGGAAGTCTCAGAGGTCACGAGTAAGATGACCCATGATGTCGATCACACAAAGATGATTGATAATATGCTGGCCGAGGCTACAGAGGAGAGTCAAGCAGCATGTACAAAAAAGGTTTCTCTCAGGATGAAGGAGAGAAAGACGCATGTCTACAATGGTAGTAAACCAAGAAAGGCCAGTACGGCTGACGCTTTCCGTGGTACAAGGAGGATCGCAGTAGTCGATTCTAAATCGATCGGAGATATTCTGGATGTGGATATGGTTAAACACAACGATCGGAAGAATGGTGTTGTATTAAAGAGACTCTGCACAGGAGATGAGGTGTTCTACAAGGAGTACTCTAGTCCTACTCAGTTTGAATGGGTCCGTGGGACTGTACTGAGAAGGAGATGTTCAGTGATGGTCGAGATCAATAGTGATCTACGAACAGGAGGAGTACATAAGAGTCAATTACGGACGAATGATTCTTATAGTAATGATACACCTGAGCAGAGTATGCTGGAAGGATTCTCTGTGACTGAGAACGTGATTGATGATGAGGTCATCCGGGATGATACTGATGTCGCAACGACAGTTCCGATGGTGGCTGCACCAACTTCAGTATCTATGACTCGTTCAGATACAGTATCATCGTCTCGCTCGCCAACTCAATCCAAGGCACGCATGACGATGCCTGCCCAACAACACCAACGTTCAACTACGAAGAAGACTTACCACTAAGTGGTCCTATTGATTTGTTTGTATTGTTTTCTCGTAACCCCAATGTATTGTAAGATGTCCCATCTTAAGGGGGAGGTGTTATGTATATACCCTAATTTCCATATCTAATTATATATACATAATATTTCCATCCTTTGTCTACGAGAAAGAATGTCTGGTCAATCCATTCATTCTATTCGATCCTCACCCCGACTAGTGGTCCCTCCCTAGTCTTCTCTCTCTCTTCTTGTCTACACAATAAAGCTATAGTGGCTTACTCCGTATTCGTCTATCTACACCACACGTCGGATATAACAATTATCCACGTTATTCCCTCTATTTTCCATTTCGATAATTCATTATCTCAAGAGGGACATTGTTCACCTATGGTATATGACACGATGAAATGCTCCAAATGTGAATGAATAGCCGATTGCAATACGGCAAAGTTATAGCCATAGGTTTATGGCAAAATTATAATGTAGGACAGAGTATTTCAAAATTTTTGCAATTCTTGTCAAGCAAAAAATGCCAGAATCATTCTTCGCATTTTTGCGGTGTTTTTCACTTTTTCTGTCCTATATTATAATTTTGCCATAAACCTGTGGCCATAACTTTGCCGTATTGCAATCGGCTATTCATTCACATTTGGAGCATTTCATCGTGTCATATACCATAGGTGAACAATGTCCCTCTTGAGATAATGAATTATCGAAATGGAAAATAGAGGGAAAATAGAAGTCCGGAACGTTTAAAAATTAGCAAAAGAAAAATGTCCTAGGTGTATTCGAACCACCCACATAGTGATCAAGAAGAGAACACGCTACCACTACACCACGTCGCCATGTTGTCACAGCTCTGACAAGGGCTCTATTATTTCGTATCCTAAACAGAATGAAAACAGCGCGTTCGAATGTACAAAATTTGATTAATTATATAAAATCGGAAAGTGCATGCCAGCCGCTGATTTTTTGGTTCCGACCTTATATTTCCTATAGCTATCGAGAAAAATACTTTCGTCTATAGGTCTAAAAGTTATTTCTTACACTTCCCTTATGAATCGTACACACTTCAGCTTATGTTGATCTGTGTTATTTTACAGTGGTCACAATGACCGAAGTACAAAAGTAGCTTTTGCTCTTATATGATAAAAATTACTTGTGAAATGAGAAAATGGCTATGATACCTATCTTGTTGTATACCCACTGAAAGAGCAAAAAATTCGGAATACGATACACTTTTCCATTCCTGAACAGTGGTCACAAAGGCCAAAATGCAAAATTATCTTCCAGTACTCTTTGCATTTTCGCTACAAAACAATTCATGACAAGTCAAATTGTCAACGAAACTAATCGTGTCATATACCATGTGAAAGAGAAAAAAAATCTGAATCGTACACACTTCAGCTTATGTTGATCTGTGTTATTTTACCGTGGCCACAATGACCGAATTACAAAAGAAGCTTTTGCTCTTATATGACAAAAATTACATGTGAAATGTGAAAATGGCTATGATACCTATCTTGTCGTATACCCACTGAAAGATCAAAAAATTCTGAATACGATACATTTTTCCATTCCTGAACAGTGGTCACAAAAGCCAAAATGCAAAATTATCTTCCAGTACTCTTTGCATTTTCGCTACAAAACAATGCATGACAAGTCAAATTGTAAACGAAACAAATCGTGTCATATACCATGTGAAAGAGAAAAAAATTCTGAATCGTACACACTTCAGCTTATGTTGATCTGTGTTATTTTACAGTGGACACAATGACCGAAGTACAAAAGTAGCTTTTGCTCTTATATGACAAAAATTAAAGGTGAAATGTGAAAATGGCTATGATACCTATCTTGTCGTATACCCACTGAAAGATCAAAAAATTCTGAATACGATACACTTTTCCATTCCTGAACAGTGGTCACAAAGGCCAAAATGCTAAATTATCTTGCAGTACTCTTTGCATTTTCGCTACAAAACAATTCATGACAAGTCAAATTGTCAACGAAACTGATCGTGTTATATACCATATGAAAGAGAAAAAAAATCTGAATCGTACACACTTCAGCTTATGTTGGTTGATCTGTGTTATTTTACAGTGGCCACAATGACCGAAGTACAAAAGCAGCTTTTGCTCTTATATGATAAAAATTACTTGTGAAATGAGAAAATGGCTATGATACCTATCTTGTCGTATACCCACTGAAAGATCAAAAAATTCTGAATACGATACACTTTTCCATTCCTGAACAGTGGTCACAAAGGCAAAAATGCTAAATTATCTTCCAGTACTCTTTGCATTTTCGCTACAAAACAATTCATGACAAGTCAAATTGTCAACGAAATTAATCGTGTCATATACCATGTGAAAGAGAAAAAAATTCTGAATCGTACACATTTCAGCTTATGTTGATCTGTGTTATTTTGCAGTGGCCACAATGACCGAAGTACAAAAGTAGCTTTTGCTCTTATATGACAAAAATTACCTGTGAAATGTGAAAATGGCTATGATACTTATCTTGTCGTATACCCTCTGAAAGATCAAAAAATTCTGAATACGATACACTTTTCCATTCCTGAACAGTGGTCACAAAGGCCAAAATGCTAAATTATCTTGCAGTACTCTTTGCATTTTCGCTACAAAACAATTCATGACAAGTCAAATTGTCAACGAAACTAATCGTGTCATATACCATGTGAAAGAGAAAAAAATTCTGAATCGTACACATTTCAGCTTATGTTGATCTGTGTTATTTTACAGTGGCCACAATGACCGAAGTACAAAAGCAGCTTTTGCACTTATATGATAAAAATTACTTGTGAAATGAGAAAATGGCTATGATACCTATCTTGCCGTATACCCACTGAAAGATCAAAAAAATCTGAATACGATACACTTTTCCATTCCTGAACAGTGGTCACAAAGGCAAAAATGCTAAATTATCTTCCAGTACTCTTTGCATTTTCGCTACAAAACAATTCATGACAAGTCAAATTGTCAACGAAACTAATCGTGTCATATACCATGTGAAAGAGAAAAAAATTCTGAATCGTACACATTTCAGCTTATGTTGATCTGTGTTATTTTGCAGTGGCCACAATAACCGAAGTACAAAAGTAGCTTTTGCTCTTATATGACAAAAATTACCTGTGAAATGTGAAAATGGCTATGATACTTATCTTGTCGTATACCCTCTGTAAGATCAAAAAATTCTGAATACGATACACTTTTCCATTCCTGAACAGTGGTCACAAAGGCCAAAATGCTAAATTATCTTGCAGTACTCTTTGCATTTTCGCTACAAAACAATTCATGACAAGTCAAATTGTAAACGAAACAAATCGTGTCATATACCATGTGAAAGAGAAAAAAATTCTGAATCGTACACACTTCAGCTTATGTTGATCTGTGTTATTTTACAGTGGACACAATGACCGAAGTACAAAAGTAGCTTTTGCTCTTATATGACAAAAATTAAAGGTGAAATGTGAAAATGGCTATGATACCTATCTTGTCGTATACCCACTGAAAGATCAAAAAATTCTGAATACGATACTCTTTTCCATTCCTGAACAGTGGTCACAAAGGCCAAAATGCTAAATTATCTTGCAGTACTCTTTGCATTTTCGCTACAAAACAATTCATGACAAGTCAAATTGTCAACGAAACTGATCGTGTTATATACCATATGAAAGAGAAAAAAATCTGAATCGTACACACTTCAGCTTATGTTGATCTGTGTTATTTTACAGTGGCCACAATGACCGAAGTACAAAAGCAGCTTTTGCTCTTATATGATAAAAATTACTTGTGAAATGAGAAAATGGCTATGATACCTATCTTGTCGTATACCCACTGAAAGATCAAAAAATTCTGAATACGATACACTTTTCCATTCCTGAACAGTGGTCACAAAGGCAAAAATGCTAAATTATCTTCCAGTACTCTTTGCATTTTCGCTACAAAACAATTCATGACAAGTCAAATTGTCAACGAAACTAATCGTGTCATATACCATGTGAAAGAGAAAAACAATTCTGAATCGTACACACTTCAGCTTATGTTGATCTGTGTTATTTTACAGTGGACACAATGACCGAAGTACAAAAGTAGCTTTTGCTCTTATATGACAAAAATTAAAGGTGAAATGTGAAAATGGCTATGATACCTATCTTGTCGTATACCCACTGAAAGATCAAAAAATTCTGAATACGATACTCTTTTCCATTCCTGAACAGTGGTCACAAAGGCCAAAATGCTAAATTATCTTGCAGTACTCTTTGCATTTTCGCTACAAAACAATTCATGACAAGTCAAATTGTCAACGAAACTGATCGTGTTATATACCATATGAAAGAGAAAAAAAATCTGAATCGTACACACTTCAGCTTATGTTGATCTGTGTTATTTTACAGTGGCCACAATGACCGAAGTACAAAAGCAGCTTTTGCTCTTATATGATAAAAATTACTTGTGAAATGAGAAAATGGCTATGATACCTATCTTGTCGTATACCCACTGAAAGATCAAAAAATTCTGAATACGATACACTTTTCCATTCCTGAACAGTGGTCACAAAGGCAAAAATGCTAAATTATCTTCCAGTACTCTTTGCATTTTCGCTACAAAACAATTCATGACAAGTCAAATTGTCAACGAAACTAATCGTGTCATATACCATGTGAAAGAGAAAAACAATTCTGAATCGTACACACTTCAGCTTATGTTGATCTGTGTTATTTTACAGTGGACACAATGACCGAAGTACAAAAGTAGCTTTTGCTCTTATATGACAAAAATTAAAGGTGAAATGTGAAAATGGCTATGATACCTATCTTGTCGTATACCCACTGAAAGATCAAAAAATTCTGAATACGATACTCTTTTCCATTCCTGAACAGTGGTCACAAAGGCCAAAATGCTAAATTATCTTGCAGTACTCTTTGCATTTTCGCTACAAAACAATTCATGACAAGTCAAATTGTCAACGAAACTGATCGTGTTATATACCATATGAAAGAGAAAAAAAATCTGAATCGTACACACTTCAGCTTATGTTGATCTGTGTTATTTTACAGTGGCCACAATGACCGAAGTACAAAAGCAGCTTTTGCTCTTATATGATAAAAATTACTTGTGAAATGAGAAAATGGCTATGATACCTATCTTGTCGTATACCCACTGAAAGATCAAAAAATTCTGAATACGATACACTTTTCCATTCCTGAACAGTGGTCACAAAGGCCAAAATGCTAAATTATCTTGCAGTACTCTTTGCATTTTCGCTACAAAACAATTCATGACAAGTCAAATTGTAAACGAAACAAATCGTGTCATATACCATGTGAAAGAGAAAAAAATTCTGAATCGTACACACTTCAGCTTATGTTGATCTGTGTTATTTTACAGTGGACACAATGACCGAAGTACAAAAGTAGCTTTTGCTCTTATATGACAAAAATTAAAGGTGAAATGTGAAAATGGCTATGATACCTATCTTGTCGTATACCCACTGAAAGATCAAAAAATTCTGAATACGATACACTTTTCCATTCCTGAACAGTGGTCACAAAGGCAAAAATGCTAAATTATCTTCCAGTACTCTTTGCATTTTCGCTACAAAACAATTCATGACAAGTCAAATTGTCAACGAAACTAATCGTGTCATATACCATGTGAAAGAGAAAAACAATTCTGAATCGTACACACTTCAGCTTATGTTGATCTGTGTTATTTTACAGTGGACACAATGACCGAAGTACAAAAGTAGCTTTTGCTCTTATATGACAAAAATTAAAGGTGAAATGTGAAAATGGCTATGATACCTATCTTGTCGTATACCCACTGAAAGATCAAAAAATTCTGAATACGATACTCTTTTCCATTCCTGAACAGTGGTCACAAAGGCCAAAATGCTAAATTATCTTGCAGTACTCTTTGCATTTTCGCTACAAAACAATTCATGACAAGTCAAATTGTCAACGAAACTGATCGTGTTATATACCATATGAAAGAGAAAAAAAATCTGAATCGTACACACTTCAGCTTATGTTGATCTGTGTTATTTTACAGTGGCCACAATGACCGAAGTACAAAAGCAGCTTTTGCTCTTATATGATAAAAATTACTTGTGAAATGAGAAAATGGCTATGATACCTATCTTGTCGTATACCCACTGAAAGATCAAAAAATTCTGAATACGATACACTTTTCCATTCCTGAACAGTGGTCACAAAGGCCAAAATGCTAAATTATCTTGCAGTACTCTTTGCATTTTCGCTACAAAACAATTCATGACAAGTCAAATTGTAAACGAAACAAATCGTGTCATATACCATGTGAAAGAGAAAAAAATTCTGAATCGTACACACTTCAGCTTATGTTGATCTGTGTTATTTTACAGTGGACACAATGACCGAAGTACAAAAGTAGCTTTTGCTCTTATATGACAAAAATTAAAGGTGAAATGTGAAAATGGCTATGATACTTATCTTGTCGTATACCCACTGAAAGATCAAAAAATTCTGAATACGATACTCTTTTCCATTCCTGAACAGTGGTCACAAAGGCCAAAATGCTAAATTATCTTGCAGTACTCTTTGCATTTTCGCTACAAAACAATTCATGACAAGTCAAATTGTCAACGAAACTGATCGTGTTATATACCATATGAAAGAGAAAAAAATCTGAATCGTACACACTTCAGCTTATGTTGATCTGTGTTATTTTACAGTGGCCACAATGACCGAAGTACAAAAGCAGCTTTTGCTCTTATATGATAAAAATTACTTGTGAAATGAGAAAATGGCTATGATACCTATCTTGTCGTATACCCACTGAAAGATCAAAAAATTCTGAATACGATACACTTTTCCATTCCTGAACAGTGGTCACAAAGGCAAAAATGCTAAATTATCTTCCAGTACTCTTTGCATTTTCGCTACAAAACAATTCATGACAAGTCAAATTGTCAACGAAACTAATCGTGTCATATACCATGTGAAAGAGAAAAACAATTCTGAATCGTACACACTTCAGCTTATGTTGATCTGTGTTATTTTACAGTGGACACAATGACCGAAGTACAAAAGTAGCTTTTGCTCTTATATGACAAAAATTAAAGGTGAAATGTGAAAATGGCTATGATACCTATCTTGTCGTATACCCACTGAAAGATCAAAAAATTCTGAATACGATACTCTTTTCCATTCCTGAACAGTGGTCACAAAGGCCAAAATGCTAAATTATCTTGCAGTACTCTTTGCATTTTCGCTACAAAACAATTCATGACAAGTCAAATTGTCAACGAAACTGATCGTGTTATATACCATATGAAAGAGAAAAAAAATCTGAATCGTACACACTTCAGCTTATGTTGATCTGTGTTATTTTACAGTGGCCACAATGACCGAAGTACAAAAGCAGCTTTTGCTCTTATATGATAAAAATTACTTGTGAAATGAGAAAATGGCTATGATACCTATCTTGTCGTATACCCACTGAAAGATCAAAAAATTCTGAATACGATACACTTTTCCATTCCTGAACAGTGGTCACAAAGGCCAAAATGCTAAATTATCTTGCAGTACTCTTTGCATTTTCGCTACAAAACAATTCATGACAAGTCAAATTGTCAACGAAACTGATCGTGTTATATACCATATGAAAGAGAAAAAAATCTGAATCGTACACACTTCAGCTTATGTTGATCTGTGTTATTTTACAGTGGCCACAATGACCGAAGTACAAAAGCAGCTTTTGCTCTTATATGATAAAAATTACTTGTGAAATGAGAAAATGGCTATGATACCTATCTTGTCGTATACCCACTGAAAGATCAAAAAATTCTGAATACGATACACTTTTCCATTCCTGAACAGTGGTCACAAAGGCAAAAATGCTAAATTATCTTCCAGTACTCTTTGCATTTTCGCTACAAAACAATTCATGACAAGTCAAATTGTCAACGAAACTAATCGTGTCATATACCATGTGAAAGAGAAAAACAATTCTGAATCGTACACACTTCAGCTTATGTTGATCTGTGTTATTTTACAGTGGACACAATGACCGAAGTACAAAAGTAGCTTTTGCTCTTATATGACAAAAATTAAAGGTGAAATGTGAAAATGGCTATGATACCTATCTTGTCGTATACCCACTGAAAGATCAAAAAATTCTGAATACGATACTCTTTTCCATTCCTGAACAGTGGTCACAAAGGCCAAAATGCTAAATTATCTTGCAGTACTCTTTGCATTTTCGCTACAAAACAATTCATGACAAGTCAAATTGTCAACGAAACTGATCGTGTTATATACCATATGAAAGAGAAAAAAAATCTGAATCGTACACACTTCAGCTTATGTTGATCTGTGTTATTTTACAGTGGCCACAATGACCGAAGTACAAAAGCAGCTTTTGCTCTTATATGATAAAAATTACTTGTGAAATGAGAAAATGGCTATGATACCTATCTTGTCGTATACCCACTGAAAGATCAAAAAATTCTGAATACGATACACTTTTCCATTCCTGAACAGTGGTCACAAAGGCCAAAATGCTAAATTATCTTGCAGTACTCTTTGCATTTTCGCTACAAAACAATTCATGACAAGTCAAATTGTAAACGAAACAAATCGTGTCATATACCATGTGAAAGAGAAAAAAATTCTGAATCGTACACACTTCAGCTTATGTTGATCTGTGTTATTTTACAGTGGACACAATGACCGAAGTACAAAAGTAGCTTTTGCTCTTATATGACAAAAATTAAAGGTGAAATGTGAAAATGGCTATGATACCTATCTTGTCGTATACCCACTGAAAGATCAAAAAATTCTGAATACGATACTCTTTTCCATTCCTGAACAGTGGTCACAAAGGCCAAAATGCTAAATTATCTTGCAGTACTCTTTGCATTTTCGCTACAAAACAATTCATGACAAGTCAAATTGTCAACGAAACTGATCGTGTTATATACCATATGAAAGAGAAAAAAAATCTGAATCGTACACACTTCAGCTTATGTTGATCTGTGTTATTTTACAGTGGCCACAATGACCGAAGTACAAAAGCAGCTTTTGCTCTTATATGATAAAAATTACTTGTGAAATGAGAAAATGGCTATGATACCTATCTTGTCGTATACCCACTGAAAGATCAAAAAATTCTGAATACGATACACTTTTCCATTCCTGAACAGTGGTCACAAAGGCCAAAATGCTAAATTATCTTGCAGTACTCTTTGCATTTTCGCTACAAAACAATTCATGACAAGTCAAATTGTAAACGAAACAAATCGTGTCATATACCATGTGAAAGAGAAAAAAATTCTGAATCGTACACACTTCAGCTTATGTTGATCTGTGTTATTTTACAGTGGACACAATGACCGAAGTACAAAAGTAGCTTTTGCTCTTATATGACAAAAATTAAAGGTGAAATGTGAAAATGGCTATGATACTTATCTTGTCGTATACCCACTGAAAGATCAAAAAATTCTGAATACGATACTCTTTTCCATTCCTGAACAGTGGTCACAAAGGCAAAAATGCTAAATTATCTTCCAGTACTCTTTGCATTTTCGCTACAAAACAATTCATGACAAGTCAAATTGTCAACGAAACTAATCGTGTCATATACCATGTGAAAGAGAAAAACAATTCTGAATCGTACACACTTCAGCTTATGTTGATCTGTGTTATTTTACAGTGGACACAATGACCGAAGTACAAAAGTAGCTTTTGCTCTTATATGACAAAAATTAAAGGTGAAATGTGAAAATGGCTATGATACCTATCTTGTCGTATACCCACTGAAAGATCAAAAAATTCTGAATACGATACTCTTTTCCATTCCTGAACAGTGGTCACAAAGGCCAAAATGCTAAATTATCTTGCAGTACTCTTTGCATTTTCGCTACAAAACAATTCATGACAAGTCAAATTGTCAACGAAACTGATCGTGTTATATACCATATGAAAGAGAAAAAAAATCTGAATCGTACACACTTCAGCTTATGTTGATCTGTGTTATTTTACAGTGGCCACAATGACCGAAGTACAAAAGCAGCTTTTGCTCTTATATGATAAAAATTACTTGTGAAATGAGAAAATGGCTATGATACCTATCTTGTCGTATACCCACTGAAAGATCAAAAAATTCTGAATACGATACACTTTTCCATTCCTGAACAGTGGTCACAAAGGCCAAAATGCTAAATTATCTTGCAGTACTCTTTGCATTTTCGCTACAAAACAATTCATGACAAGTCAAATTGTAAACGAAACAAATCGTGTCATATACCATGTGAAAGAGAAAAAAATTCTGAATCGTACACACTTCAGCTTATGTTGATCTGTGTTATTTTACAGTGGACACAATGACCGAAGTACAAAAGTAGCTTTTGCTCTTATATGACAAAAATTAAAGGTGAAATGTGAAAATGGCTATGATACTTATCTTGTCGTATACCCACTGAAAGATCAAAAAATTCTGAATACGATACTCTTTTCCATTCCTGAACAGTGGTCACAAAGGCCAAAATGCTAAATTATCTTGCAGTACTCTTTGCATTTTCGCTACAAAACAATTCATGACAAGTCAAATTGTCAACGAAACTGATCGTGTTATATACCATATGAAAGAGAAAAAAATCTGAATCGTACACACTTCAGCTTATGTTGATCTGTGTTATTTTACAGTGGCCACAATGACCGAAGTACAAAAGCAGCTTTTGCTCTTATATGATAAAAATTACTTGTGAAATGAGAAAATGGCTATGATACCTATCTTGTCGTATACCCACTGAAAGATCAAAAAATTCTGAATACGATACACTTTTCCATTCCTGAACAGTGGTCACAAAGGCAAAAATGCTAAATTATCTTCCAGTACTCTTTACATTTTCGCTACAAAACAATTCATGACAAGTCAAATTGTCAACGAAACTAATCGTGTCATATACCATGTGAAAGAGAAAAACAATTCTGAATCGTACACACTTCAGCTTATGTTGATCTGTGTTATTTTACAGTGGACACAATGACCGAAGTACAAAAGTAGCTTTTGCTCTTATATGACAAAAATTAAAGGTGAAATGTGAAAATGGCTATGATACCTATCTTGTCGTATACCCACTGAAAGATCAAAAAATTCTGAATACGATACTCTTTTCCATTCCTGAACAGTGGTCACAAAGGCCAAAATGCTAAATTATCTTGCAGTACTCTTTGCATTTTCGCTACAAAACAATTCATGACAAGTCAAATTGTCAACGAAACTGATCGTGTTATATACCATATGAAAGAGAAAAAAAATCTGAATCGTACACACTTCAGCTTATGTTGATCTGTGTTATTTTACAGTGGCCACAATGACCGAAGTACAAAAGCAGCTTTTGCTCTTATATGATAAAAATTACTTGTGAAATGAGAAAATGGCTATGATACCTATCTTGTCGTATACCCACTGAAAGATCAAAAAATTCTGAATACGATACACTTTTCCATTCCTGAACAGTGGTCACAAAGGCAAAAATGCTAAATTATCTTCCAGTACTCTTTGCATTTTCGCTACAAAACAATTCATGACAAGTCAAATTGTCAACGAAACTAATCGTGTCATATACCATGTGAAAGAGAAAAAAATTCTGAATCGTACACATTTCAGCTTATGTTGATCTGTGTTATTTTACAGTGGCCACAATGACCGAAGTACAAAAGTAGCTTTTGCTCTTATATGACAAAATTACCTGTGAAATGTGAAAATGGCTATGATACTTATCTTGTCGTATACCCACTGAAAGATCAAAAAATTCTTAATACGATACACTTTTCCATTCCTGAACAGTGGTCACAAAGGCCAAAATGCTAAATTATCTTGCAGTACTCTTTGCATTTTCGCTACAAAACAATTCATAACAAGTCAAATTGCCAACGAAACTAATCGTGTCATATACCATGTGAAAGAGAAAAAAATTCTGAATCGTACACACTTCAGCTTATGTTGATCTGTGTTATTTTACAGTGGCCACAATGACCGAAGTACAAAAGTAGCTTTTGCTCTTATATGACAAAATTACCTGTGAAATGTGAAAATGGCTATGATACCTATCTTGTCGTATACCCACTGAAAGATCAAAAAATTCTGAATACGATACTCTTTTCCATTCCTGAACAGTGGTCACAAAGGCCAAAATGCTAAATTATCTTGCAGTACTCTTTGCATTTTCGCTACAAAACAATTCATGACAAGTCAAATTGTCAACGAAACTGATCGTGTTATATACCATATGAAAGAGAAAAAAAATCTGAATCGTACACACTTCAGCTTATGTTGATCTGTGTTATTTTACAGTGGCCACAATGACCGAAGTACAAAAGCAGCTTTTGCTCTTATATGATAAAAATTACTTGTGAAATGAGAAAATGGCTATGATACCTATCTTGTCGTATACCCACTGAAAGATCAAAAAATTCTGAATACGATACACTTTTCCATTCCTGAACAGTGGTCACAAAGGCAAAAATGCTAAATTATCTTCCAGTACTCTTTGCATTTTCGCTACAAAACAATTCATGACAAGTCAAATTGTCAACGAAACTAATCGTGTCATATACCATGTGAAAGAGAAAAAAATTCTGAATCGTACACATTTCAGCTTATGTTGATCTGTGTTATTTTACAGTGGCCACAATGACCGAAGTACAAAAGTAGCTTTTGCTCTTATATGACAAAATTACCTGTGAAATGTGAAAATGGCTATGATACTTATCTTGTCGTATACCCACTGAAAGATCAAAAAATTCTTAATACGATACACTTTTCCATTCCTGAACAGTGGTCACAAAGGCCAAAATGCTAAATTATCTTGCAGTACTCTTTGCATTTTCGCTACAAAACAATTCATAACAAGTCAAATTGCCAACGAAACTAATCGTGTCATATACCATGTGAAAGAGAAAAAAATTCTGAATCGTACACACTTCAGCTTATGTTGATCTGTGTTATTTTACAGTGGCCACAATGACCGAAGTACAAAAGTAGCTTTTGCTCTTATATGACAAAATTACCTGTGAAATGTGAAAATGGCTATGATACTTATCTTGTCGTATACCCACTGAAAGATCAAAAAATTCTGAATACGATACACTTTTCCATTCCTGAACAGTGGTCACAAAGGCCAAAATGCTAAATTATCTTGCAGTACTCTTTGCATTTTCGCTACAAAACAATTCATAACAAGTCAAATTGCCAACGAAACTAATCGTGTCATATACCATGTGAAAGAGAAAAAAATTCTGAATCGTACACACTTCAGCTTATGTTGATCTGTGTTATTTTACAGTGGCCACAATGACCGAAGTACAAAAGCAGCTTTTGCTCTTATATGATAAAAATTACTTGTGAAATGAGAAAATGGCTATGATACCTATCTTGTCGTATACCCACTGAAAGATCAAAAAATTCTGAATACGATACACTTTTCCATTCCTGAACAGTGGTCACAAAGGCAAAAATGCTAAATTATCTTCCAGTACTCTTTGCATTTTCGCTACAAAACAATTCATGACAAGTCAAATTGTCAACGAAACTAATCGTGTCATATACCATGTGAAAGAGAAAAACAATTCTGAATCGTACACACTTCAGCTTATGTTGATCTGTGTTATTTTACAGTGGCCACAATGACCGAAGTACAAAAGTAGCTTTTGCTCTTATATGACAAAAATTAAAGGTGAAATGTGAAAATGGCTATGATACCTATCTTGTCGTATACCCACTGAAAGATCAAAAAATTCTGAATACGATACTCTTTTCCATTCCTGAACAGTGGTCACAAAGGCCAAAATGCTAAATTATCTTGCAGTACTCTTTGCATTTTCGCTACAAAACAATTCATGACAAGTCAAATTGTCAACGAAACTGATCGTGTTATATACCATATGAAAGAGAAAAAAAATCTGAATCGTACACACTTCAGCTTATGTTGATCTGTGTTATTTTACAGTGGCCACAATGACCGAAGTACAAAAGCAGCTTTTGCTCTTATATGATAAAAATTACTTGTGAAATGAGAAAATGGCTATGATACCTATCTTGTCGTATACCCACTGAAAGATCAAAAAATTCTGAATACGATACACTTTTCCATTCCTGAACAGTGGTCACAAAGGCAAAAATGCTAAATTATCTTCCAGTACTCTTTGCATTTTCGCTACAAAACAATTCATGACAAGTCAAATTGTCAACGAAACTAATCGTGTCATATACCATGTGAAAGAGAAAAAAATTCTGAATCGTACACATTTCAGCTTATGTTGATCTGTGTTATTTTACAGTGGCCACAATGACCGAAGTACAAAAGTAGCTTTTGCTCTTATATGACAAAATTACCTGTGAAATGTGAAAATGGCTATGATACTTATCTTGTCGTATACCCACTGAAAGATCAAAAAATTCTTAATACGATACACTTTTCCATTCCTGAACAGTGGTCACAAAGGCCAAAATGCTAAATTATCTTGCAGTACTCTTTGCATTTTCGCTACAAAACAATTCATAACAAGTCAAATTGCCAACGAAACTAATCGTGTCATATACCATGTGAAAGAGAAAAAAATTCTGAATCGTACACACTTCAGCTTATGTTGATCTGTGTTATTTTACAGTGGCCACAATGACCGAAGTACAAAAGTAGCTTTTGCTCTTATATGACAAAATTACCTGTGAAATGTGAAAATGGCTATGATACTTATCTTGTCGTATACCCACTGAAAGATCAAAAAATTCTGAATACGATACACTTTTCCATTCCTGAACAGTGGTCACAAAGGCCAAAATGCTAAATTATCTTGCAGTACTCTTTGCATTTTCGCTACAAAACAATTCATAACAAGTCAAATTGCCAACGAAACTAATCGTGTCATATACCATGTGAAAGAGAAAAAAATTCTGAATCGTACACACTTCAGCTTATGTTGATCTGTGTTATTTTACAGTGGCCACAATGACCGAAGTACAAAAGTAGCTTTTGCTCTTATATGACAAAATTACCTGTGAAATGTGAAAATGGCTATGATACTTATCTTGTCGTATACCCACTGAAAGATCAAAAAATTCTGAATACGATACACTTTTCCATTCCTGAACAGTGGTCACAAAGGCCAAAATGCTAAATTATCTTGCAGTACTCTTTGCATTTTCGCTACAAAACAATTCATAACAAGTCAAATTGCCAACGAAACTAATCGTGTCATATACCATGTGAAAGAGAAAAAAATTCTGAATCGTACACACTTCAGCTTATGTTGATCTGTGTTATTTTACAGTGGCCACAATGACCGAAGTACAAAAGTAGCTTTTGCTCTTATATGACAAAATTACCTGTGAAATGTGAAAATGGCTATGATACTTATCTTGTCGTATACCCACTGAAAGATCAAAAAATTCTGAATACGATACACTTTTCCATTCCTGAACAGTGGTCACAAAGGCCAAAATGCTAAATTATCTTGCAGTACTCTTTGCATTTTCGCTACAAAACAATTCATAACAAGTCAAATTGCCAACGAAACTAATCGTGTCATATACCATGTGAAAGAGAAAAAAATTCTGAATCGTACACACTTCAGCTTATGTTGATCTGTGTTATTTTACAGTGGCCACAATGACCGAAGTACAAAAGTAGCTTTTGCTCTTATATGACAAAATTACCTGTGAAATGTGAAAATGGCTATGATACTTATCTTGTCGTATACCCACTGAAAGATCAAAAAATTCTGAATACGATACACTTTTCCATTCCTGAACAGTGGTCACAAAGGCCAAAATGCTAAATTATCTTGCAGTACTCTTTGCATTTTCGCTACAAAACAATTCATAACAAGTCAAATTGCCAACGAAACTAATCGTGTCATATACCATGTGAAAGAGAAAAAAATTCTGAATCGTACACACTTCAGCTTATGTTGATCTGTGTTATTTTACAGTGGCCACAATGACCGAAGTACAAAAGTAGCTTTTGCTCTTATATGACAAAATTACCTGTGAAATGTGAAAATGGCTATGATACTTATCTTGTCGTATACCCACTGAAAGATCAAAAAATTCTGAATACGATACACTTTTCCATTCCTGAACAGTGGTCACAAAGGCCAAAATGCTAAATTATCTTGCAGTACTCTTTGCATTTTCGCTACAAAACAATTCATGACAAGTCAAATTGTCAACGAAACTAATCGTGTCATATACCATGTGAAAGAGAAAAAAATTCTGAATCGTACACATTTCAGCTTATGTTGATCTGTGTTATTTTACAGTGGCCACAATGACCGAAGTACAAAAGTAGCTTTTGCTCTTATATGATAAAAATTACTTGTGAAATGAGAAAATGGCTATGATACCTATCTTGTCGTATACCCACTGAAAGATAAAAAAATTCTGAATATGATACACTTTTCCATTCCTGAACAGTGGTCACAAAGGCCAAAATGCTAAATTATCTTGCAGTACTCTTTGCATTTTCGCTACAAAACAATTCATGACAAGTCAAATTGTAAACGAAACTAATCGTGTCATATACCATGTGAAAGAGAAAAAAATTCTGAATCGTACACATTTCAGATTATGTTGATCTGTGTTATTTTACAGTGGCCACAATGACCGAAGTACAAAAGCAGCTTTTGCTCTTATATGATAACAATTACTTGTGAAATGAGAAAATGGCTATGATACCTATCTTGTCGTATACCCACTGAAAGATCAAAAAATTCTGAATACGATACACTTTTCCATTCCTGAACAGTGGTCACAAAGGCAAAAATGCTAAATTATCTTCCAGTACTCTTTGCATTTTCGCTACAAAACAATTCATAACAAGTCAAATTGCCAACGAAACTAATCGTGTCATATACCATGTGAAAGAGAAAAAAATTCTGAATCGTACACACTTCAGCTTATGTTGATCTGTGTTATTTTACAGTGGCCACAATGACCGAAGTACAAAAGTAGCTTTTGCTCTTATATGACAAAATTACCTGTGACATGTGAAAATGGCTATGATACTTATCTTGTCGTATATACACTGAAAGATCAAAAAATTCTTAATACGATACACTTTTCCATTCCTGAACAGTGGTCACAAAGGCCAAAATGCTAAATTATCTTGCAGTACTCTTTGCATTTTCGCTACAAAACTATTCATGACAAGTCAAATTGTCAACGAAACTAATCGTGTCATATACCATGTGAAAGAGAAAAAATTCTGAATCGTACACACTTCAGCTTATGTTGATCTGTGTTATTTTACAGTGGCCACAATGACCGAAGTACAAAAGTAGCTTTTGCTCTTATATGACAAAATTACCTGTGAAATGTGAAAATGGCTATGATACTTATCTTGTCGTATACCCACTGAAAGATCAAAAAATTTTTAATACGATACACTTTTCCATTCCTGAACAGTGGTCACAAAGGCCAAAATGCTAAATTATCTTGCAGTACTCTTTGCATTTTCGCTACAAAACAATTCATGACAAGTCAAATTGTCAACGAAACTAATCGTGTGATATACCATGTGAAAGAGAAAAAAATTCTGAATCGTACACACTTCAGCTTATGTTGATCTGTGTTATTTTACAGTGGCCACAATGACCGAAGTACAAAAGTAGCTTTTGCTCTTTTATGACAAAATTACCTGTGAAATGTGAAAATGGCTATGATACTTATCTTGTCGTATACCAACTGAAAGATCAAAAAATTCTGAATACGATACACTTTTTCTCCAGTACTCTTTGCATTTTCGCTACAAAACAATTCATAACAAGTCAAATTGCCAACGAAACTAATCGTGTCATATACCATGTGAAAGAGAAAAAAATTCTGAATCGTACACACTTCAGCTTATGTTGATCTGTGTTATTTTACAGTGGCCACAATGACCGAAGTACAAAAGTAGCTTTTGCTCTTATATGACAAAATTACCTGTGAAATGTGAAAATGGCTATGATACTTATCTTGTCGTATACCCACTGAAAGATCAAAAAATTCTTAATACGATACACTTTTCCATTCCTGAACAGTGGTCACAAAGGCCAAAATGCTAAATTATCTTGCAGTACTCTTTGCATTTTCGCTACAAAACAATTCATGACAAGTCAAATTGTAAACGAAACTAATCGTGTCATATACCATGTGAAAGAGAAAAAAATTCTGAATCGTACACATTTCAGATTATGTTGATCTGTGTTATTTTACAGTGGCCACAATGACCGAAGTACAAAAGCAGCTTTTGCTCTTATATGATAAAAATTACTTGTGAAATGAGAAAATGGCTATGATACCTATCTTGTCGTATACCCACTGAAAGATCAAAAAATTCTGAATACGATACACTTTTCCATTCCTGAACAGTGGTCACAAAGGCAAAAATGCTAAATTATCTTCCAGTACTCTTTGCATTTTCGCTACAAAACAATTCATAACAAGTCAAATTGCCAACGAAACTAATCGTGTCATATACCATGTGAAAGAGAAAAAAATTCTGAATCGTACACACTTCAGCTTATGTTGATCTGTGTTATTTTACAGTGGCCACAATGACCGAAGTACAAAAGTAGCTTTTGCTCTTTTATGACAAAATTACCTGTGAAATGTGAAAATGGCTATGATACTTATCTTGTCGTATACCAACTGAAAGATCAAAAAATTCTGAATACGATACACTTTTCTCCAGTACTCTTTGCATTTTCGCTACAAAACAATTCATAACAAGTCAAATTGCCAACGAAACTAATCGTGTCATATACCATGTGAAAGAGAAAAAAATTCTGAATCGTACACACTTCAGCTTATGTTGATCTGTGTTATTTTACAGTGGCAACTAGGGTTGCAGGAACGGAAGGGGAGACTACGCACTCTATTGCCACCCCTTCCCTTCTATCTAGCAATCGCCCGTGAGAGGCACTCTCTCACTTCCTAACTTCGTAATTTGACACACCACTGCCAGAGATAGCGTAATCACCGGTAAATAGCGGGGATTACGCTATCTCTCGCCCCTCCCCCTTCCCCTCTCCTTACTCTCTGATCACTCCACCCGCCTCGCCCCATTTGAGGCACGTTCCAAGAGATATCTAATTCCCCTCGCATCTGAGAGCTTTGCAGTCAACAGCAAAGTTGTAGCTCACATCGATCCGGTTCTGATTGTTTTTAGGCAGACACGATACGATAAAAACATACAAAATGACAATCGTTTTACCATTTCAGAGAGAAATCGAAACGGTAACCGTTCAAAATATATTTTGGTATGGACAATTGAATTTCTCTCAATGATCAGAGGAATCAGATTAGCATTTGAATATTGATTATCCATGTTATTCCCTCTATTTCTCATTTCAATGATTCATTATCTCAAGAGGGACATTGTTCGCCTCTCATTATTATGTCTTCCTCTCTCGTTGAATGGCTGGTTGTGAGATTTTTTATATCAGATAAATTACACTTCGCATACCGCAAGTTATCATCGGATACAGGATCTGAGACTGTTCCAGTAGATGAATCAGCAGCAACCGAGTGCTCGTCACATGAATTGAGATGACCAAGTTTTATTTTGAATGAAAAGCGATCTCTCACAATCCGTCTATGTTTAGGTTCATTCGATCAGGATTATGTTTTAATTATTTTAATTGTTTGAACCAAATCAAAATCTTTTTTATCACAAAAAATGTAAAAACACACCAACAAAACGAAAAAAATATTAAACATTTGAGGCAAATTGTGAAAGCATTTGACAAAACTTTACAGAATTTCCTTTTTTTATCAGTTTTAACGGTCTTAAAGGAACACCAAGAGCTAATTTTACTCTCCGCATTGGTAATGCTCTCTCGCCGACAAAGAGAGCGTGAGAGTGTGGCCAGAGCAGAGAGTTTCAAATTAGCTTGGAGCGTCGCTTTAATGTAGTATTTTGTATAATTTTTAGTGTTTTTAGTGTTTGCTCTAATGCACTATGTTTAAGAAATTTTTTTAAAAATGTAACAGCTAGGGCTGCATGGATAATCAATATTCAAATGCTAATCTGATTCCTCTGATCATTGAGAGAAATTCAATTGTCTATACCAAAATATATTTTGAACGGTTACCGTTTCGATTTTCCTCTGAAATGGTAAAACGATTGTCGTTTTGTTTGTTTTTATCGTATCGTGTCTGCTTAAAAATAATCAGAACCGGATCGATGTGAGCTACAACTTTGCTGTTGACTGCAAAGCTCTCAGATGCGAGGGGAATTAGATATCTCTTGAAACTTGCCTCAAATGGGGCGAGGCGGGTGGAGTGATCAGAGAGTAAGGAGAGGGGAAGGGGAGGGGCGAGAGATAGCGTAATCCCCGCTAATTTAGCGGTGATTACGCTATCTTTGGCAGTCTCTCTTCTCTCTTGCGGGAAACGACGAGAGAGTGGCAAGGGATGGGAAGAGGGCGCGGTAAATTCGATTACGCTTACGCTACGGCAACCCTAGTGGCAACAATGACCGAAGTACAAAAGCAGCTTTTGGTCTTATATGATAAAAATTACTTGTGAAATGAAAAAAATGGCTATGATACCTACCGTCATTTAGAGATAAAGTGCAATGAATGTGATATCTTATGCTATTATAGCATATTTTTGTATATGATTTTTGTGGGCCATTTACCGGCTCAATCAGAGCATTTCATGCTTAATGGTTGGTTCTGTTATATGCATATGGATATGCTGAATCGATTAATGATAGTTAAAACCTTCAGAAAAATTTATGTACAGTATACGGAAGGAAAAACATAAAGATTACGTTTTCTGCCTTTTCCCATTGTGTGGCAACGCCGTGACTGGTGCAAACCAAGAACTCGCTCCAACGAGACTGCTTGAATTTCTACGTTATTTTCATTTTTCCTACTTTATTTTTCGAATTCACTCGTTTATTTTGCTCTAATCAGATGATGCTATCATAACACATCCCCTATCACTCGTGTTCACTCGTTTAATGTGGAAATTCTTGCAGAAATCACGCGCAATCTATACGGGGCGACATGGTTTCGACTCGTTTTCCTCATTTTCCGTCAGATAAGTCATTTCAAAAGCACATTTATTCTTTCAAATGAATGGGTGGTGGCTTGTGTGGACCTCATTCCAGGTTTCTGGCTGAGAGTGGTCGGTGGTATTCGCCGTCTTTCAATTCAACGTCGCAGGATTCAAGAAGACACTCAGTAATTTTATCTTTTTTCATTCTTATTTGAACCTAAAACGTATATTTTTGCATAAGTAGGCTCTTTTCCGTATACACATTTACACTTAAGCACTTTATCGAGATCAACTAAGCGGTGGGTCACCGGATCTGTAGTGACATGATATGGTTCCACTGATCTTTGTTGCGTGCAACGTTGATAAAGCCTGGCCCGACAATCTTCACAAATTCATCCTTCCATCTCAATTCGGGTCTTAATCTTGATCGCTTTGGCCCTTATACACATTATGTTCGATCAAGCAATAACAGCAATAATTACTTAGTCAATCGTTCTAACTGGTTCTCTATTCGGTACTCTGCAATTCGCTACGTTAACGTTAACTTGGTACAGTTACAGAGCAACTACACTGAAGGATTATGGATGGGACGTGGAGGAACGACAAAACAGATGGGACGAATCGATGATGAACAACTGGACCAAGAAGGGTATGATAGTTTACGCCAACAAATACTTCTAGGTTCTAGTATGGAGTGAGTAGTGCTTGATTGTTTCCGTTTGACATTAATAGTTGCGACACATCTATCAAGAGTAGGCTCTGATTCATGTGTTGGTCATTCATGACATCAATAATAATAATGATGATGATTATAGTAATATCAATATAATATTAACATATTCCATTTAAGATGTCTGAGGCCACTTCGACTCTTCAACCATCCGAACTTCAAGAAGATATTTATTATTTATATTATTTATTCTTCCATGTTGTACGAAAAAAAAGAATTTTTATCTACTTTACATAACAGTCGAGAGAAAAATATGATTAATCGTGCACCATAACGAACACGATCTTAGGCAAGATACGGTAAACATGGGAAAGCCATAAACAATCGATCGATAATCTACAAAATGATTACGGTAGAATTTGTTCAATACAGAACAAGTATCAATACTAGAGACCTCAAAACGAACATATCCCTGAATTGAGGAGCTCGGAAAATTTAAATATACAAATTTTAAAAATTTCGAATCTCGATACAAAAGTAGGTTCATTCGAAAGAACGGATGGGATATCGTCGAAGATTTCACTTCTGTATCCCTAGAAATAAGAGAACGCCAGCGCCTCAATTCAAAGGGATATATCCGTTTGGAGGTCCCTAATCAATACACGAAAACTACAAATGCAAGTAATGGCAGGGTAAATAGATAGGGCGATGGTGGTGTGCAAAGGAGGTTACCTTAGCCATCGTTTAGCAATGGTCATCATCATTGTCCAGTTGTTGATCATCGATTGGTCCCATTGTGTTGTCGTTCCTCCAGGTACCATCCATAATCGACCAGTGTAGTCACTCTGTAACTGTACCAAGTCAATGTTAACGTAGATGTTACAGAATATCGAATAGTGAACCCAGTTAGAACATTTACAAAGTAATTCTTGCTGTTATTGCTAGATCGACCTTATTGGATATACTGATAAGACCCTACTTATGCAAATACATACGTTTTGGTACAACTAAGAATGACAAAAAAAGATAAAATTACTGAGTGTCTTCTTGAATCCTGCGACGTTGAATTGAAAGACGGCGAATACCACCGACCACTCTCAGCCAGAAACCTGGAATGAGGTCCACACAAGCCACCACCCATTCATTTGAAAGAATAAATATGCTTTTGAAATGACTTATCTGACGGAAAATGAGGAAAACGAGTCGAAACCATGTCGCCCCGTAACGATTGCGCGTGATTTCTGCAAGAATTTCCACATTAAACGAGTGAACACGAGTGATAGGGGATGTGTTATGATAGCATCATCTGATTAGAGCAAAATAAACGAGTGAATTCGAAAAATAAAGTTGGAAAAATGAAAATAACGTAGAAATTCAAGCAGTCTCGTTGGAGCGAGTTCTTGGTTTACACCAGTCACGGCGTTGCCACACAATGGGAAAAGGCAGAAAACGTAATCTTTATGTTTTTCCTTCCGTATACTGTACATAAATTTTTCTGAAGGTTTTAACTATCATTAATCGATTCAGCATATCCATATGCATATAACAGAACCAACCATTAAGCATGAAATGCTCTGATTGAGCCGGTAAATGGCCCACAAAAATCATATACAAAAATATGCTATAATAGCATAAGATATCACATTCATTGCACTTTATCTCTAAATGACGGTATCTTGTCGTATACCCACTGAAAGATCAAAAAATTCTGAATACGATACACTTTTCCATTCCTGAACAGTGGTCACAAAGGCAAAAATGCTAAATTATCTTGCAGTACTCTTTGCATTTTCGCTACAAAACAATTCATGACAAGTCAAATTGTCAACGAAACTAATCGTGTCATACACCTTGTGAAAGAGAAAAAAATTCTGAATCGCACACACTTCAGCTTATGTTGATCTGTGTTATTTTGCAGTGGCCACAATGACCGAAGTACAAAAGTAGCTTTTGCTCTTATATGACAAAATTACCTGTGAAATGTGAAAATGGCTATGATACTTATCTGTCGTATACCCACTGAAAGATCAAAAAATTCTGAATACGATACACTTTTCCATTCCTGAACAGTGGTCACAAAGGCCAAAATGCTAAATTATCTTGCAGTACTCTTTGCATTTTCGCTACAAAACAATTCATGACAAGTCAAATTGTCAACGAAACTAATCGTGTCATATACCATGTGAAAGAGAAAAAAATTCTGAATCGTACACACTTCAGCTTATGTTGATCTGTGTTATTTTACAGTGGCCACAATAACCGAAGTACAAAAGTAGCTTTTGCTCTTTTATGACAAAATTACCTGTGAAATGTGAAAATGGCTATGATACTTATCTTGTCGTATACCAACTGAAAGATCAAAAAATTCTGAATACGATACACTTTTCTCCAGTACTCTTTGCATTTTCGCTACAAAACAATTCATAACAAGTCAAATTGCCAACGAAACTAATCGTGTCATATACCATGTGAAAGAGAAAAAAATTCTGAATCGTACACACTTCAGCTTATGTTGATCTGTGTTATTTTACAGTGGCCACAATGACCGAAGTACAAAAGTAGCTTTTGCTCTTATATGACAAAATTACCTGTGAAATGTGAAAATGGCTATGATACTTATCTTGTCGTATACCCACTGAAAGATCAAAAAATTCTTAATACGATACACTTTTCCATTCCTGAACAGTGGTCACAAAGGCCAAAATGCTAAATTATCTTGCAGTACTCTTTGCATTTTCGCTACAAAACAATTCATGACAAGTCAAATTGTAAACGAAACTAATCGTGTCATATACCATGTGAAAGAGAAAAAAATTCTGAATCGTACACATTTCAGATTATGTTGATCTGTGTTATTTTACAGTGGCCACAATGACCGAAGTACAAAAGCAGCTTTTGCTCTTATATGATAAAAATTACTTGTGAAATGAGAAAATGGCTATGATACCTATCTTGTCGTATACCCACTGAAAGATCAAAAAATTCTGAATACGATACACTTTTCCATTCCTGAACAGTGGTCACAAAGGCAAAAATGCTAAATTATCTTGCAGTACTCTTTGCATTTTCGCTACAAAACAATTCATGACAAGTCAAATTGTCAACGAAACTAATCGTGTGATATACCATGTGAAAGAGAAAAAAATTCTGAATCGTACACACTTCAGCTTATGTTGATCTGTGTTATTTTACAGTGGCCACAATGACCGAAGTACAAAAGTAGCTTTTGCTCTTATATGACAAAATTACCTGTGAAATGTGAAAATGGCTATGATACTTATCTTGTCGTATAACCACTGAAAGATCAAAAAATTCTTAATACGATACACTTTTCCATTCCTGAACAGTGGTCACAAAGGCCAAAATGCTAAATTATCTTGCAGTACTCTTTGCATTTTCGCTACAAAACTATTCATGACAAGTCAAATTGTCAACGAAACTAATCGTGTCATATACCATGTGAAAGAGAAAAAAATTCTGAATCGTACACACTTCAGCTTATGTTGATCTGTGTTATTTTACAGTGGCCACAATGACCGAAGTACAAAAGTAGCTTTTGCTCTTATATGACAAAATTACCTGTGAAATGTGAAAATGGCTATGATACTTATCTTGTCGTATACCCACTGAAAGATCAAAAAATTCTTAATACGATACACTTTTCCATTCCTGAACAGTGGTCACAAAGGCCAAAATGCTAAATTATCTTGCAGTACTCTTTGCATTTTCGCTACAAAACAATTCATGACAAGTCAAATTGTCAACGAAACTAATCGTGTGATATACCATGTGAAAGAGAAAAAAATTCTGAATCGTACACACTTCAGCTTATGTTGATCTGTGTTATTTTACAGTGGCCACAATGACCGAAGTACAAAAGTAGCTTTTGCTCTTATATGACAAAATTACCTGTGAAATGTGAAAATGGCTATGATACTTATCTTGTCGTATACCCACTGAAAGATCAAAAAATTCTTAATACGATACACTTTTCCATTCCTGAACAGTGGTCACAAAGGCCAAAATGCTAAATTATCTTGCAGTACTCTTTGCATTTTCGCTACAAAACTATTCATGACAAGTCAAATTGTCAACGAAACTAATCGTGTCATATACCATGTGAAAGAGAAAAAAATTCTGAATCGTACACACTTCAGCTTATGTTGATCTGTGTTATTTTACAGTGGCCACAATGACCGAAGTACAAAAGTAGCTTTTGCTCTTATATGACAAAATTACCTGTGAAATGTGAAAATGGCTATGATACTTATCTTGTCGTATACCCACTGAAAGATCAAAAAATTCTTAATACGATACACTTTTCCATTCCTGAACAGTGGTCACAAAGGCCAAAATGCTAAATTATCTTGCAGTACTCTTTGCATTTTCGCTACAAAACAATTCATGACAAGTCAAATTGTCAACGAAACTAATCGTGTGATATACCATGTGAAAGAGAAAAAAATTCTGAATCGTACACACTTCAGCTTATGTTGATCTGTGTTATTATACAGTGGCAACAATGACCGAAGTACAAAAGCAGCTTCTGGTCTTATATGATAAAAATTACTTGTGAAATGAGAAAATGGCTATGATACCTATCTTGTCGTATACCCACTGAAAGATCAAAAAATTCTGAATACGATACACTTTTCCATTCCTGAACAGTGGTCACAAAGGCAAAAATGCTAAATTATCTTGCAGTACTCTTTGCATTTTCGCTACAAAACAATTCATGACAAGTCAAATTGTCAACGAAACTAATCGTGTGATATACCATGTGAAAGAGAAAAAAATTCTGAATCGTACACACTTCAGCTTATGTTGATCTGTGTTATTTTACAGTGGCCACAATGACCGAAGTACAAAAGCAGCTTCTGGTCTTATATGATAAAAATTACTTGTGAAATGAGAAAATGGCTATGATACTTATCTTGTCGTATACCCACTGAAAGATCAAAAAATTCTTAATACGATACACTTTTCCATTCCTGAACAGTGGTCACAAAGGCCAAAATGCTAAATTATCTTGCAGTACTCTTTGCATTTTCGCTACAAAACTATTCATGACAAGTCAAATTGTCAACGAAACTAATCGTGTCATATACCATGTGAAAGAGAAAAAAATTCTGAATCGTACACACTTCAGCTTATGTTGATCTGTGTTATTTTACAGTGGCCACAATGACCGAAGTACAAAAGTAGCTTTTGCTCTTATATGACAAAATTACATGTGAAATGTGAAAATGGCTATGATACTTATCTTGTCGTATACCCACTGAAAGATCAAAAAATTCTGAATACGATACACTTTTCCATTCCTGAACAGTGGTCACAAAGGCCAAAATGCTAAATTATCTTGCAGTACTCTTTGCATTTTCGCTACAAAACAATTCATGACAAGTCAAATTGTCAACGAAACTAATCGTGTCATATACCATGTGAAAGAGAAAAAAATTCTGAATCGTACACACTTCAGCTTATGTTGATCTGTGTTATTTTACAGTGGCCACAATGACCGAAGTACAAAAGTAGCTTTTGCTCTTATATGACAAAATTACCTGTGAAATGTGAAAATGGCTATGATACTTATCTTGTCGTATACCAACTGAAAGATCAAAAAATTCTGAATACGATACACTTTTCTCCAGTACTCTTTGCATTTTCGCTACAAAACAATGCATGACAAGTCAAATTGTCAACGAAACTAATCGTGTCATATACCATGTGAAAGAGAAAAAAATTCTGAATCGTACACACTTCAGTTTATATTGATCTGTGTTATTTTACAGTGGCCACAATGAGCGAAGTACAAAAGTAGCTTTTGCTCTTATATGACAAAATTACCTGTGAAATGTGAAAATGGCTATGATACCTATCTTGTCGTATACCCACTGAAAGATCAAAAAATTCTGAATACGATACACTTTTCCATTCCTGAACAGTGGTCACAAAGGCCAAAATGCTAAATTATCTTGCAGTACTCTTTGCATTTTCGCTACAAAACAATTCATGACAAGTCAAATTGTCAACGAAACTAATCGTGTCATATACCATGTGAAAGAGAAAAAAATTCTGAATCGTACACACTTCAGCTTATGTTGATCTGTGTTATTTTACAGTGGCCACAATGACCGAAGTACAAAAGTAGCTTTTGCTCTTATATGACAAAAAATACTTGTGAAATGTGAAAATGGCTATGATACCTATCTTGTCGTATACCCACTGGAAGAGCAAAAAATTCTGAATACGATACAGTTCACCATTCCTGAACAGTGGTCACAAAGGCCAAAATGCTAATTTCATAAGCTGAAGAAAAAGCAATGATAATTCTTGTCGTGTAAATGAATATCTCATTTAATATTAGCTCTAGAACACAATATATAAACACGACAAATAAAATTACTTTAAACCTCCTTATTAATCATGTTGAATACTGATATCGTCTTCAATTCTCATAGATCAAAGCTATCATGCGAAAAACTAATTGAATATGAGGACTTCATGTTGCAGAAAATGGAAAACTAGGTTGGAGAATGATGATATCGGTTGAGGAAGAAAATATTAGAAATAAATAGAAAAGAAAATAGCAAAAAGCTAATCGAAAAATGAATAAAATTAGAGTATGCCAGTTATTTTAGAAGGACGGTTGACAAAAGATTGAAATTGTTATCAATAATAACAAAAAAGACCGTATACTTGTTTATCCACACTTTTACATTCAGTCTAGGAATTCAAGAAACTCCCGTAGAAATAATTTCCAACTCTGTAAGCACCAATGCAAATCCAAACGTTTCTCCCATTTTATATCTAATCGATCAGTCAATTTATGGAACTCGTTGCCTAATAATGGTATTATTTGCCCTAATTCCAAAACTTTTAGTAGAACTGTTAAATCTTCGTTGAATCTGTTCAATTTGTAATCTATCACTCTATTGTCTTATGTTGCCACAGTTGCGACATAGTATTTTATGTGCACGATAGATTTCACCCTATTTGTATTTGTTTTCGCCGTTGTCACCACATAAATAAATATGATTATTATTATTATTGGTACGAGAGTAGCCAACCACTGCCACATGTAAAATTAGCTTGCGGTGTGCCTTTAAAGATAAATAGATTGTTGTAAGAGTGATTAAGTTCTTTCGTCTGCTTTCTAACAACAGTAGATAACAGAGCATTTGAATTTATCAATAAAATGAAATCAAAATATTTGATGAATCTAATAACTGTAGAAGACCAGAGCTATCACGATGATGTCTCTGTTCTCCGATACTTGCTCTCTATATGAATCTTTTGATGAGATCTTAGAATGCACGTCTAGAAGTGTATGACGTCTTTCTTCTCCTTCCCTATATGCTCTAGAAAGTTGCGTAAAATTTTCAAGGCAAAAAGGGAAAACAAACTCACCTTAGGAGTTACATATATTTGTATGATCAACATAATCATTTCAAGTACGATCATTTTCTTAAAGGGTAATCGAAACCAGAACGGATAGTTCAAGATAGTCAATAAGTTTCATTACCTGAAAAAAAATAGTAAGTAAACGAAATGCCCTGAACTATAAAAGCCTTTGTAACACATAATCGTGAATGAAAAATAAGTGAATGAAATAAATACGCAAAAAAGAAGAATTATATCTACGCGACAGATAAAATTACCTTAAAAGTCCTTTTTTAATCATTTTAAATATTGAGTTACTTCCATTCCCATAGATCAAAGCTATACGCATGGTGGAAGGTGATATAGGCGCCTGAAATATTTATTCATTTATTTATTTATCGTACACGGCAAGGATGTTTCAACATGTACAAAGTGTTCGAGTGCAAGAAAAAATATTTCAAAGATAAAATTATTAAAAGAGAGGTGGATGGGGATGGGGGAAGGTGAGAGATCAATTGATCACGCCTTCTGCTACAGTCAGGAAGAGTGAAGCGGGGAGGAGCCTCTTGTGCGGTGGAGCGGCCACAAATCCAAATAATGAAATCTTTATACTGGGTTGGAGTCACATCGGTAGAGGAAAAGAATATTTAAAAAAAGACTAGAACAGATAATATAAAAGAGTGAAACGAAAAATGGATAAAATGAGGATATGCGAGTGGATTATTCTATAAGAAAGACGGGGAAAGATTGAAATTTTCGAATGCTCTTTTCAATAATAACAAAAACGACCTCTCGTTTTCTCTTGTTTTCGAAATTTTTACATAGACATCATGTTATTACGATTTCAGTATCATAATATCATGTTATCATAACAATATAATAATAAAACAATATTATCATAATATCGTCGTAATATCATGTTATAGAACGAAGAAAAACATGGAGAGGATTCTCACTCTACGAACTATTCAATAGACATGCTTCTCTGTTTATAATGTCTCGCTCTTCGAGAATTCGGTTAGAGAATCATAGAAATGGTGAGAGAGCGCGCACTACTGGATAATTAGATGACGATGCGCTCTATTGGCCTTCTTACTACAATGGTGAAGATTTTATCTTCACATCCCACGAGCGAAAGTTGAAGTGGGGGGGGGGGAGTATAATAGAAAAGATCGTGGAATGTCTCCCACTCAAAACAAACCAAAGGTATGGACAAAACGTGGAAGTGATAAAAATGTCTGTTTTTTTTCAATTCTGTTGCAATTTTTGAGGCGGTGATAAGCAATATTCAGAGATTACTCTACCGCAGTTATGTGATAACCAGATGTGACCAGACGCTCAATATTTTGCAACTTTCTGGAAGTTCGAGAGAGAAGAGAGAGGAGAGAACTAAAAAAAAGAGAAAGAGAAAGAGATAGCGCAGGCGACTTGTTTTAACATGAAATTTGTGGTGATCGCTGGAGAGAGAGAGAGTGGGGCAGAGAGAGTGGGAGAGAAAGAGAGAGAGAAAAGTGGGCGTGGCTTGAACAAAAGCCATCACTATTCTGTTTTAAATATAGTGTATGATTTTATCTTCATATCCCACGAGCGAGAGTGGCAAGAGGAGCAAGAGACTAACCAAAACTAAAATAAACGAAGATAAACAAAATATAATGGTATTTTTAGACAGATATTCTGATATCGATGATATAATTTGTAGTTCTTTTCTTCTTTTCTTTTTCCATAATAAAAAAACTCTCCACTTTTTACAGCCTCTCTCGCTATTCTTACTTTTGAATGAAAAATTTAACTATAGCAAAAGATTTATTTCCATTCTTCCTCACGTCTGAAGGATTAGGAAGGGCGGTTAGTGTAATCAAAGATTGTTACAGAACTGCTGTATAGAATAAAGGTCTTTAGAACGTTTAATAATGTTTCATCTATATTTTCACCTACTTAATTTAATTTATCATACATCAATAAGATGCGATAATTTTTGAAATAATATTTCAATGTTTATAAAAAAGAATTCTGTGAAAATGATGGGTAATACTTACGGTCAAGAGTGTATGTGCAATATCAGGGCGCACAGAGAAAAAAGTGTAGCCCACAGTACGTAAGACGAAGTCCTCCTTCATTGGCCGTTGTTTCAAGATATCCAGAGTATATGAATCATCTGTCATTCGAACGGTTTGAATCTTGAGTGAATGTGAAATATTATCTTAAGACGAAGAGAGATATGAATATGATTGTAAAGACAAATATCCCTAAAATTGTCCCTTGACGGATTTATTCCCTTATATGAAAGAGGGACCTCAGTGTCCTGAGACCTTAGTGCCCTAAGAGAAAACCTTTTTTCGTCCTTTGAGATATCTCGCCCTGGCGCATTAGCAAATGAACTACGTTTACACTTCAAACAATCTTCACTCGTTATTTTAGGTGTCTCGTTTCGTGGATTAGAGTGTTGATAAAATAAAAATACATGTGAGGGAATAATTCCGTTAGGGGACAATTTAAAGGAATTATTCCCTATTTTGTAAGAGATTTTTCTGTGAGTACCTGCTTCAATCATATTGAGACTAACAAGGGAACCGAGAATGTCGGGGACCATCAGTCCAAAATTCGTTGACATAGGTCGACTAGTACCCCCCAGGGGGTCACAGAACTGTTTTGAACTGATTGGATATTTGCTTCCTTGGCACCGAAAATCGATTATGAAAATGTGATGGAAATTTGGGAGCGAGCCCCGTGGAATAGTGTCAAACACTCAGAAAACACAGTCTGTGTCCTCCGTAGCCAAGTGGTTAGAGTGCCGGATTAGCTTTTGGAATGTCGTGGGTTCGAATCCCCCCTACTACAACTTCTTTTGCTGTATTTTTTCAGTGCTTTCCAACAGACAGTGTCAAAGTCAAACTTCATTTTCAACAACAGCAATAACAACAACCACAAATCAACAACGATGGAGAAGTACCCAGAAGCAGTTGAAGCAGAACGGCTTCTCGCATCGGGGACAGATGCTGCAACCGCGAGAGGAGCAGAAAGAGCACGGAGCAATCGATCCCTTGCCGAAGATGAACTCCTTAGGGCCGACGAAGCGAGGAGGGCGGTCCGCGATGAAGCCGCCCTTGAAGAAGCCGTACATGATGAAGGGCTTGAACCGATCAGCACCCATGCAGAAATGAAGTTGGGAGACGAACTTGAGTAGGTTGTCCCTCTGCGAGACCTTGAAGTTGATACCTCTGGCCATGATGATGCTCTTGAGTCTCTTCTGTTGAGGGAGGCACGAGTGATCTGGGAGGAGAGGGAGGGGTCGAAGGTGAGGGCGATCTGGGCAGAAACAGCCTTGGCAGACACTGGGTCAAAGTCGAACTCCATTCGAGAAGAGAGAAGAATTGAAGGCTTGTAGAACGAACGAAGGAACTGATACAAATGGCTTCTCCAGAACAGTTCCTGGAAAAAGCGCGGGATTTAGAGGATCAATTACCAGTCTAGAGATCGATCGATGATCTACCGATGAAGGGATCGATAGCTCCGTGCTCTTTCTGCTCCTCTCGCGGCTATAGCATCCGTCCCCGATGCGAAAAGCGTACTTCTCCATCGTTGTTGATTTGTGGTTGTTGTTATTGTTGTTGTTGAAAATGAAGTTTGACTTTGACACTGTCTGTTGGAAAGCACTGAAAAAATACAGCAAAAGAAGTTGTAGTAGGGGGGATTCGAACCCACGACATTCCAAAAGCTAATCCGGCACTCTAACCACTTGGCTACGGAGGACACAGACTGTGTTCTCTGAGTGTTTGACACTATTCCACTGGGCTCGCGCCCAAATTTCCATCACATTTTCTTAATCGATTTTCGGTACCAAGGAAGCAAATATCCAATCAGTTCAAAACAGTTCTGTGACCCCCTGGGGGGTACTAGTCGACCTATGTCAACGAATTTTGGACTGATGGTCCCCGCCATTCTTCCCTTGTAACAAGGGGATGGTCGCAACTGGTACTGGCGATATGAGATGGAAATAACATGACTAGGATCAGTTTTCGATGTTGATTACGAATCCGTTTTCAGAAAGTGCCTAATCGACCTGATTTTCGAGAAAATCTTTATTGAAATTTGGATTTTTAATTCGAAAAATCGTGTAGTTTCGTTCACAAACTACCTGGATTGCATCGGAAAGATCTGGCAATGTAAGGTAAACTATTGTGAGAGTTTATAGATGAGTTCACCAGCCCACCCGGACGGTTTGCGCAGGAAACCACACGAATTTCCGAGTTAAAACATCGATTTCCTCGAAAATCAGGTCGATTAGGCACTTTCTGAAAACGGATTCGTAATCAGCATCGAAAACTGATCCTAGTCATGTTATTTCCATCTCATATGGACAGGACCAGTTGCGACCATCCCCTTGTAAGATCCCTGAACGACTAATAAAGGGGACATGAAATAGTTGCAAATGAGAATTAAGATCATTTGGATGATACTCTCTTTCTATCTATCTCTATCTCTCTCTCTCTATCTATCTCTCTCTCTACCTCTTTCTATCTCTCTCTCTCTCTCTATCTCTCTACCTCTTTCTTTCTCTCTCTCTCTCTCTCTCTCTCTCTCTCTCTCTCTCTCTCTCTCTCTCTCTCTCTCTCTCTCTCTCTCTCTCTCTCTCTCTCTCTCTCTCTCTCTCTCTCTCTCTTTCTCTCTCTCTCTCTCTCTCTCTCTCTCTCTCTCTCTCTCTCTCTCTCTCTCTCTCTCTCTCTCTCTTGCTTTCGTTCGCTCAAGACAGCAACTAATACTGAGGTGAATGAACTAAGTTTGCTCATATGCTAAGCCAAAAGATACTAAGCAATCTCTCAACTACTTAATACTTTGTTAAGCCCATCTAGAACTACCATCCAGCTTGAACATAAGATCAGAGAAGAACACATGATGATTGCTGAGCTGTGTAGCTCTGTAGAGATGAAGAAGAGTAAAAATTAACAAATAGACATTTTGGATGTATTGTAGTAAAAGCGATTTGTATATACTCTCTCAATGTTCTGGTTGAGTCGTGTAGCTATTGTAATGTTTATGAAACTTTTTGTAGAACTACTTGATGCTATCAGACTTTTACCCTTGACAGACTAGGAGATGTCCTTCAAGATAGTATCTTGAATGTACGATTTGAACACATTTATCTAGAGGTCAAGGGATGAGAGCTCTGATATGCATAGCGCTCCACTTCTTACTCCTCGCCTCGCTGAGAAAGTTGACACCGATTGCGTTGCTGAAGGAATCGCTCCATCGCGTGATAGGCCGGCCCTTTCTTCTTTTCCTTCGTGGGAACCATTCGATTACAGATCGGCTCCACTTCCAGCAGTTGTCCTTAAAAAAATCTTGTATAACCAAGACCATTTCCTCATCTGAGCAGTGCGGACAAAATCCCGCACTCTAGTAGAATCTCGCAGCCGCTCATTGGAGACATGATCAAGTAAGGTACAGCTGATCATCCAACGCTCCATTCTACGTTGAGCCACCGACAAACGATTAATTTGTGCTTTGGTCAGAGCCCAGCATTCACATGCATATAAT
This sequence comes from Parapristionchus giblindavisi, assembly GCA_943737045.1. Lineage (NCBI taxonomy): Eukaryota > Metazoa > Nematoda > Chromadorea > Rhabditida > Diplogasteridae > Parapristionchus > Parapristionchus giblindavisi. The sequence goes on along the minus strand of CALSFV010000049.1, from coordinate 617,027 downwards.
ACTGCTGGGAGAATGCACCCGAAGCGAAGTTTGTGAGCCATAGGGATACCCCTGTTGACAAGAAAAACGCGGTGTTTATGGAAAGTGAGAAGTGTTTATGAATGTAATTTACTAAAATTAAAGTCCAAAAATCAATACTCCGTGATTAGAAAGTTTACAAGACAAATAACTTTATTACATTCAATTAATAATATGAAACAAATGTAGATATTTCGTATTCTTTGTCATATCGGCAGGACTAGGAAGGGTAGTTAAGGTAATTGTGAATTGGCAGAGATTGAAACTGAACTACCACATTGAATAAATGTTCTTAGAAAAATAAATAATGTTTCTCCTATATCTTTGCTCTTAAAGTGAACAAAGAACGAATTTTCCGAAAAGACAAAGTGGGTATTAACTACAGTTAAAAGCTATATTTGCCTTAGGAGGTACAAATGGGTTTCTATACTGTCATTGCTCGAGTGGATAAAGTCTGTTTCTTGAGGCAACCTTTTGTTGAGGGTGAACACAGCAGCTACTTGAAAAACGCCTCCTTCATTAGCCGTTGTCTCGACATTGTCCAAAGTGTACTAATTAACTGCAAACCAAACACATGTGCTCTTGAGTGAATGTGGATTATTTTTTTCAGATTACCTTCCTCACCCATTTCGAGACTAAGATCAACGAGCGACTGATACCAGCGAAAGGAAAGGAATGCAAATGAGATCTCTTTGTCTAGTGTCTAGGCAACGTTTATTCGAAAAAAAAAAGATTATGTAAATTTTCTCGTTATTTGTAATAATATATATAAGTATTACATATGTTGTAAATGTAATTGATGTTAATGTTATGAATGTGATATCAAACACAACAAACCCACACTTATCCACAATTGTCCGAAGGTGTATATCCCAGTCGACCACTTGGCCACTACGGGCTCTGAACGATGTGCTTCCTGTTTGAAGACTGGGATGTACATCTTTCAATATATTTCTTCTAGTAGATGCAGAGCACGTTGTTGAGGTGCTAGAAAAAATAAAATAAATTATTGTCATAAATTGAACATAGAGCTGTAAATCCTTGACCACTAAATCTAGCAGCAGTGTTTTTCCAATAAAGCTGAGTCTCCACCAAAAAGGATGATTCAGATGAAGAAAATCTGCTAAAAACATGTATCTACATTGAATGTTATTATTAAACATGTACTAATATTAGCGTAAATCTAAACGAACGTGGAAGAGTGTCAAACAAGCTATGAGATTGGCTATTTATGTATGAATTTGGAGGCGGCGAATAGAATGTACTTAAATGGCGCCAAGTTTTCAAAGCTTATCTAGATATAAGTTCAAAGAGAGAGTTACTGAAGGTTGTAAAAAATTCGAATTCAAAGATATGAAGATGAAAAAGAAACCGAAAGGTATCTTGAAAATAGTTTTAAATAATAATTGATCATTATGCAATTGAATTTCCAAAGACATAGAATAAAGATTATGTATGTAATTATTAACATTGCTAAAAATTTTTCGATTGCATTGTGAAATTAATCGATTCCTACAGATGGGCTAAGGTAAACGCATGTAAACGAATACGGCACTCATTGAATGTTACCTCAGGAATAATTAACTTTTCCAGACAATCAGTATCTGTGAAATTTGAATAGAAAGTAGGCGGGAATTTAAAAAAAATTAAATTAACATGACAGATTAAATTACCTTAAACTCCATATTAATTATTTGAAATATTGATATTGACTTGAGTGAGTTACTTCAATGTTTCATAGATCAAAGCTATCATGCATGTTGGAAGGCGATATACATAGGCGCCTGAAATAATGAAATCTTCGAAAATAAAGAAAAAATTTAAAAAGACACGAGTAGAGTAGAGAGAATGCGATAATTAAGAAAATCAGGGTGGATTATTTTAGAAGGAAAATTGGTCAACGCTTGATATTGTCTAATGTTCTTTTCAATAATAACTAGCAGAAAAGATAAAAAGAGAACACTCTCCAATTTAAAACTCTCTCGTCCCTTTTCTCTTTTTTCCCAGATTTTCTACATGAAGCCATTGCAGGAATGACAATACAGAGAGTATTCTCAATATAGGCAGTTTAAAATACGCTTGTTTATTTGGTACGAGAAGTATCCAGCCACAGCCATAATGTGTTTCTATGTTTAGAGAGGGAGAGAGTCAAAGCGAGATAGCACGTAGATCAGAGAGAACGCGAGAAGGGAAGGGAGGGAAAGCGGTTGATCGATAGAAAACTTCTGCCTTTCTCTGGTGTTGAAATCCTTGCATGATCACGAATACAAGTATAATCATGCATGATTCGACATTCCGTGCATGATCATGCATGGAATATCCATCGTTCGTGATCATGCATGGATTTTCCGTGATCATACACGAATTTTCCGTGATCATGCATGGAATGACAAAATCCATGCATGATCACGGATAATCCATGCATGATTCGAGTATTTTCCATGCATGATCATGCCATTAATTGCACGAATTTTACTTGGATCATGCATGGATTCTAACACCTGAGTTTACCAGCCAGTAGCAAGGCAATACACAAGTACATTTTATACAGACAACATACGAAATTGAGTGGCGACTATTCAATAGAGAAGATTCTCTATTCATAATATATCGATTGGCGAGAAATCCTATCGGTTAGATCGATCTAGAGAGGCAAATGAAGAGAAAGAGAGAGTGAGAGATACGACGATACTCTCTATTGGCCTTCTTACATCAATGGCGCAGATTTTATCTTCACATCGATCGAGCGAGAGTTGCATCAAGATGAAGAAGAATAGAAAAGATCGTGGGCTGACTTCCATTCAAATCGAACGAAAAGAACAAAAAGCGTTGATTAGGTAAATGGTATGTGCGGTGCTTTTTACTTCTTTTACAACTTTTATTCAGGCGTCAATGTTCTAAATTCAGTGCATTACACTCTAGAAAAAAAAGAAAAATGTCAATTTTTGATGGATATTCTGACATTGATGAAATAATTTGGAATTCAAAACATTGTAAAAAAAACAAATACAAAAAAAACTACTTTTTAAACTCTCGCTTTTTTTACTTTTGAACAGAATACTATCTAAAACAGTTTTATGAAACTATCACTTTCAGATGAAATCGATTAATTTGTAGTTAAATAGGTACCCCAGAGTTGCATTACCAGAGTATTACACAATTGTAAAACCATTCCCATGTCCCTGTTCCCCCTTTTCAATTCTTTAAATCAAACATAAAACGAGATAACAACACACAATAAAAGCAATGTAGATGAGATGTTAGCAAAGCTCCAGACGAATTGAGATTGACAAAACATAAATGGGCGATGAATGGTTTTGGAGGAACCGTAGACGAAGACCAGGACCATTCTAAAGCACGGTGATACTATCATACGTGTGGATAGGCTTGGTCTGAAACAATAGTCATTTAATTGAATTTATTCCATTTGTCTTCAGCACAAATAAAAAATCATAATACGATACAGTACTGAGAGATCAAAGATCAAAACCACAATAACACATAAACGTCTTTATACGGTATTGGTCAATCAATAATTCACTGTTCTACCTTGTAGTAGTTCACGCGTTGTAGACCAATCAATATGATCATAATAGGTGATGACGATCTTACTTCTGGATTGGCTTGGTCTGAAATAATAGTCATTTAATTGAATTCATTCCATTTGTCTTCCTCACAAATACCGTATCATAATACAATACAGTACTGAGAGATCAAAGATCAAAACCACAATAACACATAAACGTCTTTATACGGTATTGGTCAATCAATAATTCACTGTTCTACCTTGTATCTATGAGTTTACGTGGTGGTACACCAATCAATACGAGCATAATATGTGAGGGTCATCATACTCGTGGATAGGCTTGGTCTGAAACAATAGTCATTTAATTGAATTCATTCCATTTGTCTTCAGGACAAATAAAAAGTCATAATTCGATACAGTACTGAGAGATCAAAGATCAAAACCACAATAACACATAAACGTCTTTATACGGTATCGATCAATCAATAATTCAAAGTATTACCTTGTATCTATGAGTTTACGTCTTGGTAGATCAATCAATAAGAGAACAATACGTGAAGGGCATCATACTTATGGATAGGCTTGGTCTGAAATAATAGTCATTTAATTGAATTCATTCCATTTGCCTTCAGGACAAATAAAAAGTCATAATTCGATACAGTACTGAGAGATCAAAGATCAAAACCACAATAACACATAAACGTCTTTATACGGAATCGATCAATCAATAATTCACTGTTCTACCTTGTAGTAGTTCACGCGTTGTAGACCAATCAATATGATCATAATAGGTGATGACGATCTTACTTCTGGATTGGCTTGGTCTGAAATAATAGTCATTTAATTGAATTCATTCCATTTGTCTTCCTCACAAATACCGTATCATAATACAATACAGTACTGAGAGATCAAAGATCAAAACCACAATAACACATAAACGTCTTTATACGGTATTGGTCAATCAATAATTCACTGTTCTACCTTGTAGTAGTTCACGCGTTGTAGACCAATCAATATGATCATAATAGGTGATGACGATCTTACTTCTGGATTGGCTTGGTCTGAAATAATAGTCATTTAATTGAATTCATTCCATTTGTCTTCCTCACAAATACCGTATCATAATACAATACAGTACTGAGAGATCAAAGATCAAAACCACAATAACACATAAACGTCTTTATATGGTATTGGTCAATCAATAATTCACTGTTCTACCTTGTAGTAGTTCACGCGTTGTAGACCAATCAATATGATCATAATAGGTGATGACGATCTTACTTCTGGATTGGCTTGGTCTGAAATAATAGTCATTTAATTGAATTCATTCCATTTGTATTCCTCACAAATACCGTATCATAATACAATACAGTACTGAGAGATCAAAGATCAAAACCACAATAACACATAAACGTCTTTATGCGGCATCGATCAATCAATAATTCACTGTATTACCTTGTACCTATGAGTTTACGTGGTGGTACACCAATCAATACGAGCATAATATGTGAGGGTCATCATACTCGTGGATAGGCTTGGTCTGAAACAATAGTCATTTAATTGAATTCATTCCATTTGTCTTCAGGACAAATAAAAAGTCATAATTCGATACAGTACTGAGAGATCAAAGATCAAAACCACAATAACACATAAACGTCTTTATACGGTATCGATCAATCAATAATTCAAATTATTACCTTGTATCTATGAGTTTACGTCTTGGTAGATCAATCAATAAGAGAACAATACGTGAAGGGCATCATACTAATGGATAGGCTTGGTCTGAAATAATAGTCATTTAATTGAATTCATTCCATTTGTCTTCAGAACAAATAAAAAATCATAATACGATACAGTACTGAGAGATCAAAGATCAAAACCACAATAACACATAAACGTCTTTATACGGAATCGATCAATCAATAATTCACTGTTCTACCTTGTAGTAGTTCACGCGTTGTAGACCATTCCATATGATCATAATAGGTGATGACGATCTTACTTCTGGATTAGCTTGGTCTGAAATAATAGTCATTTAATTGAATTCATTCCATTTGTCTTCCTCACAAATACCGTATCATAATACAATACAGTACTGAGAGATCAAAGATCAAAACCACAATAACACATAAACGTCTTTATACGGAATCGATCAATCAATAATTCACTGTCTTACCTTGTGGAGTTTACATCGCTGTAGACCAATCAATATGATGCGTGAAGGGGTCATACTTCTCGAAAGACTCGATCTGAAACAATAACTATATAACTAAATCCATTATATTCGTCTTCAGCACAAATACAGTATCATTATACAATACAGTACTGAGAGGAGATCAAAGATTAAAAACACAACAACACGTAAACATCTTTATTCGATATCGGTCAATCAATAATTCACTGTATTACCTTGTATCTATGAGTTTACGTGGTGGTACACCAATCAATACGAGCATAATATGTGAGGGTCATCATACTCGTGGATAGGCTTGGTCTGAAACAATAGTCATTTAATTGAATTCATTCCATTTGTCTTCAGGACAAATAAAAAGTCATAATTCGATACAGTACTGAGAGATCAAAGATCAAAACCACAATAACACATAAACGTCTTTATACGGTATCGATCAATCAAAAATTCAAATTATTACCTTGTATCTATGAGTTTACGTCTTGGTAGATCAATCAATAAGAGAACAATACGTGAGGGTCATCATACTCGTGGATAGGCTTGGTCTGAAACAATAGTCATTTAATTGAATTCATTCCATTTGTCTTCAGGACAAATAAAAAGTCATAATTCGATACAGTACTGAGAGATCAAAGATCAAAACCACAATAACACATAAACGTCTTTATACGGTATCGATCAATCAATAATTCAAATTATTACCTTGTATCTATGAGTTTACGTCTTGGTAGATCAATCAATAAGAGAACAATACGTGAAGGGCATCATACTAATGGATAGGCTTGGTCTGAAATAATAGTCATTTAATTGAATTCATTCCATTTGTCTTCAGAACAAATAAAAAATCATAATACGATACAGTACTGAGAGATCAAAGATCAAAACCACAATAACACATAAACGTCTTTATACGGAATCGATCAATCAATAATTCACTGTTCTACCTTGTAGTAGTTCACGCGTTGTAGACCATTCCATATGATCATAATAGGTGATGACGATCTTACTTCTGGATTAGCTTGGTCTGAAATAATAGTCATTTAATTGAATTCATTCCATTTGTCTTCCTCACAAATACCGTATCATAATACAATACAGTACTGAGAGATCAAAGATCAAAACCACAATAACACATAAACGTCTTTATACGGAATCGATCAATCAATAATTCACTGTCTTACCTTGTGGAGTTTACATCGCTGTAGACCAATCAATATGATGCGTGAAGGGGTCATACTTCTCGAAAGACTCGATCTGAAACAATAACTATATAACTAAATCCATTATATTCGTCTTCAGCACAAATACAGTATCATTATACAATACAGTACTGAGAGGAGATCAAAGATTAAAAACACAACAACACGTAAACATCTTTATTCGATATCGGTCAATCAATAATTCACTGTATTACCTTGTATCTATGAGTTTACGTGGTGGTACACCAATCAATACGAGCATAATATGTGAGGGTCATCATACTCGTGGATAGGCTTGGTCTGAAACAATAGTCATTTAATTGAATTCATTCCATTTGTCTTCAGGACAAATAAAAAGTCATAATTCGATACAGTACTGAGAGATCAAAGATCAAAACCACAATAACACATAAACGTCTTTATACGGTATCGATCAATCAAAAATTCAAATTATTACCTTGTATCTATGAGTTTACGTCTTGGTAGATCAATCAATAAGAGAACAATACGTGAAGGGCATCATACTTATGGATAGGCTTGGTCTGAAATAATAGTCATTTAATTGAATTCATTCCATTTGTCTTCAGGACAAATAAAAAGTCATAATTCGATACAGTACTGAGAGATCAAAGATCAAAACCACAATAACACATAAACGTCTTTATACGGTATCGATCAATCAATAATTCAAATTATTACCTTGTATCTATGAGTTTACGTCTTGGTAGATCAATCAATAAGAGAACAATACGTGAAGGGCATCATACTTATGGATAGGCTTGGTCTGAAATAATAGTCATTTAATTGAATTCATTCCATTTGTCTTCAGAACAAATAAAAAATCATAATACGATACAGTACTGAGAGATCAAAGATCAAAACCACAATAACACATAAACGTCTTTATACGGAATCGATCAATCAATAATTCACTGTTCTACCTTGTAGTAGTTCACGCGTTGTAGACCATTCCATATGATCATAATAGGTGATGACGATCTTACTTCTGGATTAGCTTGGTCTGAAATAATAGTCATTTAATTGAATTCATTCCATTTGTCTTCCTCACAAATACCGTATCATAATACAATACAGTACTGAGAGATCAAAGATCAAAACCACAATAACACATAAACGTCTTTATACGGAATCGATCAATCAATAATTCACTGTCTTACCTTGTGGAGTTTACATCGCTGTAGACCAATCAATATGATGCGTGAAGGGGTCATACTTCTCGAAAGACTCGATCTGAAACAATAACTATATAACTAAATCCATTATATTCGTCTTCAGCACAAATACAGTATCATTATACAATACAGTACTGAGAGGAGATCAAAGATTAAAAACACAACAACACGTAAACATCTTTATTCGATATCGGTCAATCAATAATTCACTGTATTACCTTGTATCTATGAGTTTACGTGGTGGTACACCAATCAATACGAGCATAATATGTGAGGGTCATCATACTCGTGGATAGGCTTGGTCTGAAACAATAGTCATTTAATTGAATTCATTCCATTTGTCTTCAGGACAAATAAAAAGTCATAATTCGATACAGTACTGAGAGATCAAAGATCAAAACCACAATAACACATAAACGTCTTTATACGGTATCGATCAATCAAAAATTCAAATTATTACCTTGTATCTATGAGTTTACGTCTTGGTAGATCAATCAATAAGAGAACAATACGTGAAGGGCATCATACTTATGGATAGGCTTGGTCTGAAATAATAGTCATTTAATTGAATTCATTCCATTTGTCTTCAGGACAAATAAAAAGTCATAATTCGATACAGTACTGAGAGATCAAAGATCAAAACCACAATAACACATAAACGTCTTTATACGGTATCGATCAATCAATAATTCAAATTATTACCTTGTATCTATGAGTTTACGTCTTGGTAGATCAATCAATAAGAGAACAATACGTGAAGGGCATCATACTTATGGATAGGCTTGGTCTGAAATAATAGTCATTTAATTGAATTCATTCCATTTGTCTTCAGAACAAATAAAAAATCATAATACGATACAGTACTGAGAGATCAAAGATCAAAACCACAATAACACATAAACGTCTTTATACGGTATTGGTCAATCAATAATTCACTGTTCTACCTTGTAGTAGTTCACGCGTTGTAGACCAATCAATATGATCATAATAGGTGATGACGATCTTACTTCTGGATTGGCTTGGTCTGAAATAATAGTCATTTAATTGAATTCATTCCATTTGTCTTCCTCACAAATACCGTATCATAATACAATACAGTACTGAGAGATCAAAGATCAAAACCACAATAACACATAAACGTCTTTATACGGTATTGGTCAATCAATAATTCACTGTTCTACCTTGTAGTCGTTCACGCGTTGTAGACCAATCAATATGATCATAATAGGTGATGACGATCTTACTTCTGGATTGGCTTGGTCTGAAATAATAGTCATTTAATTGAATTCATTCCATTTGTCTTCCTCACAAATACCGTATCATAATACAATACAGTACTGAGAGATCAAAGATCAAAACCACAATAACACATAAACGTCTTTATACGGTATTGGTCAATCAATAATTCACTGTTCTACCTTGTAGTAGTTCACGCGTTGTAGACCAATCAATATGATCATAATAGGTGATGACAATCTTACTTCTGGATTGGCTTGGTCTGAAATAATAGTCATTTAATTGAATTCATTCCATTTGTCTTCCTCACAAATACCGTATCATAATACAATACAGTACTGAGAGATCAAAGATCAAAACCACAATAACACATAAACGTCTTTATACGGTATTGGTCAATCAATAATTCACTGTTCTACCTTGTAGTAGTTCACGCGTTGTAGACCATTCCATATGATCATAATAGGTGATGACGATCTTACTTCTGGATTGGCTTGGTCTGAAATAATAGTCATTTAATTGAATTCATTCCATTTGTCTTCCTCACAAATACCGTATCATAATACAATACAGTACTGAGAGATCAAAGATCAAAACCACAATAACACATAAACGTCTTTATGCGGCATCGATCAATCAATAATTCACTGTATTACCTTGTATCTATGAGTTTACGTGGTGGTACACCAATCAATACGAGCATAATATGTGAGGGTCATCATACTCGTGGATAGGCTTGGTCTGAAACAATAGTCATTTAATTGAATTCATTCCATTTGTCTTCAGGACAAATAAAAAGTCATAATTCGATACAGTACTGAGAGATCAAAGATCAAAACCACAATAACACATAAACGTCTTTATACGGTATCGATCAATCAATAATTCAAATTATTACCTTGTATCTATGAGTTTACGTCTTGGTAGATCAATCAATAAGAGAACAATACGTGAAGGGCATCATACTTATGGATAGGCTTGGTCTGAAATAATAGTCATTTAATTGAATTCATTCCATTTGTCTTCAGAACAAATAAAAAATCTTAATACGATACAGTACTGAGAGATCAAAGATCAAAACCACGTCTTTATACGGAATCGATCAATCAATAATTCACTGTTCTACCTTGTAGTAGTTCACGCGTTGTAGACCAATCAATATGATCATAATAGGTGATGACGATCTTACTTCTGGATTGGCTTGGTCTGAAATAATAGTCATTTAATTGAATTCATTCCATTTGTCTTCCTCACAAATACCGTATCATAATACAATACAGTACTGAGAGATCAAAGATCAAAACCACAATAACACATAAACGTCTTTATACGGAATCGATCAATCAATAATTCACTGTCTTACCTTGTGGAGTTTACATCGCTGTAGACCAATCAATATGATGCGTGAAGAGGTCATACTTCTCGAAAGACTCGATCTGAAACAATAACTATATAACTAAATCCATTATATTCGTCTTCAGCACAAATACAGTATCATTATACAATACAGTACTGAGAGGAGATCAAAGATTAAAAACACAACAACACGTAAACATCTTTATTCGATATCGGTCAATCAATAATTCACTGTCTTACCTTGTGGAGTTTACATCGCTGTAGACCAATCAATATGAGGAGTGAATTCCTCATACTTCTCGTAAAGACTCGATCTGAAACAATAACTATATAATTAAATCCATTATATTCGTCTTCAGCACAAATACATTATCATTATACAATACAGTACTGAGAGGAGATCAAAGATCAAAACCACAATAACACATAAACGTCTTTATGCGGCATCGATCAATCAATAATTCACTGTATTACCTTGTATCTATGAGTTTACGTGGTGGTACACCAATCAATACGAGCATAATATGTGAGGGTCATCATACTCGTGGATAGGCTTGGTCTGAAACAATAGTCATTTAATTGAATTCATTCCATTTGTCTTCAGGACAAATAAAAAGTCATAATTCGATACAGTACTGAGAGATCAAAGATCAAAACCACAATAACACATAAACGTCTTTATACGGTATCGATCAATCAATAATTCAAAGTATTACCTTGTATCTATGAGTTTACGTCTTGGTAGATCAATCAATAAGAGAACAATACGTGAAGGGCATCATACTTATGGATAGGCTTGGTCTGAAATAATAGTCATTTAATTGAATTCATTCCATTTGCCTTCAGGACAAATAAAAAGTCATAATTCGATACAGTACTGAGAGATCAAAGATCAAAACCACAATAACACATAAACGTCTTTATACGGAATCGATCAATCAATAATTCACTGTTCTACCTTGTAGTAGTTCACGCGTTGTAGACCAATCAATATGATCATAATAGGTGATGACGATCTTACTTCTGGATTGGCTTGGTCTGAAATAATAGTCATTTAATTGAATTCATTCCATTTGTCTTCCTCACAAATACCGTATCATAATACAATACAGTACTGAGAGATCAAAGATCAAAACCACAATAACACATAAACGTCTTTATACGGTATTGGTCAATCAATAATTCACTGTTCTACCTTGTAGTAGTTCACGCGTTGTAGACCAATCAATATGATCATAATAGGTGATGACGATCTTACTTCTGGATTGGCTTGGTCTGAAATAATAGTCATTTAATTGAATTCATTCCATTTGTCTTCCTCACAAATACCGTATCATAATACAATACAGTACTGAGAGATCAAAGATCAAAACCACAATAACACATAAACGTCTTTATACGGTATTGGTCAATCAATAATTCACTGTTCTACCTTGTAGTAGTTCACGCGTTGTAGACCAATCAATATGATCATAATAGGTGATGACGATCTTACTTCTGGATTGGCTTGGTCTGAAATAATAGTCATTTAATTGAATTCATTCCATTTGTCTTCCTCACAAATACCGTATCATAATACAATACAGTACTGAGAGATCAAAGATCAAAACCACAATAACACATAAACGTCTTTATACGGTATTGGTCAATCAATAATTCACTGTTCTACCTTGTAGTAGTTCACGCGTTGTAGACCAATCAATATGATCATAATAGGTGATGACGATCTTACTTCTGGATTGGCTTGGTCTGAAATAATAGTCATTTAATTGAATTCATTCCATTTGTCTTCCTCACAAATACCGTATCATAATACAATACAGTACTGAGAGATCAAAGATCAAAACCACAATAACACATAAACGTCTTTATACGGTATTGGTCAATCAATAATTCACTGTTCTACCTTGTAGTAGTTCACGCGTTGTAGACCAATCAATATGATCATAATAGGTGATGACGATCTTACTTCTGGATTGGCTTGGTCTGAAATAATAGTCATTTAATTGAATTCATTCCATTTGTCTTCCTCACAAATACCGTATCATAATACAATACAGTACTGAGAGATCAAAGATCAAAACCACAATAACACATAAACGTCTTTATGCGGCATCGATCAATCAATAATTCACTGTATTACCTTGTATCTATGAGTTTACGTGGTGGTACACCAATCAATACGAGCATAATATGTGAGGGTCATCATACTCGTGGATAGGCTTGGTCTGAAACAATAGTCATTTAATTGAATTCATTCCATTTGTCTTCAGGACAAATAAAAAGTCATAATTCGATACAGTACTGAGAGATCAAAGATCAAAACCACAATAACACATAAACGTCTTTATACGGTATCGATCAATCAATAATTCAAATTATTACCTTGTATCTATGAGTTTACGTCTTGGTAGATCAATCAATAAGAGAACAATACGTGAAGGGCATCATACTTATGGATAGGCTTGGTCTGAAATAATAGTCATTTAATTGAATTCATTCCATTTGTCTTCAGAACAAATAAAAAATCATAATACGATACAGTACTGAGAGATCAAAGATCAAAACCACAATAACACATAAACGTCTTTATACGGAATCGATCAATCAATAATTCACTGTTCTACCTTGTAGTAGTTCACGCGTTGTAGACCAATCAATATGATCATAATAGGTGATGACGATCTTACTTCTGGATTGGCTTGGTCTGAAATAATAGTCATTTAATTGAATTCATTCCATTTGTCTTCCTCACAAATACCGTATCATAATACAATACAGTACTGAGAGATCAAAGATCAAAACCACAATAACACATAAACGTCTTTATACGGAATCGATCAATCAATAATTCACTGTCTTACCTTGTGGAGTTTACATCGCTGTAGACCAATCAATATGATGCGTGAAGAGGTCATACTTCTCGAAAGACTCGATCTGAAACAATAACTATATAACTAAATCCATTATATTCGTCTTCAGCACAAATACAGTATCATTATACAATACAGTACTGAGAGGAGATCAAAGATTAAAAACACAACAACACGTAAACATCTTTATTCGATATCGGTCAATCAATAATTCACTGTCTTACCTTGTGGAGTTTACATCGCTGTAGACCAATCAATATGAGGAGTGAATTCCTCATACTTCTCGTAAAGACTCGATCTGAAACAATAACTATATAATTAAATCCATTATATTCGTCTTCAGCACAAATACAGTATCATTATACAATACAGTACTGAGAGGAGATCAAAGATCAAAACCACAATAACACATAAACGTCTTTATGCGGCATCGATCAATCAATAATTCACTGTATTACCTTGTATCTATGAGTTTACGTGGTGGTACACCAATCAATACGAGCATAATATGTGAGGGTCATCATACTCGTGGATAGGCTTGGTCTGAAACAATAGTCATTTAATTGAATTCATTCCATTTGTCTTCAGGACAAATAAAAAGTCATAATTCGATACAGTACTGAGAGATCAAAGATCAAAACCACAATAACACATAAACGTCTTTATACGGTATCGATCAATCAATAATTCAAAGTATTACCTTGTATCTATGAGTTTACGTCTTGGTAGATCAATCAATAAGAGAACAATACGTGAAGGGCATCATACTTATGGATAGGCTTGGTCTGAAATAATAGTCATTTAATTGAATTCATTCCATTTGCCTTCAGGACAAATAAAAAGTCATAATTCGATACAGTACTGAGAGATCAAAGATCAAAACCACAATAACACATAAACGTCTTTATACGGAATCGATCAATCAATAATTCACTGTTCTACCTTGTAGTAGTTCACGCGTTGTAGACCAATCAATATGATCATAATAGGTGATGACGATCTTACTTCTGGATTGGCTTGGTCTGAAATAATAGTCATTTAATTGAATTCATTCCATTTGTCTTCCTCACAAATACCGTATCATAATACAATACAGTACTGAGAGATCAAAGATCAAAACCACAATAACACATAAACGTCTTTATACGGTATTGGTCAATCAATAATTCACTGTTCTACCTTGTAGTAGTTCACGCGTTGTAGACCAATCAATATGATCATAATAGGTGATGACGATCTTACTTCTGGATTGGCTTGGTCTGAAATAATAGTCATTTAATTGAATTCATTCCATTTGTCTTCCTCACAAATACCGTATCATAATACAATACAGTACTGAGAGATCAAAGATCAAAACCACAATAACACATAAACGTCTTTATACGGTATTGGTCAATCAATAATTCACTGTTCTACCTTGTAGTAGTTCACGCGTTGTAGACCAATCAATATGATCATAATAGGTGATGACGATCTTACTTCTGGATTGGCTTGGTCTGAAATAATAGTCATTTAATTGAATTCATTCCATTTGTCTTCCTCACAAATACCGTATCATAATACAATACAGTACTGAGAGATCAAAGATCAAAACCACAATAACACATAAACGTCTTTATACGGTATTGGTCAATCAATAATTCACTGTTCTACCTTGTAGTAGTTCACGCGTTGTAGACCAATCAATATGATCATAATAGGTGATGACGATCTTACTTCTGGATTGGCTTGGTCTGAAATAATAGTCATTTAATTGAATTCATTCCATTTGTCTTCCTCACAAATACCGTATCATAATACAATACAGTACTGAGAGATCAAAGATCAAAACCACAATAACACATAAACGTCTTTATACGGTATTGGTCAATCAATAATTCACTGTTCTACCTTGTAGTAGTTCACGCGTTGTAGACCAATCAATATGATCATAATAGGTGATGACGATCTTACTTCTGGATTGGCTTGGTCTGAAATAATAGTCATTTAATTGAATTCATTCCATTTGTCTTCCTCACAAATACCGTATCATAATACAATACAGTACTGAGAGATCAAAGATCAAAACCACAATAACACATAAACGTCTTTATACGGTATTGGTCAATCAATAATTCACTGTTCTACCTTGTAGTAGTTCACGCGTTGTAGACCAATCAATATGATCATAATAGGTGATGACGATCTTACTTCTGGATTGGCTTGGTCTGAAATAATAGTCATTTAATTGAATTCATTCCATTTGTCTTCCTCACAAATACCGTATCATAATACAATACAGTACTGAGAGATCAAAGATCAAAACCACAATAACACATAAACGTCTTTATACGGTATTGGTCAATCAATAATTCACTGTTCTACCTTGTAGTAGTTCACGCGTTGTAGACCAATCAATATGATCATAATAGGTGATGACGATCTTACTTCTGGATTGGCTTGGTCTGAAATAATAGTCATTTAATTGAATTCATTCCATTTGTCTTCCTCACAAATACCGTATCATAATACAATACAGTACTGAGAGATCAAAGATCAAAACCACAATAACACATAAACGTCTTTATGCGGCATCGATCAATCAATAATTCACTGTATTACCTTGTATCTATGAGTTTACGTGGTGGTACACCAATCAATACGAGCATAATATGTGAGGGTCATCTTACTCGTGGATAGGCTTGGTCTGAAACAATAGTCATTTAATTGAATTCATTCCATTTGTCTTCAGGACAAATAAAAAGTCATAATTCGATACAGTACTGAGAGATCAAAGATCAAAACCACAATAACACATAAACGTCTTTATACGGTATCGATCAATCAATAATTCAAATTATTACCTTGTATCTATGAGTTTACGTCTTGGTAGATCAATCAATAAGAGAACAATACGTGAAGGGCATCATACTTATGGATAGGCTTGGTCTGAAATAATAGTCATTTAATTGAATTCATTCCATTTGTCTTCAGAACAAATAAAAAATCATAATACGATACAGTACTGAGAGATCAAAGATCAAAACCACAATAACACATAAACGTCTTTATACGGAATCGATCAATCAATAATTCACTGTTCTACCTTGTAGTAGTTCACGCGTTGTAGACCAATCAATATGATCATAATAGGTGATGACGATCTTACTTCTGGATTGGCTTGGTCTGAAATAATAGTCATTTAATTGAATTCATTCCATTTGTCTTCCTCACAAATACCGTATCATAATACAATACAGTACTGAGAGATCAAAGATCAAAACCACAATAACACATAAACGTCTTTATACGGAATCGATCAATCAATAATTCACTGTCTTACCTTGTGGAGTTTACATCGCTGTAGACCAATCAATATGATGCGTGAAGAGGTCATACTTCTCGAAAGACTCGATCTGAAACAATAACTATATAACTAAATCCATTATATTCGTCTTCAGCACAAATACAGTATCATTATACAATACAGTACTGAGAGGAGATCAAAGATTAAAAACACAACAACACGTAAACATCTTTATTCGATATCGGTCAATCAATAATTCACTGTCTTACCTTGTGGAGTTTACATCGCTGTAGACCAATCAATATGAGGAGTGAATTCCTCATACTTCTCGTAAAGACTCGATCTGAAACAATAACTATATAATTAAATCCATTATATTCGTCTTCAGCACAAATACAGTATCATTATACAATACAGTACTGAGAGGAGATCAAAGATCAAAACCACAATAACACATAAACGTCTTTATGCGGCATCGATCAATCAATAATTCACTGTATTACCTTGTATCTATGAGTTTACGTGGTGGTACACCAATCAATACGAGCATAATATGTGAGGGTCATCATACTCGTGGATAGGCTTGGTCTGAAACAATAGTCATTTAATTGAATTCATTCCATTTGTCTTCAGGACAAATAAAAAGTCATAATTCGATACAGTACTGAGAGATCAAAGATCAAAACCACAATAACACATAAACGTCTTTATACGGTATCGATCAATCAATAATTCAAAGTATTACCTTGTATCTATGAGTTTACGTCTTGGTAGATCAATCAATAAGAGAACAATACGTGAAGGGCATCATACTTATGGATAGGCTTGGTCTGAAATAATAGTCATTTAATTGAATTCATTCCATTTGCCTTCAGGACAAATAAAAAGTCATAATTCGATACAGTACTGAGAGATCAAAGATCAAAACCACAATAACACATAAACGTCTTTATACGGAATCGATCAATCAATAATTCACTGTTCTACCTTGTAGTAGTTCACGCGTTGTAGACCAATCAATATGATCATAATAGGTGATGACGATCTTACTTCTGGATTGGCTTGGTCTGAAATAATAGTCATTTAATTGAATTCATTCCATTTGTCTTCCTCACAAATACCGTATCATAATACAATACAGTACTGAGAGATCAAAGATCAAAACCACAATAACACATAAACGTCTTTATACGGAATCGATCAATCAATAATTCACTGTCTTACCTTGTGGAGTTTACATCGCTGTAGACCAATCAATATGATGCGTGAAGAGGTCATACTTCTCGAAAGACTCGATCTGAAACAATAACTATATAACTAAATCCATTATATTCGTCTTCAGCACAAATACAGTATCATTATACAATACAGTACTGAGAGGAGATCAAAGATTAAAAACACAACAACACGTAAACATCTTTATTCGATATCGGTCAATCAATAATTCACTGTCTTACCTTGTGGAGTTTACATCGCTGTAGACCAATCAATATGAGGAGTGAATTCCTCATACTTCTCGTAAAGACTCGATCTGAAACAATAACTATATAATTAAATCCATTATATTCGTCTTCAGCACAAATACAGTATCATTATACAATACAGTACTGAGAGGAGATCAAAGATCAAAACCACAATAACACATAAACGTCTTTATGCGGCATCGATCAATCAATAATTCACTGTATTACCTTGTATCTATGAGTTTACGTGGTGGTACACCAATCAATACGAGCATAATATGTGAGGGTCATCATACTCGTGGATAGGCTTGGTCTGAAACAATAGTCATTTAATTGAATTCATTCCATTTGTCTTCAGGACAAATAAAAAGTCATAATTCGATACAGTACTGAGAGATCAAAGATCAAAACCACAATAACACATAAACGTCTTTATACGGTATCGATCAATCAATAATTCAAAGTATTACCTTGTATCTATGAGTTTACGTCTTGGTAGATCAATCAATAAGAGAACAATACGTGAAGGGCATCATACTTATGGATAGGCTTGGTCTGAAATAATAGTCATTTAATTGAATTCATTCCATTTGCCTTCAGGACAAATAAAAAGTCATAATTCGATACAGTACTGAGAGATCAAAGATCAAAACCACAATAACACATAAACGTCTTTATACGGAATCGATCAATCAATAATTCACTGTTCTACCTTGTAGTAGTTCACGCGTTGTAGACCAATCAATATGATCATAATAGGTGATGACGATCTTACTTCTGGATTGGCTTGGTCTGAAATAATAGTCATTTAATTGAATTCATTCCATTTGTCTTCCTCACAAATACCGTATCATAATACAATACAGTACTGAGAGATCAAAGATCAAAACCACAATAACACATAAACGTCTTTATACGGTATTGGTCAATCAATAATTCACTGTTCTACCTTGTAGTAGTTCACGCGTTGTAGACCAATCAATATGATCATAATAGGTGATGACGATCTTACTTCTGGATTGGCTTGGTCTGAAATAATAGTCATTTAATTGAATTCATTCCATTTGTCTTCCTCACAAATACCGTATCATAATACAATACAGTACTGAGAGATCAAAGATCAAAACCACAATAACACATAAACGTCTTTATGCGGCATCGATCAATCAATAATTCACTGTATTACCTTGTATCTATGAGTTTACGTGGTGGTACACCAATCAATACGAGCATAATATCGTACATGTAAAAATCATTGTATCATGAACGGTGTGAATGGGTCTGAACGAATCAGGCCGATCAAGATTTTGAGCGAGCGATTACAAGCGAACCGAACATTTTCGTGATTTCTCTTTCTTTTCATTGTTTTTCTCTTATTCGAATCTGCTATATTAAAATAAATTAGGCCTAAATATCGCCATTTAACCAATATCATTGCTTGGACGTTGAATAAACTGTTCCGATTATACGCTGAATAATTAGGTCAATTTTGGTTCATTGGGGCAATTTATTCAAAGTGAAAGCAATGATTTTTGTTAAATGGCATTATTTTGGCCTATTTTATTTTAATATAGTAGATTCGAATAAGAGAAAAACAATGAAAACAAGGAAAAATTACGAAAATGTTCGGTTCGCTCATAATCGCTCGCTTAAAATCTTGATCGGCCTGATCCGTTCAGACCCATTCACACCGTTCATGATACAATGATTTTTACATGTACGATATGTGAGGGTCATCATACTCGTGGATAGGCTTGGTCTGAAACAATAGTCATTTAATTGAATTCATTCCATTTGTCTTCAGGACAAATAAAAAGTCATAATTCGATACAGTACTGAGAGATCAAAGATCAAAACCACAATAACACATAAACGTCTTTATACGGTATCGATCAATCAATAATTCAAATTATTACCTTGTATCTATGAGTTTACGTCTTGGTAGATCAATCAATAAGAGAACAATACGTGAAGGGCATCATACTTATGGATAGGCTTGGTCTGAAATAATAGTCATTTAATTGAATTCATTCCATTTGTCTTCAGAACAAATAAAAAATCATAATACGATACAGTACTGAGAGATCAAAGATCAAAACCACAATAACACATAAACGTCTTTATACGGAATCGATCAATCAATAATTCACTGTTCTACCTTGTAGTAGTTCACGCGTTGTAGACCAATCAATATGATCATAATAGGTGATGACGATCTTACTTCTGGATTGGCTTGGTCTGAAATAATAGTCATTTAATTGAATTCATTCCATTTGTCTTCCTCACAAATACCGTATCATAATACAATACAGTACTGAGAGATCAAAGATCAAAACCACAATAACACATAAACGTCTTTATGCGGCATCGATCAATCAATAATTCACTGTATTACCTTGTATCTATGAGTTTACGTGGTGGTACACCAATCAATACGAGCATAATATCGTACATGTAAAAATCATTGTATCATGAACGGTGTGAATGGGTCTGAACGAATCAGGCCGATCAAGATTTTGAGCGAGCGATTACAAGCGAACCGAACATTTTCGTGATTTCTCTTTCTTTTCATTGTTTTTCTCTTATTCGAATCTGCTATATTAAAATAAATTAGGCCTAAATATCGCCATTTAACCAATATCATTGCTTGGACGTTGAATAAACTGTTCCGATTATACGCTGAATAATTAGGTCAATTTTGGTTCATTGGGGCAATTTATTCAAAGTGAAAGCAATGATTTTTGTTAAATGGCATTATTTTGGATTATTTTATTTTAATATAGTAGATTCGAATAAGAGAAAAACAATGAAAACAAGGAAAAATTACGAAAATGTTCGGTTCGCTCATAATCGCTCGCTTAAAATCTTGATCGGCCTGATCCGTTCAGACCCATTCACACCGTTCATGATACAATGATTTTTACATGTACGATATGTGAGGGTCATCATACTCGTGGATAGGCTTGGTCTGAAACAATAGTCATTTAATTGAATTCATTCCATTTGTCTTCAGGACAAATAAAAAGTCATAATTCGATACAGTACTGAGAGATCAAAGATCAAAACCACAATAACACATAAACGTCTTTATACGGTATCGATCAATCAATAATTCAAATTATTACCTTGTATCTATGAGTTTACGTCTTGGTAGATCAATCAATAAGAGAACAATACGTGAAGGGCATCATACTTATGGATAGGCTTGGTCTGAAATAATAGTCATTTAATTGAATTCATTCCATTTGTCTTCAGAACAAATAAAAAATCATAATACGATACAGTACTGAGAGATCAAAGATCAAAACCACAATAACACATAAACGTCTTTATACGGAATCGATCAATCAATAATTCACTGTTCTACCTTGTAGTAGTTCACGCGTTGTAGACCAATCAATATGATCATAATAGGTGATGACGATCTTACTTCTGGATTGGCTTGGTCTGAAATAATAGTCATTTAATTGAATTCATTCCATTTGTCTTCCTCACAAATACCGTATCATAATACAATACAGTACTGAGAGATCAAAGATCAAAACCACAATAACACATAAACGTCTTTATGCGGCATCGATCAATCAATAATTCACTGTATTACCTTGTATCTATGAGTTTACGTGGTGGTACACCAATCAATACGAGCATAATATCGTACATGTAAAAATCATTGTATCATGAACGGTGTGAATGGGTCTGAACGAATCAGGCCGATCAAGATTTTGAGCGAGCGATTACAAGCGAACCGAACATTTTCGTGATTTCTCTTTCTTTTCATTGTTTTTCTCTTATTCGAATCTGCTATATTAAAATAAATTAGGCCTAAATATCGCCATTTAACCAATATCATTGCTTGGACGTTGAATAAACTGTTCCGATTATACGCTGAATAATTAGGTCAATTTTGGTTCATTGGGGCAATTTATTCAAAGTGAAAGCAATGATTTTTGTTAAATGGCATTATTTTGGCCTATTTTATTTTAATATAGTAGATTCGAATAAGAGAAAAACAATGAAAACAAGGAAAAATTACGAAAATGTTCGGTTCGCTCATAATCGCTCGCTTAAAATCTTGATCGGCCTGATCCGTTCAGACCCATTCACACCGTTCATGATACAATGATTTTTACATGTACGATATGTGAGGGTCATCATACTCGTGGATAGGCTTGGTCTGAAACAATAGTCATTTAATTGAATTCATTCCATTTGTCTTCAGGACAAATAAAAAGTCATAATTCGATACAGTACTGAGAGATCAAAGATCAAAACCACAATAACACATAAACGTCTTTATACGGTATCGATCAATCAATAATTCAAATTATTACCTTGTATCTATGATTTTACGTCTTGGTAGATCAATCAATAAGAGAACAATACGTGAAGGGCATCATACTTATGGATAGGCTTGGTCTGAAATAATAGTCATTTAATTGAATTCATTCCATTTGTCTTCAGAACAAATAAAAAATCATAATACGATACAGTACTGAGAGATCAAAGATCAAAACCACAATAACACATAAACGTCTTTATACGGAATCGATCAATCAATAATTCACTGTTCTACCTTGTAGTAGTTCACGCGTTGTAGACCAATCAATATGATCATAATAGGTGATGACGATCTTACTTCTGGATTGGCTTGGTCTGAAATAATAGTCATTTAATTGAATTCATTCCATTTGTCTTCCTCACAAATACCGTATCATAATACAATACAGTACTGAGAGATCAAAGATCAAAACCACAATAACACATAAACGTCTTTATGCGGCATCGATCAATCAATAATTCACTGTATTACCTTGTATCTATGAGTTTACGTGGTGGTACACCAATCAATACGAGCATAATATCGTACATGTAAAAATCATTGTATCATGAACGGTGTGAATGGGTCTGAACGAATCAGGCCGATCAAGATTTTGAGCGAGCGATTACAAGCGAACCGAACATTTTCGTGATTTCTCTTTCTTTTCATTGTTTTTCTCTTATTCGAATCTGCTATATTAAAATAAATTAGGCCTAAATATCGCCATTTAACCAATATCATTGCTTGGACGTTGAATAAACTGTTCCGATTATACGCTGAATAATTAGGTCAATTTTGGTTCATTGGGGCAATTTATTCAAAGTGAAAGCAATGATTTTTGTTAAATGGCATTATTTTGGCCTATTTTATTTTAATATAGTAGATTCGAATAAGAGAAAAACAATGAAAACAAGGAAAAATTACGAAAATGTTCGGTTCGCTCATAATCGCTCGCTTAAAATCTTGATCGGCCTGATCCGTTCAGACCCATTCACACCGTTCATGATACAATGATTTTTACATGTACGATATGTGAGGGTCATCATACTCGTGGATAGGCTTGGTCTGAAACAATAGTCATTTAATTGAATTCATTCCATTTGTCTTCAGGACAAATAAAAAGTCATAATTCGATACAGTACTGAGAGATCAAAGATCAAAACCACAATAACACATAAACGTCTTTATACGGTATCGATCAATCAATAATTCAAATTATTACCTTGTATCTATGAGTTTACGTCTTGGTAGATCAATCAATAAGAGAACAATACGTGAAGGGCATCATACTTATGGATAGGCTTGGTCTGAAATAATAGTCATTTAATTGAATTCATTCCATTTGTCTTCAGAACAAATAAAAAATCATAATACGATACAGTACTGAGAGATCAAAGATCAAAACCACAATAACACATAAACGTCTTTATACGGAATCGATCAATCAATAATTCACTGTTCTACCTTGTAGTAGTTCACGCGTTGTAGACCAATCAATATGATCATAATAGGTGATGACGATCTTACTTCTGGATTGGCTTGGTCTGAAATAATAGTCATTTAATTGAATTCATTCCATTTGTCTTCCTCACAAATACCGTATCATAATACAATACAGTACTGAGAGATCAAAGATCAAAACCACAATAACACATAAACGTCTTTATACGGAATCGATCAATCAATAATTCACTGTCTTACCTTGTGGAGTTTACATCGCTGTAGACCAATCAATATGATGCGTGAAGAGGTCATACTTCTCGAAAGACTCGATCTGAAACAATAACTATATAACTAAATCCATTATATTCGTCTTCAGCACAAATACAGTATCATTATACAATACAGTACTGAGAGGAGATCAAAGATTAAAAACACAACAACACGTAAACATCTTTATTCGATATCGGTCAATCAATAATTCACTGTCTTACCTTGTGGAGTTTACATCGCTGTAGACCAATCAATATGAGGAGTGAATTCCTCATACTTCTCGTAAAGACTCGATCTGAAACAATAACTATATAATTAAATCCATTATATTCGTCTTCAGCACAAATACAGTATCATTATACAATACAGTACTGAGAGGAGATCAAAGATCAAAACCACAATAACACATAAACGTCTTTATGCGGCATCGATCAATCAATAATTCACTGTATTACCTTGTATCTATGAGTTTACGTGGTGGTACACCAATCAATACGAGCATAATATGTGAGGCTCATCATACTCGTGGATAGGCTTGGTCTGAAACAATAGTCATTTAATTGAATTCATTCCATTTGTCTTCAGGACAAATAAAAAGTCATAATTCGATACAGTACTGAGAGATCAAAGATCAAAACCACAATAACACATAAACGTCTTTATACGGTATCGATCAATCAATAATTCAAAGTATTACCTTGTATCTATGAGTTTACGTCTTGGTAGATCAATCAATAAGAGAACAATACGTGAAGGGCATCATACTTATGGATAGGCTTGGTCTGAAATAATAGTCATTTAATTGAATTCATTCCATTTGCCTTCAGGACAAATAAAAAGTCATAATTCGATACAGTACTGAGAGATCAAAGATCAAAACCACAATAACACATAAACGTCTTTATACGGAATCGATCAATCAATAATTCACTGTATTACCTCGCAGTAAGTTACTGTTGTTCTCTTATTCTATAATAGTAAAATAGTTTGTGGCAGAATTCATTATTGGTTGATAGTTAGGTCAACTCTCTACAGTATCCCTATCGTAAAATGTCTCACATCCGAGGAACACCGTTATTGTCATGTTTCACATAAAAAAACAATGAACAACAAAGCAGAGATATCTTTAAACATGAATACAATTTCAAACTGTATTACCTGCACAGATATCGTCCCAGAAGATGTTCAAGTGATAATCGATAGTCCGAAAGAAAATCGATAATCGATAAGAAACCAAGCCGAATCTGAAAATATTTTAAAATTACTATCAAAAAATAAAAGAAGTAACACTGATAATTTTTAAACAGGGCTAATCTGGTTTCTGTAGCCAAGAGCAGACATAAGGAAGAAATATCAAATAAAATGATTAACTACATCCCCTCAAAAAGATATTGAATAATATTGTTTTATAAGATGTGAAGTATATTACGAAAAAGCATGCAAATCAACTGTATTAATATCATATCAATATCGGATAATTATATTATCTCTGATCTGCCATGTGATGGAAGAGACACTGCTTGTAGTCTACGAGGTGAAGACGTTTGAACAAACGATTCGCGATATCTGCTAATAAATATAATTATTTTATTTTAGAAATTCTAATTCAGCTTTAAAAAAATATTCTAAATGAAATTTTTAAATTTAAATTAAATAAAATCAGTAGACGATCGGAATACTGTATACTTCTGCGTCAAACTTTGTAAACAAGAGAAAACCCAATCAATGCAATGGATGTGCTGCCCTAAGTCTTTCCTAGTATTCGTTTATTTCTATTGATTTTCAGCGCAATTTCATTGTTGATAGCGCCTGCATAGCAAGACTAGACCCATGAAACGTTGCATCAATATCGTTCACTCACATTTCATATAAATAATCGATGCGTAGTTCCTCCTGCGTTTTCTCTTTAAGCGCCTCCACACAGACAATGAGTGTTATGTACCACGGAGCATAAGACCTTTTAAGTATTACATTTAACGCTTTAGAGCACGAAGTGTTTAATCTAACACTTCTCAGGTCTTACGCACCGTGGATACTTCAATCCATGCATGATTCAGGTAAAATTTGTGCGATTCATCGCCTAATCTAGCATGAAATATGCTCGAATCATGCATGGAATGTAGAATTATACTTATATTCGTGATCGTGCATCGATTTCAACACCGTAGTAACACTTATTTCTCTGTATGTTTCGTCTAACTGATATTCACGTCATATGAATACGCTTTTCAAGATCGACCCGCTGCTTGAGAAAGTAATCATCTTATTTTTGCTTATCCCTGTCACTGTTCTTCCTCATTTCACAACTTTCGAGCTCCACATTCTTCTAAAGATAAATATGCAAATTATTTTGTACTCCTAACAATAATACCCGATTTTAATTTCCAGTGGCAAAGGCTGCCCATGCATGAGGGATACTATAGCATTGTTCGCTTCGCGTTCCCTCAATATAGCACTTTACAAACTTGTGTTTGCCGGGTGTGGAGCGCGTTGAACGATGATGCCGAAGAGAGTAAAGAAGAGACGGCAGATTCAGGTTGGCTATCGCATATTTGAACGTATATTTGAAGCTTTTTTTTTTCAATTACGTTACTATGATATTATAAGTTTTCAACAATATATGCAACTCTATCCCATCACAATGATTATAAGATAACAATCACTCGATAATATGGATTAATCGATAATCGCCAATCGATATTGCAGGCTGACGACGGTGTCGACACGGGCTGGGAGGAGTACTTTGACTACATCTTCCCATCTATATTGGGTATGTGCAGCACCTATTACACGCTTTTTTCGATTGATTTGAGAATCTTTTTCTTCATTTACATACTACATTGAACAGTGTTTAACGTATTTTACTATACAGCGCGCATGGAACAATCGTAGCATGGTTGCGGTGTTTGTCGTAATACTACGATAGTCGATTATCGATTAATTGATTACAGGATCAAGCAGCGAAAGGATCGTTCAAGCTGCTCGACGCAGCTGCTAGGTATAACCTATACAATAATGAAATCTGGCTTTCATCGTTTGTGATATTGTTAGTGCACGAAATCAACTGGTCTGACAACTCGCCAAATGCCTTAGGCATATTTTCTCACGTATTCAATCATTTAGCATTGTCGAATTGTATTATTCCCAGATGGAAGATGGCTCAGGCGGACAAGGACGCGGCCGAGGCGGATGATGTGCGGAGAGGCGGACGAGGCGGATGATGTGCGGAGAGGCGGATGCGGAGCGTGCTCGTGCCATCTTCGAGATCAAGCAACCAGCCCTGGATATGCCTGAGGCACGCGAGTTTTATTTAATTTACTATTTTTTTTAAATATTTTCTCAGCGATCATAAATTTATGGAATTCCATCGAGATTAGCGGTATGATATTTGTAGCCATACATGGGCGCATACAAGGGAGTGCCCCCTGTAAAATTAGGGCTGTTCGAAAATTGAGAAGCGAGCTCCATGTACCCCGCCCATGCTGTAGTCCTTGTTAGATTCCTGTTTCATGTTCAATTGATGAATCTTGAATCAACCGAAATAGGAACGATGCATGCAATAAATATCTATCTTGTCTAGAATAAATTGTCTTCATTTCTTATTATTTCTTTTTTTTTTTGATTCCATCGTATCATACCTGACTTTAAAATGGCAAAGGGGGGGGGGGAACGAATGACAAAGGGCTTGATGGATGTCCCTCGCTTACATTAGGTAGGTAAGGGTTTTGGGTACAGTGGCTTCACAAAGAAAATAATCAATACTTATGTCATAATACGAAGCCATATCTATTCTCTCAATAATAATAATAATAATAATAATAATAATAATAATAATATTATTATTATTATTATTATTATTTTAATTGCAGCTCCTCTGGAAGGCGTTCATCGACTTTGAGATCAATCAGGAGGAGCACGAGAAGGCGAGAGATCTCTCCGAGAGTCTCCTGACACGAACCAACCACATCAAGGTATACTGTAGTTGGGAGTTGGTAGTATCGATCGATATCATGCATTTTCGGTACCCTCGCCATTATGTTTATATAGTGAATATGTATGGTCAATTTAGAAAATTCGTTTTTTTCTTCTTCTAACAAATCGTCATTTTAGTTTATTTTATCATCAAATGACTGAAAAGAGCCATATGTGGGTCAATATTCCCTTTAAAATGTATGATCGATATTATTGATATTCGTCCAGTGGTCGGGCTTGTAAAAGATCGGTATTAATGTATCCTATCACGAACCAATCATCTCAGCATACTGTAGTTGAGAGCGAGTATTATTGATTGTATCGAGCGATCTGGTCAAATCATTCACGGATTGGGGATTGTTTGAATCATACGTGGACCGCATTGCCGCTAGCGGCAAGACCCAACCGATTTTCCCAAAAATAAATAAAGAAATGAAATATACAGCTATGCAAAATATGAGATCAAATTTTATTATTATTATTATTATTATTATTATTATTATTATTAGTATTATTATTTTATTTTATGAATTCCAGGTGTGGATCAGTTTGGCTGAGCTCGCACAATCGATCGGCAGTGTGGAGCGAGCACGAAAGGTTTATGATTGTTTTTTTTCTCTCTCAAGAATTTTACATCTAGTTGATCAAGTGTAAAAAATTCCTAAGAGCCATGCGCACGACTCACGGTACCCCGCCCATGTATGTTTTCTGCCACCCTAGAGTACTTACCGTATCTCGCAGTACGATATCGAGTGAACCGTCCGTCTCGTTCGTTCAGCCAACCGATGAGGGGTGATCTTAAATTGTATTTTTAATAATCACATTTAGCAGCTAATGGCCTGCTCTTTAAGCTAATTTAAAAAAAATTATATGTACTTTCTATGTTGTTGTTCCTTCGCGCAGAATCTTTTAGACAGACATATTTGATATTTTCGTATGAAAGCATGAGATGGGAAACATCTGAAGAGAGTATGAAGAGAAGAGATTGTGAAATGGGATAGTTATACCCAATCCACTAAGTTTATTGTTGTACCTTTCCAATATAAGTACTATCAAACACATAGAAAATAGGTGTAACCCACAACTGTGAAGTGTTATATTTAACACTTTTTGAGCTATTTTAACAGCTAAAACACCCCGTACCATTCTTATACAGGAATAAAATTATTTGATTTGATTTGAAAAGGTGTTAAATATATCACTTCACGGGTTTTAAGTGCTGGGATTATCAATACTTATTTCTTTCTGTGCAGCTATTACTAACCTTGTCTTGCTCGGCATCCTCTATCCATTCTAATTAGACCTATCTTCGTAGACGTAGAAGCGGTTTGCTCTCTGTAACTTGATATAACATCAGTATACGGTATCATTAGAAATGTAAGACTTTCGCCTACCGTACTGCCAACCTGACCGTATCCTGGGGATCGTCTCGGGATCCTGAATTATTGATTTATCAGCGTTTTATTTATCGCTGACTATGACTGAGTGGGTACCGTTTGTGTGCTGTATTTGTTCGAACTATCGATTGAAGGTCCCTCCATCCGAGCAGTCGATCCTGAAAATATTAAAATTAATGAGTTAGTGGTTAGTAGAGGGGGGGGGGTTGTTAGTGGTTAGTAACGTGTTAGTGGTTAGTAGCGTGTTAGTGGTTAGTATCGGGTTAGTGGTTAGTATCGGGTTAGTGGTTAGTATCGTGTTAGTGGTTAGTATCGGGTTAGTAAATAAAACGTTTGTTAGTATTAGGGGTTAGTATATAAAACATGGGTTAGTAATTTTTTTTCTTTTTTTTCCTTTTTTCCTCTTTTGTTCCGTCTCCTTTTTCTTCTTTTTTTCCTCTTTTCTTTCTTTTTTCTTCTTTTTTTCCCTTCTTCTCTCTTCCTTTTTTTCTCTCTCTTTTCCTTCTTCCTTTTCTTTACTTGCGCCTTCTTGACCTACTTTTCTCGGAACTTCTTCGAATTCTGGCCACCCCCCCCCCCATTTCGATCTTTTCGATCGAATAGAGGGGTCGTCCCCCTCACTGGGAGGACGATGTCCACGGGTGCTCCCCGAGCTATGAGAGCTTTTCATCTAACTCGCTAACTCGCTTATTTGTGTGCATGCTACATAATTTTCGTGCATTTGTGAAATATCAACATTGAAATGACTAGTAGAAGAATGTGATAGAGGTGATCATCGAAGATATCTATAAATAGTGCAAGAAAAGATAGACTGGTTCACTAGAATGACGAGGTTGACGATCTATGACGGGCAAGAGAGGCTTAATGACGATCATGCATTGGATTGGTAGTTGATGTAGGAAAGCACATGACGATATGTCTTTAGGCTTTGTCTGTAAACGATAGGTCCTTGGTTATTGCGGGAAAATAGAGAGTAAAAACCAGTCTTTAAGGGACTTGTGGAGTACACTGTGGAGAAACATGTCTCCATGGTCATAAAAGATCAGAAGAGAAGAGAAGACTTTTTACTCTAGAAAAGTGCAACTGTTTCTGTAAACGATTTGTGAGAGTGGGCTGATAGTGACTGTGATTGTAAAAGTAGAATATTGTACCGGGAACGGAAAACATTTTGAAAGAATATGAAAAATGATTTTAATCGATAAAGTAGATCGGAAAAAGTTGAATTATTGAAGATAAAAAAGGAACCTTGCATGGGACCTCATCACACCCACACAAAGTCATATAGTGGCAACCAATACCTTCTCAATGGTTATGTGCTTGACAAAGGAGTATTGTATTGAATTGTAAGGTAATCGGTTTGGATGAAGATCTCAGAGAGAAAATCAAGAAAAGCTGAGTTTTAATTTTGGGAATTCTGGATTGGTGTTATGCTTTGGTATATGTAGAAGGTGATTGCAGAAGAGAATTGAGGTACACAAATTGTGGTAATGCATGAGCTGATCTTGCCGCAGAGTAGTGGCTCTTACACCTCGAAACTGACTTGCAGAATCGTGAATGAAAAAAAGAGAAAATAGAATGAAAAGCCAAAAAAACGCATGCGATTACCGCAACGCGTATCTCGTTAACAACAATAATGATAATGTGAAAGAGGTAGATATAGATATGAATTAGGGGTATACAGTATAAATAGATAGGTTACGGTATGATTGGCATACTGTAGGGGTCGTAAAATAGATATCATATGAAAATGTAATGAGTAGATGGTCATAATAATAGGGAAAATGTGGACATAATCGGGAATAGAGAATGTATAATACTAAATTTGAAAATGTAGTTATTCATAGAAACCCTAGTTAATAATGACTTTGAATTGGGTCACGAACATTATAAAAATACCAAAATAATGAATGATGTGCAAGATATTAGCAGAATAAGGTGGACATAAACATGGGATCTTTTAATGATTCTGGCTACGAAATGCATATTTGGGGAGTGAGATTCATGTGAATGAGGGAATTGATTATTAATCGAATAAAATTGATACTGGAAATGGGATACATTCATAAATGAATGTAATCTACTCCAACGAGAGAGAAAATAAATACGGGAATAGAGAAATATCAATAATATTGTAAAGGGATTATCACGAGATAATTATACTGGTAGGGATAGTGATGAGCATATTATGGTCAGTCTTTACGCGACCTGAAAAATCAAAGATTAGTTATTTGTCAATCATAAAGTCACACGATTCTCACCTTAGCTAACGGAGTTTGGTTAATTAGCATCATTAATTCAGTCTGATCCATATCGTATCCCATCAGCTACCGTAGCTTTCGTTCGATAGTTCTACTGTGTACCCTGAAAGTAAAATTATTTATAGTTGTTCGGACTATCATAACTAAGGGGGGGGGGCAACTAACCAACCAAAGTTATCTAGAGTATTTTGCAATACAGTAAAAAAAATAAAATCAAAGAGTACCAAAAACTAGTCATACCTGAGAGTTCAATTTCTCTTGATGGTCTTCACATGAGGGAAGAGTGGTATTGATTGATTTTTCTCTTCTTCGCCTGTATTGATTTATTGCCAATCTGAAATTAAGTGTATATTAATTGCTACTTTTGTCCCTTCAACAAAATGTATTTACATTTTTTTCGTTTTTGATAAGGACTCAGACCAAATCAGTCCTCTATTTCTGTCAATGCTGATTTGTGCGTGTTATACTTGAAAGTGATTTAGTGTTATTTCCCCAATGTACTTCGTTACCATCTCCCCCCTCCTTCATCATTCCTCCCATACTTACCATAGAATCAGACGGAATTTCTCACATCCAATCATAGTCCTTCCTCGCTACGTCTTCAGATATTAGTCAGAATGAGAGCATTATTCGAGATGGGTCTGGTACGAACTCAGCCCATCACATCTTGTCGGTTCTGAATATATTGTAATACAATCATTATATCTTCAAAACGAAAAAAAGAGAAACGCTTGTGACAAATTTTGACAAAATTTTAGATTTTGAAATCTTTTATTCGATGCTTATTCGAGCATCTGTGTGCTTGTCCAAAAGACCTATGGAAAGAAATACAGAAATATAATTGGCTATGAATGCTGTTTTGTAAATCTGTTATACGGTAAGATTTTCTACTGTATACAAGTTTTGCAGTTTTGTTCATTCCACGAACCAAACTGTAATAATTCGCTGTAGGTGCGCATGCTGGTGGAAAGTCTGTGCACAAACCTGACACGGGACATGCAAGGCTGTGCGTATGACCACGAAAAAAGCATTAAAAGGCGTTCTCGGTAAGAATGCAGTGAACGGGATGGAAGATGGCACAGTTGGTGAAAATCGTTTCTATGCGCTCAAACTTCACAGATGGAGTGCCTAGGGGTGGGATACACTTCAGCCAAAAAATTGGACTCCAAATGTGATCTTTGATCTTTGATCTCGCGAAAAAATAAAGTTGTCTATGCAAATGACTCTTCCATCTCTTATCTGAGCATATCACCGCTGGCAGGATCAACCAAGTAACTGTCATACGACAGAGTCGTACATTTGCATGCCCGATGTAGTGTTTCTAAACAATCCTAAAGGAATCCTAAAGGAGAAAGGGCGTGTGATGGACACACAAACAAACAAACAAACAGACAGACGTACCCTATCATTTTATAGAATAAAGTAACTCTCTCGAGCTATTCAGCGATCGTGACTTTATATTAGAGTCAAGAACTCGTCATTTGCATACTTCATCAGCTAAATATGTCAAGAAAAACACTTTCTTAAGGTCATACACATTGGCAAAAGCCTTGGGCAGCATTGGAAAGCCAGCGAAAAATCAGCAAAAAACCTTGTCCTGGGGTGGGGTTCGAACCCACCCTAGGAACATGAGCTCGATCGGGCGATAGCGTTGGCTTAAAAGTGATGTTTAGACATAATCGATTTTTCTCAATTAATTTTTATTAAATTCTACATGAAATTTGCTACAAGATAGCGTCAGTGGAATTCCCCGGAGATTATTGTAAAGTGCTGATTTATTTTTTTAAAGATTGAAAACGTCCAAAAAAATTGGTTTTTCTCACATTACGGGAGCTATACTAGACCTAGAGCTCTGAAAATTTATATTCTAGCATAACTTTTTGCGCTCTTTCGAATGGTATATAACAAGATAGGAAAATCTCAACTTTATTTTTCGCGAGATCAAAGATCAAAGATCACATTTGGAGTCCAATTTTTTGGCTGAAGTGTATCCCACCCCTAGGCACTCCATCTGTGAAGTTTGAGCGCATAGAAACGATTTTCACCAACTGTACCACTTTGCTTGCCGTCTTAGCGAGAACGCCTTTTAAAAGCCGTTTTTAAGCAATTTTTCAATTTTTCGAGTAATGCAAAGACTATGCGCAAAGGCCCCGGGGAAAGGCGAGGCTGTGAAATCGTTTTCACGCGCCCATCTATGTGACAGATGCATCCATTGGGGAGGATATCACGATGGGATCAAATTTACAGTAATAATCTATAGTATGGTATAGTGTACCATTTTTTTCGCTATTAAATATTTCTCTTTTATACTACATAAGTGCACCATCCAAACACATCCACTGTAAAAAATGTGCTATTTTGTGAAGTTTTATCCAAGTTTTTCACAATTAGTCCCAATGTTTCACTTTTTTTTCGTTTTGTTAACTGTTTATAGTATATCGATCTAGTTGTAGTTTGGATCGTGGAATCAAGTAAGATTGAGACAATTTTTTGTTAGAATCAGTGTCAATGGTTCTCGATTCAATGTTGATCATCTATTCAGTGCTATCGATAGACTCGATGTTGCTTACCTCTCTGTCTTCATCTTCTACATCATCTCTCCACTCTACGAAGGTTCTTCTCTATCTCCTCTCCATGGTCTCCATAAGTGTGTCTTCTTCATCTCCTCTCCATAATCCATGAATGTCCTCCTCCTCCTCTCCTCTCCTCTCCTCCTCCTCTTGGTTGCTCTCCATTCTGATGACTCCCCCTTCTTTATCCCCCATATCGTTCCGGTTCAACCACATTTCAAAAAGTGAAATATCACGTCGGCAACATGCGAAAATATCAGAAAAATTGCCACGTATGATCATGAACTTTGATTACTAATAGTTTCTCAGTCGGTAGTTTGAAGTAAGTAATATGCCAGAGGGCATAACTTTTCGGCACGACAATTCAGAAGAATATTCCTGTCACATTACTGAATGTTGTTCCACTAGAAGAGAATACATATCAACTGTTCTGACCGTTCTTGTTTCCGCCTAACCACCTACTCCCCCTCTCGGCTCATCTAGAGTCAGCCCAGTGATGTCAAGTCTCAGAATTTCAACTACTTACTCACCGAATAGCTTAGGCCTGGCCTAGCTTAGGCACCCACGAGAATAATTCCCACTCATATAAGGGAAATATTCCCTTAAACAACTAGGAATAATTCTTTTTGGATACCTTAGCTAGGGAATTGTTTTTTTTTTTCAGTATACTTTTTTTTTTCTCTGAATTTCGCTCATTGACTGTCATTTTCCATAGACCATACTATTTGAACAAGTGGAAGTTATTAGAAACTAATGTATTAGAATAAAAGATCAACGAATATAAATAGAGAAGATAATGAAATGGATGGGAGATATTGGGAATAACAAAAGAGGGGAAAGAGAAATGAGAGGGAGGGGAAAGGGAAATGGATGAAGAAGCAGTGATGATCATGAAGATCGTTCACAAAACAGTCGATGACGTCATCTGAAGATGACGTTGTTGATCGAGTAGACGAAAGAGGCGTCGTTGGTTATTTGAACCTATAATGAATCAATCGATTAAATGATTCATAAGCAATCCTATTCCTACCGTCGACGAATTCCTTCGTTCTGCGAAGACGGAGCTTCGGTGGCCTATCGAGCCGATCGAGTGCTGTAAAGAAATCGATTGATTAGTTCAGTCTAGATCGTACTACCGTAGTCTGGAATATACCAAACTACCGTAATACTCTGTGTCAGCCGTGCTTACCAGTAATACGTGAGCACTCCAGGCAGTGGGATGCACCCCACCCGGGATCCTGTCCCGCGCTAGTTTGACGTAGCGGGAACTTGTAGAGAAGATCTTCGTCACGTTTTGCATGTCGGTGATCCTGAATTGAGAAAGATTAATCGTTGGAATTTAATTATTTGGTGCTAGGTTATTGTAGTTTGATTAACGATAAACTAAGCTAAGCTTACAATGTGGTCTTCTCTATAGATGAGTGAAGTAGGCACTTCACAACTCGAATGAGGACATTTGGAGTCCGTCATGAGTGAAACCGATTCTAGTCATAGATGGCTGAAATGACCATCAATCAATATATTTTGTTGATTTGATTAAGAATTGATCAAATGTGTTGAATTCTGAATATGCTTACCTAGAATCGCGTGTAGATATCCCAATGTTGGAGTGATGTTGCTTGATTCTCCTTTCCTAAGATACGGAAATGCTTATAATTGACCGGTTGAGATACCGTATATATATCGGTCTCCTTACCGTATCTGGATCCGACCTAACTTCAGGGAAATTGGGAGGTCCCGTACACCTTTATCTTCCCGTAGATAAAGGTGAACGGGATCGGGACGGATGATGAAAATATCTTTGATTCTATCAATAGAATCAGCTAAATGGAATCATATATAAATGAATGATTTAAACAATTGTAGATCAGAGATCAACAATTAAAGATAACAATGGGTACACGAACCCATGAGGGAGGAATACATACAATAAATACATTAAAACATCTTTATGAGCAATGTAAAAAAAGCCGTGGATGACTCATCCACAGCACGAAGACGATGATATACAATGTAATTAAAAATCATTTAAAATGATAATAATTAAATAGTAGCAATAATAATAATAATAATAAAAAAATAATAATAATAGAATAATTAGATAAAATTATATTATTAACGAAGAGAAGAATATTATTAACGAAGAGAGGAAAATAATTGTAAAAGACTGGGTGACAAAGAGGGTTAACAAACCTATGTTGTTGTTGATCATAATCGTTTAACAATAATAATTATTGTGTTCACGGTTACCACTTTTTCAAATAGTAAGTGGCCTTTATACTCAAAACATTTTTTCTGTCAATGAGCGAATTTTTTTAAATTGAGTAACTTTTAATTTTTTCTTTTTTTATTGATTAAAACCTTTATAAGAAGGCCCTTTATATAGTTGAAATTCTGAGACTTGACATCACTGGGCTGACTCTAGATGAGCCGAGAGGGGGAGTAGGTGGTTAGGCGGAAACAAGAACGGTCAGAACAGTTGATATGCATTCTCTTCTAGTGGAACAACATTCAGTAATGTGACAGGAATATTCTTCTGAATTGTCATGCCGAAAAGTTATGCCCTCTGGCATATTACTTACTTCAAACTACCGACCGAGAAACTATTAGTAATTAAAGTTCATGATCATACGTGGCAATTTTTCTGATATTTTCGCATGTATTTTAATTATAGATTGAGAGATTTTCAGCAATCAATATCCCTAGTATATGATTAGTGATCGAAAATCTATTTAATCTACGCAATCTAGAAACCGGAGCGATATGGGGGACGTATAAGAGGGAGCCAACATCCACGGAGTAACGAACCTTTTGTTGTTGTTTTTTTATTTCGAATCCATTTGCTGTAAATGACAGCCATTTCATACACAAGCACCAAATTAAATTTTAAAATATAAAAAAATGGTAGCAGTTACTGCATAGATTGTCAAAAATTGTTCAAAGAAACACGGCAATTACTGCCATTGAATAGAGAAATGGTATATAGTGAACTAACCGGAGAGAGGAGGAGGAACGGCAGAGAATGTAGATGACGTTGTTGATGATGGGGGAGACCATGGAGAGTGACGAGAACGAATGGTGAGAGATGGAGAGATGGGAGAGTCCTAGAGAACCTGAATAAAAACATTGCAATACGGTATTTAGATTAATCGATTTATGTATGTTTTCGATATCGAAAATATTTGCTATTATTAAATTAACAATATAATAATAATAGATGTACAAATATAGGTTTGCATGCACGTAAAATGTAAATTATTTAAAAGAAATATGTAGGATAGTTGTAGTGTGCGTTATGGTGTTTTTCTATGTAAGATCTGGTCCACTTTTAACACTGCTGCCCATCTAGAGTTTCGGTAGATCTATCGGTCCTACCCATCTATCTATCCAGTATTATGTATTTTTATCGTACTACCCATTTTCACATAACCTTGATTGAGTAGACCGAAGTTTGGGATGAGTCAGGTTATTACTTCTGCTCATCCCCATAATCACTGGCCAGCCAACAGTGTGATGAGGTAGATGAGAGATGGGCATCTGGAATATTCTCACCATTACCATTAGACCCCATGATACTCTATCCAGTATTCCCTTGGTCTACTGTTTATTGTTCATATGTACCGTACCTTGGCAGATTAGAGGTTGAGGGTGGGATGATACTTGTATAACTTTAGTCCATCCTTCAATAGATATGTCGATCGACATCATATATATTATCCTCCTAAAGAAGTGGAAATTCACGATAAATTAATCAATGATAAAATCTACCTTTATAGTGAAGACGCGTGTACGGTTACTTCGTCCATCTTGGATTACGGTTGATTGACGAGTATGGATTACGGTAGCCGAGTGATACACCTGATGGTCCTGTAACAGGTTGATTAATGGTATTATTTTATTTTGATTTTCTATATATTTACCTTATCCATTCACGAGTGCGATTCTGTGTGTTGCATTATTCTTTTTTTCAGTTATTCGATTCATCGATTCTTCTTTATTCTTTTACAATCAATAATTCTTTCACTATCTTCATCAAAAAATCGATATAACTATCGATTTTCATACTATATCTTCGTCGGTCTTCAATCATTCAATAATCATTCCTGTAAGTTCGTGGTATTTAAGAATGGATATGTTATGGTTAAATGTACTTCGTGGAACGTATTCTTCAGTCCATTTGATCGATAATATAGTAGGAGTACGGTAGCTGTACGGTATCCTCATACAGTATCTCTTCGATACTGATGTATATTTTAGAGCCTGTAAATGGTATAATGAGAATGAGTAAACCTGATTCAACTGATTCATTTCAACTTCCAATGGATAAATAATAGATTTTACCTCATCATTTCCTTTTCAGGTCATCTTCCTTCGACAGTATTGATTGCGTGCCGTCTCACATGGAATCCATATTTCTTAACTTCAAAGTACGGTTTCACGGTTACTGTAGTTTTCTTAGACTACTGTAAGAACATGGGAGTGAGTGTACGTAATAAATGTGAGAGATAAAGAAAGAGATCGTACCTTATTTATTGTTCTTTTCATATTCCTACATTATTATTATTATTTCAGAATAATCGATCGGCTGATAATTGATTTGTTCTTCGTTCACAACAATTAATTCGATGAAGATACCTTTAATTGTAAGCATTATTTTAGCTTGTCATATAGGTTACGGTAGCTGGTTATAAAGTTTACGGTAGCTAGTCATAGATGTTACGGTAGCTAGTCATAAAGGTGGGTCTTGTTTCTAGCGACAATGCTGCCCACGTATGTAATCAATCGATGAAAATACCGATAATAGAAATATAGATAATAATATAATAATGAAAATAGATATATAGATAGATAAAATAAAGTACCGTAGATACCGTATGACTGAGTGTATGTAGAAGAAGATGATGAAGGAGAAGAATTGAACGGACATTGGATGGTGAATACGGTAGACGAAGAGTACGGTAGACGAAGGGTACGGTAGACGAAGGGTACTGTAGATGAAGAGTACGGTAGACGAAGAGTACGGCAGATGGTGTACTCTCATTGGAACTGTAATTGGAAGGTGAGGACCAGTTAAATTACTGTTTCAGTCAAAAATTGTAAACTTTTAGTTTATACGACAATAATCAATATAGACTTGAATTATTGATTTATGAATTTATTGAGTGGAAATTGTGTTTAGTTTAGTGATCGAATGAGACAGAGACAAATTATATGTTTGATGTATTAACAATAATTTATAGTAAAATAAATAGATTCATATTTGTGTTTCATTTTTTATTAATTCTTTGGCTGAATAGTACCGTATATTGCGCACCTTATGTAGGTATGATTCGTTAGTAGAACATCAGATCAAAGATCAATTAGAGTAGAGCACCAGTCAAAGTCATCATTGAGATTGAAAGACTATACTTTCCTGGAATGTTCAGACATTTATTGATTTATTGATTTGAGTTAGTCTTTGTGCGAAAAGTCGGATGATTCTTTTAAATATACTATGTTATTATGTAGTATAGACTTACATGGTACAGAGGGAGTTGGTGATATGGTCAGCCTTGTGCGAATAACAGGCTAATTTGGCGATCAATAATCATCTTGATCTACTCAATATACGGTAGCACGAATTCAGATAGTGTATAGAATTGCCTGAAAACAATTGTGCCCTTAACACCCGTTGAATTCTTGACACAGCAATTTATATTATATCGAAATTTATATTATATTCGGTTTTTGTTGCGATAATGAAATGAATAGTGTATTGATTGATTAATCTGTTCTATATAATAACTGGAAATTTATACGCGATTTAAGGGATTCGTTCTGATTCTATTGATCTATTTTGTTCTTTTTTATTAATTTATTAATCTACAACCAGGGAATTTTGTGTTCCACTCAAAAGTTTTAAGAGGATGATGTTCGTCTCGTATACCAAACATGAATGATTCGTACTGATTGTGACGAGGCCTTAGCATATATCTTTCTGTTTCAATCAAGCCTTGAAATAACTTTATAAGTTTAAATGTAGTACCTTTGATTTATACAAGTCATTATTGATTTCTCATCTTCTTGTGTGTCGGACCATTATGGCCATTTGGATGAAACGATAGTAGAATTAGAAATTGTTCATGGAGAAATTCTGTAATGATTATTGTATACAATTGAGTCATCATTTAAATATATGAAGAGAATAAGGCAGATTAAGAGTCTGAAGTGAATTATTGATTAATGAATGTATTGATTGTTGAATGACTAACCTGGCTTACTAACAGAGAAACAATTGAATGATCATTTAAAAGATGAAGAAAATGAGGTAGATAAAGAGCACTGAAGTGAATTATTGATTAATGAATGTATTGATTGTTGAATGACTAACCTGGCTTATAAATATATATACAATTGAGTCATCATTTAAATATATGAAGAGAATAAGGCAGATTAAGAGTCTGAAGTGAATTATTGATTAATGAATGTATTGATTGTTGAATGACTAACCTGGCTTACTAACAGAGAAACAATTGAATGATCATTTAAAAGATGAAGAAAATGAGGTAGATAAAGAGCACTGAAGCGAATTATTGATTAATGAATGTATTGATTGTTGAATGACTAACCTGGCTTACAAATAGAGAAGCAATTGAATAATCATTAAAAAAGATGAAGAAAATACGGTAGATAGAGTCCTGAAGTGAATTATTGATTAATGAATGTATTGATTGTTGAATGACTAACCTGGCTTTCAAATAGAGAAGCAATTGAATAATCATTAAAAAGATGAAGAGAATACGGTAGATAGAGTCCTGAAGTGAATTATTGATTAATGAATGTATTGATTGTTGAATGACTAACCTGGCTTACAAATAGAGAAGCAATTGAATAATCATTAAAAAAGATGAAGAGAATACGGTAGATAGAGTCCTGAAGTGAGTTATTGATTAATGAATGTAATGATTGTTGAATGACTAACCTGGCTTTCAAATAGAGAAGCAATTGAATAATCATTTAAAAAGATGAAGAAAACGAGGTAGATGAAGAACCCTGAAGTGAATTATTGATTAATGAATGGATTGATTATTGATTTATGACTATCTTGAGTGTAAATTGTTTTTAGTTTAGTGAACGAATGAGACAGAGAAAGAGTATACGTTTGATCGATTAACAATAATTGGTGGTATACTGTACTTTAGCACGGTGAATATTGATTAGTCTATCTACAGTCTATCTATTGATTGATCTTTTTCTAGAGTTGCCAAAGGTTTTTTCCAAATGAATTATTGATTGATTGATAATAGATTAATATAATACCTTTATAAATAAATATGGCGAATGGGAGTAGGTGTGGTAGGCGTAGGTACGGTCGGAGGAGACTGAATGAAAATATCGATTGGTAGATCAAGATGGTAGAACGATAGTTAGA
This sequence comes from Parapristionchus giblindavisi, assembly GCA_943737045.1. Classification (NCBI taxonomy): domain Eukaryota; kingdom Metazoa; phylum Nematoda; class Chromadorea; order Rhabditida; family Diplogasteridae; genus Parapristionchus; species Parapristionchus giblindavisi. Next base: position 575,044 of record CALSFV010000049.1, on the reverse strand, counting down.
TGGGTAAGATGGTAGCTAGATAGATATACTGTACCAAAGTCACAAAAAGAATGGTAAAAGACACCATCAAATGAGATGGTTATAGAGGTAGATTATGTGTTTTTGGTGAATTATCAATAGTATAATTAATAATAATAATAATAATAATAATAATAATAATACACTTACAGCTAGTATCCGGGTGTCGTTTGCTGCACTCACACCGCGAGCTAATGGGACTCGTATGCAGTGGAGGGGAAGATGCAGCAAACGACGGTGGATGACAAGCACTAAAATTGAAGATACAGGATACGGTAGGTGTATGGTAGGTCACGTTGATTATTGATTGATTTTATAGGAAGGATGTATATTGGTCGATCTCTATTGACAGTATTGATTGATCTCTATCGAGCTATTGATTGAATATTGAATGATTTATCTTTAGTAGTCTATTGATCGAAAAATATTAATTGATCGATTGATGTATAGTAGTCTATTGATTGAATATTGATTGATTGATCTCCCTACCTCCTCGACCTCCTCGCGTCACCCGGGGACCGCCGGTCGCTAGTTACGGAACCCCACTGCCTTCTCTCAGAGGCGACCGGAGTCGTATCTGTAATTGTACTTCTGTAGGATTACGGTAATCACTCTAATGACGACGAAATAATGATAGTTAGTGATATAATGAGTGAGCGCAAATAATGATGAGACTTACAAAGAAGAAGAAGAAAAGAAGATGAAGGAGAAGAAGAAGAAGAAGAAGAAGAGGAGACGATGGCCGAAGAGACGAGTGCGGTACGTGACGGATACGGTAGATGCCAGGTTACGGTAGATGCTGATGATGATCGAGCGAGCATGGTGGAGGTGGAGGATGTCTAGTATCCATCCAGAGCTCCAGTGAGTCTCTCCAGTGCTCGCGTCAGATCATCATTGTACGCTCTGAGAATATTGATTGATTAATTATTGATTGGTTGAATGATTGAATGATCGATTGATTGAATGATTGATTGATTGATTGATTGAATGATTGATTGAATGATTGATTGAATGATTGATTGATTGATTGAATGATTGATTGAATGATCGATTGATTGAATGATTGATTGATTGATTGAATGATTGATTGAATGATTGATTATTGAATGATGGATCGATTGATTGATTGATTGATTGATTGGAATATGAGAAGAACTTACTTGAATGCATCATACCGTGCCTCCAGACCTGCAGTGTAGGCGACGCGACGACGTCCGCCGGCCGCACGGTTCATCTTACGCTTGAGATACTAAATATTTAATTAATTAATTAATTAATTAATTAATTAATTATTTATTTAATTATTTATTTAATTATTAAAATGGGCACGTACGCGATTGAAGCGCTCCCCGAGCTCGATGAGATGTTCGAGCCGTGCGATCATCTCGTTGAGCGCGTACGCCAGCTCATTGTATTCTTCTCTTGAGAGGGGATGGTGGGCGAGCAGGTCGAAGGTTCGAGCACACGACTTCTGTAAAGTGCGAGAATGAGGGAGAGGGAGAGTGAGGGATAAGGAGAGGTAGAGGGAGAGGGAGAGAGCATAGGTCGAAAAGTGTGTTACAAAGCACCAAGCCTGACCGGATTTTGAAAACCGATAACCTAGCGATTCGACCTATGGGAGAGAGGTAGAGGGAGAGGGAGGGATAACTAGAGGGAGAGGGAGGGATAAGGAGAGGTAGAGGGAGAGGGAGGGATAAGGAGAGGTAGAGGGAGGGATAACTAGAGGGAGAGTGAGGGATAAGGGGACTGAGAAGTAGAAGGAGAGGAAGAGGGAGGGATAGCTAGAGGGAGAGTGAGGGATAAAAAGAGGTAGAAAGTATAGAGTAACGGAACGTACAATCGTCTTCTTCCTGCAGCAACCGTGTGCGATCACACTCCTCTTCTTCTGGTACACCCCGGGCTCACAGAGGTCCCGAATGCCCTTGTGGTTCTGCGCGGACGATGTCTCCGGGATGTCGGAGATGGTGCCCTTGATGTCGGACCTGAATTTGAGTTTAATTAATTTTTAATTTTAATTAACTTTAATTTAGCTTAAATAACAAAGATTTCAGCATTAACAATAAGATCGATTTTTCTGAATTTGAACGATTCGATTTATATAAATGAATAATAATGATAATAAGAATAATATTTGTAATAATATATATAATAATAATAATAATAATAAGTGAATAGTGTGATCTTACTTGTCCGGCAGCTGCATGACGACGACCGTGGGCGGTGGAGCTTGCGCGGGAGCTTGCATGGGAGCTTGCGGTGGAGCTTGAGCAGGCACTGCAGTTGTCGGAGCTGGAGCCAGAGCAACTACAGCAGCAGCAGGTCCTGCGGCAACGACGACCGTGGGCGCCGGAGCGGTGGCTGGAGCTTGCATGGGAGCTTGCGCGAGCACTGCGGTCGCTGGGGCGAGAGCAGGGACTGCAGTTGCTGGGGCCGGAGCCGGTGCAGGGGCAGTGGGCGCTGGCGCGGCCGCTAGAGCAGCAGCGAGAGTAGGTGCAGCGGTCGTTGGAGCCGGAGCGAGAGGGGGCGCGGCTATCGCTGGAGCGGTCGCTGGACCTGGCGCCGGAGCGCGGAGAGCGGGCGCCGTAGCGGTCGCTGGAGCGGTCACTGGACCTGGAGCCGGAGCGGTCGCTGGACCTGGAGCCGGAGCGGTCGCTGGAGCGGTCACTGGACCTGGCGCCGGAGCGCGGAGAGTGGGCGCTGGAGCGGTCGCTGTGGTCGCAGCGGGAGCAGTGACAGCGACAGTCTGAACGGCGGTAGCTCTGGTATGCGGGGCCGCCTCAACCGCAGCGTCGGCTCTCTCGGGAGCTGCTGAGACTTGGACGCTCTTCGTGGTAGGTGCTGCAGCAACGGATGCGTCAGCAGTGGAAGCTGACGCTTGAACAGCGCTCTCGACGTAGACGACAACAGCGCGTGGTGCATGTCTGAAATAACAACACTTTTTTCATTGGTCTGCGTATTATTCAGCCGATTGATCGATTTTGTTTGATATTAAAGTTCAAAATGTGTGTGTAGCGTACATAACCTATCATTCAAAGTAGATGCCAGTTACAGTGCCCATATACAGTATCTACATGTGCACTTACCCAGCAGCTAGAGTAGCAACGCCAACTTCGGCTCTCTCGGGAGCTACGGTGACGCTGACACTCTTCGTGGCAGGTGCTGCAGCAACAGATGCTTCAGCTGTGGTGACCGTAGCTTGCACCGCGGAGTCGGATGTCTCGACGTGCACGACGGTGACAGGTGCCACGGCGGGTGGTTCAACCCTGAAACATAACACTTGCATTGGTCTGAGTATTATTCAGTCTATTGATAGTTTTTGTTTTATATTTAAAAAAAGCCTATTGAGCATGTTGATCGATTTTGTTTGATATTATAATACATTGTCTTGAAAAAAAATTCATTTAAAGTGCATAACTTTGTACACCCGTTAATATTATTTATTTAATTACAGTTCAAAATGGGAGAGAGAGTGTGTAGTGTACATAAACTATCACTCAAAGTTGATACCATCTACGGTACCCATATACAGTATCTACCCTATGCTATCTACAGTATCTACTCATCTACAGTGCCCATCTACAGTGTCTACCCTATGGTATCCACAGTATCTACCCATCTACAATACCCATATACGGTATCTATCCTATAGTATCTACAGTATCTAGCCATCTACAGTACCCATATACAGTATCTACATGTGGACTTACCCAGCTACAGTGCCAGCATCGGGGACGGCCTTCTTGACGGGAGAGGCGCCCGTGTCTCCATGGTCGGCCTCGGCCTTCCTCTTGCTGTAATAAATAAATAAATAAATAAAATAAACATCTATCATTACTGTATCAATCATACTGTTTTTGTTCATCTCTTAGTCTCAATTAGCATATATCACTTGATTTTATCTTTTCAGTTACAGTTTAATCTATAATTGATTTCTCTGATTTAGGTTACTGTGCCCACACAAGACCCCGGATACTACACGCCATATCATTGAATGCAAGGTACGGTATTTTGATCTTTGATCTCTTGCTCAAAGGCGGACGAAATAGCAATCAAGCATGCACATACTTTGTTCACTGTTTGGACTTGAACTCTTTATATGTTGATTATTTTATATGTAATAATAATAATTCTAATAATTTATTCCTTCAAAAATAATGATTTATTGATTGATCTTGTATTGATTGATTCAGAAACGGTAGTGTGTAGTTTAGCCGTCTGCGCTCTCTCATCTTCGCGTACTCTCTCGCCTTTCAATCATAGGTCGTTACAGACACAAAGTGCGCTCTTGTTTTGAGAAGAAGAAAAAATTACAAAATGCGGTCTCGTGGCTTACTGTTCGACCCATGTTCTCAATAAATGTTCACCTCATAAACCAACTCACAAACCGCTAACTCACGCAATAAGTTCAATAGGAAAAGTTAAATTAGTAATGTAATTGGATGCACTATTATTGGTTATCTTGCACGTTAAAAATAAATTATAATATAAATACATTAGTTAATGATATGCCTTATTCAAATGCATAAATAAATAAATGGATGAATAAATATAGATACTGACCCTGCCTGACGAGGTGGCACCCTCTGCGGACTCCGACGATCGTCGATGACGTGCCCTTGACGTCCTTCGTGGCTGAAGTACGGTATGTTTGGATTACGGTAGATTAATAATGAAGTACGGTATGTCTAGATTACGGTAGATTATTGATAAAGTACGGTATGTCTAGATTACGGTAGATTATTGATGAAGTACGGTATGTTTAGATTACGGTAGATTATTAATATTAACGAGATTGTGGTGAATTTGGCAAAAAGAAGATCGCTAAGCTTCACTGGGTTTATGTCACACACACACACATATTTTGTCATTATCAACTCTCAAGCTTTCAATCACAATATTGTTTTGTTAAATTCGCTAATATCGTAAAAATGGATCTCAAAAAATGGAATTTAGATATATTGTGTATAAATACTCACGCATTGGAGCGGTGGGCGCTCGTGGAGGCGTGGTCAGTAGGCGGCCTGGAATAATAATAATAATAATAATAATAATAATAATAATAATAATAATAATAGAATGAGATCGCTCTGTGTTTATGCGTCAGTGAGCATGTACAAGAGTGTCCCACCCGGTTTCGGAAGCCCGGTTTTTTGTATGTCTGTTTGTCAGTCTGTCTGTTTACCACTCTGTCTGTATATCAATCAGTCAATGTGTCTGTCATTATGTCTGTTTTTCAGTCTGCTTATCTATCAATCAGCCAATCTGTCTGTCAGTATGTTTGTTTGTCTGTCTGTCTGCCCGTCAGTCAGTATGTCTGTCAGTCTGTCTGTCTGTCTGTCTGTCTGGCTGTCAGTATATCTGTCAGTCAGTCTGTCTGTCTCTCTGCCTCTGCCTTATCAATGATTAGCGGACACTTACCGCACGTCCGCGATGGTGATCGGTCGGGGCAGGTGCACTGCCTGCAAAGATTACGGTAATTCAAGGATACGGTACGGTAGATTGGGTACGGTACGGTAGGATGCGGTACGATACGATACGGTACGGTAGGATACGGTAGCTATATGTGTAGTGAAATGATCAGCTGAGTAGATAGGGACATAGTCGTCAGTGACCAGGGACATAATCAATAACCGTGGAACAATGCGCATCATAATGATAATTCATAATAATAATAATAATAATAATAATAATATTTATTATTATTATGAATTATCATTATGAAGCTGATCATGATAGTATTCAGCGTCCCTGATTCAGGGACAGCATCGAGTGAGTCTCCCTAGTAATAATCGGTAAACATCTCACATCGCCGAGTCGATTGAGGAAGTGCACGACTGGGTTGATGTTGTCCAGTCGACGGTGCGCTTCAACTCGTCCTCGTACGATGAGGCCTATCGATGCCTGAAAAGATTTGATCTTTGATCTTTGACACACATTTTCGAGCACCCACATTTTGGGTACGGATCAGTTTATGAATTGGTCTGCGTATAAAAAACGGGTCACTTTATCACATATTTCGCAAAAATAAGCGAAAAATAAGCAATTTACGGGTCAGTTTATAATCGGGCTAGTTTATCACAATTACGGGTCAGATTATAGTTCTGAAAATGTGAGTTGAACAAAAATGTATGATCTTTGATCCCGTAGAAAGGGGCGGAGTCGGTGAAAGTGTGATCTTTGATCTTTGATTCCGAATAAAAACATAAGAAAAAAACACGTACGCTCTCGCCGCGGACGTCGACGAAGATGGTGTGGGATCGGGACTCGCCGAAGGAAGGGGTGCCGGTGGGTGGTGGTGATAGAGTGAGTGTGGCACTCATCCATCGACCACGAGAGGCAAACCCGCTAAGGAAGAGCGGGACGCTCTGACCTCCTGAAATTGCGAGAGCTTACTGGAGCTTACTGAAACTGGAGCTGAAATTTTAACTGGAGCTTGAGAGCTTACTGGTAAGGAGGTGGGAAAGGAGAGGTAGAGATTGGAAGAAGGGGAGAGGTAGAGAGGGAAGAAAGGGGCGCATAAGTCGAAAAGTACGCTGCAAACTACGAGGCCTGATCGCTATTGGCAAAATTTGCAGTAGGGGGAATGGAGAGGCAGGGAAAGAAAAAGGAGAGGTAGACAGGGGTAGAACGAGGGGTAGAGAGGGATAGAAAAGGAGAGGTACAGATAGAAGGGAGAGGTTTAGAGGGGCAGAAAGGGAGATGTAGAGAAGTTAAGAAAAAGGAGAGGTATAGAGGGATAGAAAAGGAAGGAGAGGTAGAGAGTGAAAGAAAAAGGAGAGGGAGAGAATAGACGCATAAGTCGAACAGTATGCTGCAAACTACGAGTCATGACCGCTTTTTGGCAAAATTTTAAGAAGAGGGGGGAAATGAAGAGGATAGAAAAGGAGAGGTATAGAGGGAAAGAGAAGGAGAGGTAGAGATTGAAAGAAAAAGGAGAGGTAGAGATTGAAAGAAAAAGGAGAGGTAGAGATTGAAATAAAAAGGAGAGGTTGGGAGGGGAAAAGGAGAGGTAGAGAGGGATAGAAAAGGAGAGGTAGAAAGACTTACCTCCTAGCTGATCCTTCACCTTCTCCACCACTTCCATCACTTGCTCGCAGGTAGGCCCGAAGACCTCCTGAAATATACCAGTGGTTACGGTAGGTTTACTACGGTATCTGACGATTACGGTACCTGGAGCTTGTTGGAGCTCTCCTGGGAGAGCCAGTAGCAGCCCTTGCTGTGCTCTGGGGATGCGGACGGGCGAGATCCGACCCCAGTTCTCTCGGGAGGAGCAGACATAAGCACTATTTGAGTTACCTGCAAGCAAAACATACTGAGTAATCTTTGAAAATAATGAAGATTATTTAATATTTAATTAAATTAAAAATTAAATAATCTTCATTTTTAACGGTATATGATATTGATTGCTATGTGATAAATAAGGCATCAGTGGGTAGAATGAGAGAGTGGAAGAATGTGAGAGAGTTAGAGAGTGAGATAATGTTAGAGAGTGAGAGAATGTGAGAGACATAGGATGTGGGGGTGAACGATATCTTGTGGAGATTTGCCACTGGGTAGGGCTAAGGCAGAGACAATTGGAAGAGTTCTGAGGCTATTGGATTGGTGGATCGTGTTGTTATTTATTCATTCCGTCTTTTAAGTAAATCATATAATGTTATGGTTAATGTATAATAGTATATAGCACGGGTCTCCTGTAAAAGTGTAGCAACGCCTGCCACTAGGAAATTTTTTTGTCTTCGATTTCGATGAAAGTTGGTCAGTGGGTGTGGTTGGGCGTCATGAGAAGGCCGAGCCACTTCATTTGGCCAAAATCACAAATTATCGATTTTTTGTGATCTACCCTGGAAATGATCATAACTCGGTACATTTTCATCGTACAACGAGCTGACAGATGCCATTCGAACCGTATTCTAATGCTCTCCAATAAAGTACTTCATGACCCGTCCGCTGCAAAGTCGTCTTCAGGGCGAAAAACGCGAAAAACACATTTCTTGAACAAAAATGTGATCTGTTCTCGAAAATTTTCTCTTGAGTACACGCGTATTATTGCAGAGTAAGAGTTATCAGATCACGTACAAAGTCGGTATATTGTTCATTTACCGTATCTCTGTCCCCTCAATACCGTTTAATAGAGTACACGGGACTTAGCCATTTTTTCCCGCCTCAACAGTTTTTCGATCGTATCTGCCTTCAAAATCGTCCAATCGACTATTCGAAAAAAGTAAAATGATGCTCTCGGAAATGCGAATAAAAAGTTCTATCATGATCGAATAGCTATGACAACTCGTTTTCGAGTTATTCGAGGAAAATCACGAAACTTTCTCCTTTTTCATCGATTCTTATGAATGAACGGAAAGGAAATTATTCTTTGTTCCGCAAAAAACTACCCAACCGACTTTATTTTATATTATGCATGAGAAAATATTATAAAAGCAGCAATCAATATGCAATTATCAACATCACTGATCGAAAACGAGGGATGTGGACAAGTCACGGTCCTCATCCGTGAACAAAGTCTTCATCTCGGTTTTCATCCAGTTGTAGATTGCATCGGAGGAGATAGTCAGATCATCCTCATGTACTTTCACTTCATCCTCAATTCCTCCTCCCTCCTCATCGTAGTCCTTCTCCCAGTTTTTGATGAAATCCATAGCCAGTGTCACATCTTTCTTGGCTCTTGTGGTGCTCAGCTTCTTCTCTGTCTCCCCCTTCTTCTTTGCTAGCAGAGTCCGAATGCAGTTCTTGATCTGATCGTGTGACATTCGGTTAGCGGGCATGATATCCGTTCTGGCCTTCATTCTCTTCTCGACTTCTTCTGCTCTCAGCTTGTTCCTGGCTGCATAGAATTCCTCGAATTGATCGACCACCATCTGCTTGGCAACAGAGTCGTATGGGGCACCAGAGTTGGGCGGAAAATGTTTCCGGTAAAGAAATCGGTAACGGTAAAATCGGTAAAACGGTAAAAATGGGAAAACTCTGAAAAACCCTGTAAAACCGCGAAAAATTTTAATTTTTTTCTGCGACGTTTATTTCTACGTCTACTCTTTTCATTAGAACTGCGATATCGTGCCGGACACTATAAATGAACTAATTTGTTATTACTTTGACCGTAGTTACAACAAAAAAATATTTCAATTTCTTCTGTTCCATTAATACATATTTGGCAATTGTTATTCATTGAGAGAGTAACTGTCTGTCGAGACATAAAATCGCCTTCGATTACGGGCAATTTCTCGAGATGTCGAACGTAATGTTACCAAAAATAACGCAGAATGTCTTGCGTAAATTTCGGTAATTACCGATGAGAAACCGTAAAATTTACCGGTCGGTAAAACCCGTAAAAAATCGGTAACGGATATTTTTTCCGCCCAACCCTGTGGGGTACTCTTCTTCCGAATGCGAAGTGCCTATTGGTCTCGCATGCTGCGGTGCCTTCTCGTATTCCTTCTCGTATTCCGAAAGTGGACCGATTTCGACTCCTTGCTGAACCTTCTCGAGCATTCTCTTTTACAGCCCAAGGGCGAAATCTACCATTGATTCTACGGTCTGGTCTTGTGCTCTCCTCTGCACAGTGACGTTCAAGATTCCAATGACGGAGTAGGGTGGCTCTCGCTTCGTAAATTGGTGATGCGAAAAGGAGAAGAAAAAAGGGAGAGGAGACACTAAAGTGTATAAGTGATTTCTGCAACAATTTTTCCATAACTGGCACGAAACAGCCGACTAAATCGATGTTGATAAGGTTTTCCTCGAATAACTCGAAAACGAGTTGTCATAGCTATTCGATCATGATAGAACTTTTTATTCGCATTTCCGATTTTACTTTTTTCGAATAGTCGATTGGACGATTTTGAAGGCAGATACGATCGAAAAACTGTTGAGGCGGGAAAAAATGGCTAAGTCCCGTGTACTCTATTAAACGGTATTGAGGGGACAGAGATACGGTAAATGAACAATATACCGACTTTGAACGTGATCTGATAACTCTTACTCTGCAATAATACGCGTGTACTCAAGAGAAAATTTTCGAGAACAGATCACATTTTTGTTCAAGAAATGTGTTTTTCGCGTTTTTCGCCCTGAAGACGACTTTGCAGCGGACGGGTCATGAAGTACTTTATTGGAGAGCATTAGAATACGGTTCGAATGGCACCTGTCAGCTTGTTGTACGATGAAAATGTACCGAGTTATGATCATTTCCAGGGTAGATCACAAAAAATCGATAATTTGTAATTTTGGCCAAATGAAGTGGCTCGGCCTTCTCATGACGCCCAACCACACCCACTGACCAACTTTCATCGAAATCGAAGACAAAAAATTTTCCTAGTGGCAGGCCCGGCCGTTTTTGCTACACTTTTACAGGAGACCCGTGATAGTTTGTGGTAATTTAATGTTTGTTTTCATTTATGAACAGTTACACCAAGATTTTACTCTATTCAAATCATGTTTGTTCAGGGGAGGGTCCACTCCAAGCACCAGCACCATGCAGCTCCTATGCAGCTCCACTCCCGGCTCATGGAGCTATGTCGGCCTGTGAAGCTCCTCACCTTACTCGTGGAGCTACGCCAGCCTATGGAGCTCCCCGACTCATGAGGCTCGGGTCCTTACAGCTCCAGCAGGTAGAGCGTGATTACTTTGTATTGGAATAGTCGCATTTTTCGCATTTCTACTTCTATTACGCCCTGATATCAGGATATACCTCAATCAGAGAGGGGGACGGGGAGTATCCGGACGATGAATCCGTTCTAACTGGTCTTCAGTACTAACTAATCAGTTATATAAATCATTTATAAATCAACAACTGTGACATAGTTTAATACATTGATTTATAAGTTGCATAATGTTTACCACTATATAGTCATCCAGTTAGTGATCATTGCTTAATCGATCAATGACTATATTATTCAATCAATAAATGAATATCAGGGTCGATCTCACTCCTGCAACAGCCCCCTTTACCTACTCGAGTGTCCACCATCATTCCTTCCTGCATCACCCTCACTCCTCAGGTTTGTGTAGTGTAGTTTTATGCTAAATCACCTAATGTTTATTGATTTTCATACCTCAAGATGTGAGCTCTTTGGATAAAGAGATATTATCGATTGATTGAATACGAGTAATGATGGTGGATCGTGTTGTTATTTATGCATTCCGTCTTTTAAGTAAATCATATAATGTTATGGTTAATGTAGTATATAGTTTGAGGTAATTTAATATTTGTTTTCATTTATGATCTGTTGCACTGACATTCTCTGTTCACATCATCAAGCATGTTTGTTGAGGCTATGGTCCACTTCAAGCACCTTCACCATGCAACTCCTCTCCCGACTCGTGGAGCTACGCCAGCCTAAGCTCCGCTCCGACTTGTGGAGCTACGCCAGCCTGTGAAGCTCCGCTCCCGATTCTTGGAGCTACGCCATCCTATGCTCCGCTCCGGACCCTTACAGCTCCAACAGGTATTGCGTGATTACTTTGTAATGAAATAGTCGCATTTTTTCGCATTTCTACATCTATTACGCCCTGATATCAGGATGTGACCTCAATCAGAGATGGGGTGGGGGAGGGGTATCCGGTCGATGATTCCTTTCTAACTGGTCTTCAGTACTAACTAATCAGTAATTTTATAAATCAATAACTGTGATATAGTTTAATGCATTGATCAATAAGTTACATAATGTTTGCCATTATGCAGTCATCGAGTGTCGCATTGCTTAATCGATCAATAACTATATTATTCAATGAAAAAATGAATATCAGGACCGATCTCGCACTTGCTACTGCTCTTTGTCTACTCGAGTGTCCATCGTCCCTCCTTCCTCCATTGCACTCACTCCTCAGGTTTGTGTAGTGTAGTTTGCTAAATCGCCCAATTTTATTAATTTTCATATATCAAGATGTGTGCTCTTTGGATAAAGAGATATTATCGATTGATTGAATACGAGTAATGATGGTGGATCGTGTTGTTATTTATTCATTCCGTCTTTTAAGTAAATCATATAATATTATAATTAATGTAGTATATAGTTTGTGATAATTTAATGTTTGTTTTCATTTATAAACAGCTGCACTGACATTCTCTGTTCACATCATCAAGCATGTTTGTTGAGGCGATGGTCCACTTCAAGCACCTTCACCATGCAGCTCCTATGCTGCTCCTCTCCCGACTCGTGGAGCTACGCCAGCCTAAGCTCCGCTCCGACTTGTGGAGCTACGCCAGCCTGTGAAGCTCCGCTCCCGATTCTTGGAGCTACGCCATCCTATGCTCCGCTCCGGACCCTTACAGCTCCAGCAGGTATTGCCTGATTACTTTGTAATGAAATAGTCGCATTTTTTCGCATTTCTACATCTATTACGCCCTGATATCAGGATGTGACCTCAATTTGAGAGAGAGAGAGGGGAGGGGGTAGTAACCGGTCGATGAATCCGTTCTAACTGGTCTTCAGTACTAACTAATCAGTAATTTTATAAATCAACAACTGTGATATAGTTTAATGCATTGATCAATAAGTTACATAATGTTTGTCATTATGCAGTCATCGAGTATCTGTCACATTGCTTAATCGATCAATGACTATATCATTCAATCAATAAATGAATTATAGAGATAAATGAATTATGAATTATAGAGGCTATAGAGTTGTACATTTAGAGTTAATAAAAATGTTAATTTGCTAATAAAGTATCTAGTTTTCCTAAGTTCAAGGCTCACTGTTTCGGCCATTGGCTCTAGACAGTGAACCTTTACTGTCTAGAACCAATGCATTTAATATCAGGGTCGATCTCACTCGTGCTTCCGCCCTTTGTCTATTCGAGTGTCCACCATCATTCCTTATTCCATCCCACTCTCACTCCTCAGGTTTGTGTAGTGTAGTCATAGGTCGAATAGCTAGGTTATTGGTTTTCAAAATCCGGTCAGGTTTTTTTTTCGATTTTTGTGAAATTTTGGCTCAAAATCTGGTCAACCGTGGTACTTTGTAACATACTTTTCGACCTATGAGTGTAGGTTGCTAAATCACCTAGGTTTATTGAGTTTGATATCTCAAGATGTGAGCTCTTTGGATAAAGAGATAATATCGATTGATTGATTACAGTAATCAAGCTGTTTTCTTCTTTGCAGATCCACTGCTTTGTTCTGCTCGCAGTCGGCTTTGCGCACTGGGAATCTTCTCATCTCGAGATCTCGAAGATGTACGGTACTCGGGATATCGATTGATTGATATATTTGTCTTCTAGACTATTTATCAGATTAACTATTCTAGGAGCTACTTTGGCCTACTCGCATTAAGCTCGCAGGCTCCCTCAACGTCCCATCATACATTTTCCTATCGCAATGCGGGGATTTACCCACTCTATGTGGCTCATTTTGGGCCACTGGATGAGAAAAATAACGAATTTTTTGAATCAACGCACCCTATTTCGACAATTGGCCCACTATATAAAAGAAACGACGAGGGCACCGAAAATGTATGCGTCCCATGCTGTTGCTCTCTTGATCTATCGATTGCATTTCGGGTAGACTGTGATACCGCAGGTGTACATAAATTGTACGGGCAGAATAGGGAACCGGTGGAGGTGGAACCGGGGGGATTTTCAGACTGTTGTTGTGGTTGAAGTGTGCCTCGGATGATCGCTGTAGATGAAGAAGGTACAGCCATTCTTGGCACACTGAGTACCCTCACAGTCTCTCCATCGCCCCGTACCCTCCTTGGATACTGTAGGTTTGGTACGGTAAGCTGTATGGTACTGGATACTGTAGGTGTACTGGGTACGGTAAGTTGTATGGTACTGGATACTGTAGGTATACTGGGTACGGTAAGTTGTATGGTACTGGATACTGTAGGTGTACTGGGTACGTTAAGTTGTATGGTACTGGATACTGTAGGTGTACTGGGTACGGTAAGTTGTATGGTACTGGATACTGTACGTGTACTGGGTACGGTAAGTTGTATGGTAGTGGATACTGTAGGTGTACTGGGTACGGTAACCATATCCTGCTTTCCACCCTCTCGTTGGAACGCCCTTATAGGTTGTCTGTGAATTCTTACTGTAATGGGCTTGATTTATTGATGCTTGTTAACTCGCCCCCCCCCTTGCCTCTTAAACCGTGCCCTTCGCTCTCTCCGCACGCTCTCGCCGCACTGTCCGTGGGGGGTTCGTTTGTTTAGATCTGTTGGGCTCCAAATGCTGTTTATTGCGTTTTTTTGTAGAATAATATTCTATCCAAAACAATATTAGTGCTCGCTTGTTTTATATATTTTATTTATTACTATGTCCATTTGTTTATCATTAATTTTCTTATTCTTTATTCCATCATATTAACGTACCATTAAAAAGAATGACATAAAGGGGCCGAGGACCGGAGAGTGGAGAGTGCCCATAATATGGTAGATGAGATGGGAGATATATGGTAGATGGAAAAAGAGGGATACGGTGGGGAGTGAACTAGACTATAGTACATCCGATAGGAGTCGTACGGTAGATGGAGATTGAAGTGGGTGATAACGAGTTACAGTGGTGTGGTGGTGTGGTGTGAATGGATGTGTACTGTAGAATATTATCTTGGACGCCCCCCACCCCCCCTCCAAAGTATTAATCGTTATCTCTATTATTCCAGGCTTGCGTCCGTGTCCGTATATCGCTCCGTCAAGTAGTCAACAAACACGATGAAGTGACGACCAATTGACGGATACGGTCTCAAGACCGGTCTAGCGGACGCTAAAGAGCAACTGGCTAAGGTAGCCTAATCCGAATATTGATTGATTTTTCCTGAATCCATTATTGATTATTAATTGTGTTCCGTGACCCACGTAAATTGATCTATTGCAATCTGTATATTTTTGTTTCGATGATTATTGATTGATTACGATGAGAGTACGAACTTATCCCCAAAGTTACTGTAGGTTGTTTATCTCGTTTTTTTGTGCTATTTGTGCACATTGTTATGGTTTTTCTTGCTCGATAAATCAGTCAATATTTTGCTCTAATTGCAAGCAAAATATTTCAATAACCCATCATTCATTCACATTTGTTTCTGGATATTTGAAATGCGTTACAAAAAAACAATAAACAGGAATTATCATTTATCCAAAAAAACGAATAAGCATATGGCGAAGACCCTAAGTTGAATATATTTAACTTATTCGATTTGTTGATTGATCTTGACCTTTGCTCCTTTATCTTTGATGACATTAGACAGGGATCATGAGCTTCTCAAGGGGCATGACGTCTTCTGTGTTTGGCTTCTTCTCATAGTAGATCGGGGGTGTTGTTACGATATTGTGCGATTCACAAACCTAGAACCTTTGAACTTTCGTAACTTATGGCTTATTTTAAGATAGTTCAAGGCTATTGTCAAGCAAGAAAAATGTTCGAACAAAGTGATTTTAAAGTGGGTTCGCCTTTATCTCTTCTTTTTCATTTCACTGTTTCTTTTTTAATGAACTGTGTCTTCCGTTGTCACTCTATTAACGACCGTAAAAACACTATGGTGGTCCCGTTATGTGTCTAACACATTTCATTAACAGATAGGCGATATCTTAGATTGTACATGCTTTCAGCAATACGCTTTGGCTTTCAGATACCCTCTGTAACCAAAAGAGTTTGGGCAGATACTTTTAACTAACAATTTCGATTGAAGCCCCCGCGAATCTGCCCAAAAACTTTCGGTTCTCTAACACAGTGAGTAACCACAAGGGAGTGCGGATACAGTATAAGGCCTTCTTTGAGGGCTCCGAGCTCACAAATAAAAAAGATGTTCATTTGGGGCTAATATTTTGTATTATGACACTTTTGACCTAAAGCTGAAAAGGAAACAACAGAACATACTCTTCAATATTCTCTAACACAGCCTCGTTAGATCAGTTGATAGAGCGTCAGACTTTTAATCTGAAAGTCCCGGGTTCGAGCCCCGTACGAGGCTAATATTTTACATTCCTACATTTTTAACATAAAGCTGGAAAAGGAAACAACAGAACATTAAATATAAAGGTATGACGAGAGGCGCGGGTGATCTTTGATATTTGGATTATACAAAGATTAAAAATGTCTTCATGTTGGAGACCATTTTGAGCTATAATAATAATAATAATAATAATAATAATAATAATAATAATAATAATAATAATAATAATAATAATAATAATAATATAATGATATTTATACGTATTCATGAATATGTATTATACCTGACTACCGATTGTCCGAGAGGATGACGAGTTTGCAATCAATTAGTGGAATTTCCTGTTTTATGTTTAACTAAAGAAAACTAATACACAAATGTATATAAATAAACGATCCCGTGTGCGTACATCAAAAGTTCAGTCTTCTCTTATACAGTCCCTCTATGCGGATAATAATAATAATAATAATAATAATAATAATAATAATAATAATAATAATAATAATAATAATAATAATAATAATAATAATAATAATAATAATAATAATAATAATAATAATAATAATAATAATAATAATAATAATAATAATAATAATAATAATAATAATAATAATAATATTTATCCTTTCAGCATTAAATGCAGAGGGGGCGGATGGACGCTCCTTTCTGCAGCCAACGCGAGAACTTCCCGTCGTTTGTGAAGTTGACACTGTAAATGGAGAATGTTAAACTTTAATCCCTAAGCTCCTCCATCTTTCACCACAATCCGACCAATCCGACACTCATCCGCCTGAAGAACAACTTGGAGCAGCGATGGGACAGCGTCTTTGCTTGCCTATTATAAAACTATCGATAGACAACGCATTATTTCTAGCAGATAGCAGATACTTCTAAAAGGCCAGTCAGTTTCTTAAAGAAAATTAATGAACATATTGAAATGAAATTACCTTGACGAGTTTCTTTTGCGATCCGGAAGTCCCTACGATTAATTAATGAAAAAAAATAAATACATTCATATCATTTTGTTACTGCTGTCAATTATTAAAATCAGAGATTAATAATATTGCTACAAGACTATAAAAAAGATCAAAGATCAATAATAAACTTCATCATTAAATATTTTTGCTTGTGTTTTTTCCTATCTTGTCAACGCATTGCGAAAGTCTTATCGACATCCTTCCAGTTGTTGTAAACATGAAACAGACGAAAGCTACTAAATAATGCCCACCCTTTTCTGTTGTATCTTGTTAGGGAAGCCTTCCGCACGTGAAAACGAGACACTCTTGTATAAACACTATTTTGGTTTCAGCATGGCTTCCGTGGCGCAATCGGCAGCGCGTTCGGCTGTTAACCGAAAGGTCGGTGGTTCGCACCCACCCGGGAGCGTTAATTTTGCATGATTTTTGTTCTCTTTGATCTTTCGTCTTTTGACAAGCACAACTATGTGCGAAAAAAGGTGTAATCCGATATGATACCTTCTCCTGTTGTGTCTTGAGAGTGCACTACAAGTGAAAATCCTATTTCATACAAGTGTTTCGCTTCCTTATAGGCTCCAAGAAAACTTGAAACACTCCTCTCTGTTACACTCTCTCGCAGACGAAGAAAGCGCAAGAGTCTGACCAGAGTGGGTGGTCAAATTTTCACAATGCTATTCATTTAAACATTGCATGATTTGCCCTAATTGTGTGTTCATGCGGCCATTTAAGGCACATCCGAGCAAGTTTGACTCTCCGCTCTGACCACACTTTTTTTGTAGACAAAGAAAGTGAGAGAGCGTGACCAGAGCGGAGAGTTTCAAATTAGCTCTTGGTATGCCTTTAAAGGAAGTCACAAGTATTCTCATGCATTGACTGTGATAAATGTCTTTGTATGTACATATTAAACTTATACGTTCTTTCTTATTGTTGGAGTAGCCACCCTTAGACTTCAACTTATCGTCAGCTACATGTCCGACCATGGCACGGGTAACGACAATAACCAAGAACCAAGATCCATCCGAGTAGGGTACGTCGGTTCAGGGTTCCCTCTCGCATACGAAACTGAAGATGGAGAAATTGACGGTTGGTTTGTTTTCATTTTTTATATATTGGGATAATTGTTTCTTTTCTCACAATAGATATTTAGTATTTATTTTTTTGGAAACATACAAATATAAGGCTGATGCATTCAAAAACCTTTTTTCGTGATATATTTGATTGCGTCATTCTTCAAAAGAAGAAAACAGAGAAATCCTTTTTCCTTTCTTCTATTCTACTGATTTTTGAACACGACATAAGTAAATATAAAGGGAGCGAAACCTCACTCAATGGCCTCTTCATTGTGCACACTATTTCTCTGTGCTCTAACAACTAGAGAGCATCGCGCGTCGAAGAGACCATTGAGTGAGATTACGCTCCCTTTAAGAAAGAATTGATTCTTTCCGGTATTCACGCAGAGATGTGGAAGTTCGCATTGAGAAGTGAGAAGATTGTATGGATCAAGCGGAGTGTTTACGGTATAATAATAATATTTATACGTATTCATAAATATATAATGAAACGCGTGTGATGAAAGAAAATGAAACGAAATGAATCGATAATGAAGGTGACAAAGCAAACGACAATGAATTGCTCACGGGTTAAAGAATAAGGGACGAATCTTTGGAATAATAGAGACGAAACATAATGTGTTAGGGAAACTCTATTTGATTGTATGAATCACAGTATAGTCCGTATATAATGTACTTGTGTAATTGCAATTACAATTACATTACAATTACATTTTTCACAATTTACAATTACAATTACATTGCAATTGTTAGCTGGTAAAACGAAGTATTCTATCGATCAACCCCCTTTCCCTCCCTTCCTTTTTTCGCGCTCTCTCTGATCTACGTACTATCTCGCTTGGACTCTCTCTCTCTAAACATAGAAATTCATTGTGGCTGTGGCTGGCTACTCTCGTACTAAATAAACAAGTATATTTTATAAGGCCAATAAACGCACTTGTATAAATCACAAAAACAAGTTTTGGCACTGTTCCTGAAAGATTCCGTGCAAACCCAATGATAATTTGAATCCCCTTTCCGCTTTGGTCAAAATCTCTAATCACTGTGAGTGTTGCGGGAGTAGAGATTTTCAAATTTTCTTTGTATATGATTTTATCAGGTAGTTACGGCCTTGATGACTACGGAAATCTCGACGGAATGCTGGGTGAGATGCAGAATGGTACCTTGGATGTGGCATTGCCGGTGATCTTTGATCTTTGATCTTGATTTTTTTAATTTTTCGACGTCTTATTTAGGGGTAGCTAGTAGGGAATAGGGTTGTCTTGAACATAGGGCCGTAACAACGGGGCCTTAACCCGTAGATTGCATCATTCATAAATGATGCTTCTCAACTTGTTAATTAACGGATTTGAAAATGGTATCTGACATCCTTCACAAAACATCTACTATAACCCATAAAATCCATTTTAAAGATGTGAAATCTGATGGAATAAAGTTTATTGATTTCTTTTCATCCTTATTTCATTCAGGACTATTCGCTTCGCGATGCGAGAGTGAAGCTTCTCCATTACACACTGCCCGTTGAGGAGTCCGAAGTACACTTTTTATTATCCCATTGGCTCTCCGCTCTGACCACACTGTCTCCCTTCTTTTGAATGCGAGAGAGTGTTGCCAGAACGAAAAAATCAAACATAGAACCCTTTGGCAGGAAATGGTTGCCACTAAACGACTGATTAATAATAAAAAAAACAATTAATCGACAGTCTATAATTTTGAAAAAAGCTGAGATTCAATATTTTGAATAATTCTTTCAGGAGAATTTTATGGAAAGGAAAAATAATCATATCGATTCATCCATTGTTCTAGTTCCTTTCTCGACAGGTGAGAAGTTTTGATCCAAGTCATGAATTTTAAATTACTCAACTCGTTTCTGATATCACATACAGTAGCGCCCAAAAGACAGAATACACTTTTTATTTCTGTTGTAATTTTTGGGTCAGTTGAGATATCAAGCTGTAATGTGGGCATTATGTACCCAATGTATGTATGTATTCGATACCCTTATAAGGATTGATCAGTGTGGAAGACCCAGAGATGTTTACGTGTCGCGAGATGAGACCAAAACGAGTATCCTTCATATAATCGACTGCCGCAGGCAAGAAAGATAAGCAATCGTTCTAACAAGCAGGGAATCGAATAATTAATAGATTTGCAACATTTCTATCCAAAAACCAGATTTTTACATTGCCCGTCCTCAAAATTGTGAACCTTCAAAGTTGGGTCTTGTAAAAAAGTGATTTTTTCGATCCATGAGGATGAATGATGAGCTACCGCTATCAAACTTACAGGATTATCAGGAATCACCAAGAGAATCAGTTTGCTGCTTTGAACTCCTTTAAAGCTCTTCTAGAAGCCGAGATATGATTTTGCGACCGCGATATTGCAGCAAGTCTGCAGCCAATACCCGAATTCGCAGCAACCTGAAACTTTTTTTCTGGATAGGCCTTGTAGTTCTCTCAATGCTCACGAAACTTGATGAGTATGAAAAAAATCCCTGAAAGAATAATGGATTTTCGAAAAAGTATTGTTCGGTAGCGTCATCACTATGCAATAACCAGAAAGGCCCGTGAGACCTTATAAGGGTATCGAATACATACATACGTTGGGTACATAATGTCCAAATACAGCTTGATATCTCACCTGACCCAAAAATTACAACAGAAATAAAAAGTGTATTGAGACGTTTGGGCGCTACTGTATAATTCCCCCATTGTCTACGAAACTGTGGTTAAAAATCTTAGTCCATGAAGACCTATGCTCCAATTTCAACATTTTTAAGCTTTAAAAGCACACCCGAGCCAAAAGCTCTCCGCTCTGGCAATAGTCTCTCGCATACTAATAACACGAGAGAGTGTGACCCGAGTGGAGAGTTTCAAACTAGCTCAGGGTATCATTAGCCAGTAAACGAATGAATTGTATTGGTGTACTGAGGTCCAATAGAAGCAGCGCTGACGTGAATAAATTATTGTTACCTCAGAGCCTTCACAAAAAAAATAAGTGTACTCCACAGCACACAAGAGCTGTGAAGTGTTATATTTAACACTTTTTGTGTGTTAAAAATAGCAAAAAAGTGTTAAATATTACTTCAGAGATCTTGTGTGCTGTTGAGTACACATATTGTTCTGTGTGTAATCTTAATTAATTGGTCCCTTGAACTTGTTCTATTGAAGACGTTGCTGTTATTATCGTCGTCTTGTTCATTCTGATGAAATGCACCGAAAATATCGTTCGATTCGTCATGATGATGATTGGACAGCCTACGAGGTATTCAATTTGATCGCATATGTCAAAGAAGATATTTATGAACGTTAAAGCGACACCCCAAGCTAATTTGAAACTCTCCGCTCTCGTCACACTCTCTCGCTTTCTTTGTCTGCGAGAGAGTATTGCCAATGAGTAGTGTAAAATTAGCTTGGGGTGTCCCTTTAAATATTACTTCACAGGATCATTTCTGTAGGTTGTATTTCATATTAACATTTCGCAAATTACAATAAGATATTCTAATAGTCAAATATGGTTATGGAATGCCATGCAGTTTTAACTTTAAAAGGCCACACCCCCAGCTCTGCTCAGGCAAATTCTCTCGTGGGCAAAGAAAGCGAGAGAGCATTGTCAGAGCGGAGAGTTTAAAATTAGCTAGGGGTGTGTGTGAATATGCATACATCTATTGTTAGTTATGCAATATTCAAACATATAATGTTTTTCTAGATGTTATTCTCCTAGATCAGTATCACTTGCAACTGAATTTAGAATATTTAAGCTTTATTAATTCAATTCAATTCATTTATCTTATCAATGTTCGAAGTTTCAGAACACTCAAGGATATAATTCCGTTGATACTGAACTCAAATATGAGAGTGATCGTCAACTACGCTGATGAAATCAAACCGCTAATGGTATGATTAATTTTGATTTTGATTTAATTTTGAGCTCCTTGCCACAGCATGATGAGAAGACCCTGGTTGGCATGACGCGATGGAACCAAACAATATTTTATAATTCATTAAAATAATTTAAAAGTATGCTAGAAGATGTAAGAGTTAGTGAACATGCATGTGAAGTTTGAAGATATAAACAAGATATCAAAAAACTTTACTTTGTTTCGCGCGTTTAGTCATAACATATTTATCAAGAGTTCGATTGGTCGGGGAAAATGTACACTCGAACCCATCATATATAAAAAAGATGTCAATTCTGTATCAGCTTGGAATTGTTCCGCATTAGATAATACAGTACTGTATTTATTTCAGATGGACGAGATTTTCGGAGAAAATGTCATCGACGACAGCTCTCGCTACTTTGCCATATCTGAAATGAAGGAGAAACATGATACAGTATGTTTTCCTGAATATTTGTGTTATTTATTTATTCATCCTTCAATCAATAAGTAAAATGAGTCTTTACAATGTTGAGGACAGCATAGTTATATTAAAGGTTTTGATCTGTGGTTTAGCCTTGACTGTTTTAATCAATTTCAAGAATTCTTTTCTCAAATCATCATTAAAATCACGATATGTTCAGCTATGCCACGATTCAAACACCATTTATTTTGGACGAGGATACTCCCTAATGAGCAATGATCCGTTCAGAGAACACAAACAGCAATGCCAATTCAAGATGTGCGAACTTTTTATCGATTATTAATTTTTCATTTAAAGGGAGCGTTACCTCTCTCAATGGTCTCTTCATTGCGCGCATTATTTCTCTGTTCTCAAACAACGAGTGTGGATTGCGCCTCGAAGAGACCATTTATGCTCCCTTTAAAGCTCATTTATCAAGAGATTTATGTATCATTTGATATGCAACTAAGTATCCATAAATTTGAATTTACACTCTCTCCGAGCATTACCGGCTAAACTGTTAGAGAACACACCATGAATGAAGAGTTGATCTTTGATCTTCAGCATCGACAGCAGAGACGTCAGCTTTTTCTCACCGACGTCGGAAGTCGCCATAAGGAAGATCGGTCAGAAGCGACCGGGGGTATTCTATACAAGTCCGAAGACTTTTCCGCGAGATCTGAGGAAACGATTCGCTTGGGTTCAATTGACGCTGTTCCAAAAAGACACTGTATGTAAACGAACTTTCACAGTGCTGACCAACTGACAAACGTAGACTAGCTATCTTAGTACTAAGGACTAGACTAGACTTGGACTGATCTGATTGTGAATTACGACGAAACAATATGATTCTACTTGTATCGAGAAAGTGAATCACTCTTATGTGTCACCGTTCCGTGTTATGCAACAAGTAACAACAGATAAATCGTAACAGTTGATTATTATTGATTCATAGTTACAATACCAGTTGAAGTAGATACAAGAGTGGGTGACGACGAGGTTGGACTGATGGACCGAAGGTCTTGATGAGATGGACACAACGGCCTTGGATACTTGGAATCGACGGCGACGGACTCGTGTCCTTGGACGTGATCGCGGGACGATTGGACGGGGTCAAGTCGAGGTGATGCCTCAAACTTGGGTAATTAAACCTATACAATTAAGCGAGTAACGAATAATAATAATGACGAAAATAGGAGGGGAAAGAGAGGGATGGGCGAAAGCCGCGAGAAGAAAGCGAAGAGAGTGACGATTGAATTTGGATCATGAAGAATGGATTTGAATTGAGTGAAATAAGAGATAGATAGCTTCAAAATGACGAATGGAAATGGAAGAATAAATATGGAAATGAGAGAAATGTGGCGTGGAGAAATGGAACATGAGAAATCAATAGAATTTGATAAAGATGATGAAATAGACGGACGTCAACGTCGGCGAAGAAATCAGGAAGAAAAGGAAAAACTCCTTCTGAACTTGGCAGACTGGCTGGTACCGTAGATGGGATGGGAGTGAAATCATGCACATCCGTAGAATGGCGCGCGCGCAATTCAAACGCTTACAGTGTGCTTTTTATCGTGGACTGACTTTAATGATACAAATGGAATTTTGTGCTTGTTTTTCCTTTTCTTTAGCGTAACAGTCGTTACACTCCCCACTTGGGGGGTGGAGGAGAGAACACGAGATGAAAAGACGGAGTTGAAAAGATCAAGATACTCAGTTTGAGGTCGAACTGAGTGAACGACGGACTCAAATTAGTCAATGATTCCAGTGATTAGACGACCGTCTTTATCTCAACAACATGCAACTGTCAGTGTCATGGAAAACAAACAAAATAAAACAACTTGGCAACATAAAGCAATGGATAATGGTAAAAATGGGAAGTCCAGTCATGGGTAATGAGATTGTCATGAGAAAGAAAGAGGATATGGTTGTTGTCCTTGGGTACAGAATGGAATGAACGAGTATCTATTAAAAGAATGAATGAGTATTGATATGATCAAGAGTGAATGGGTGGTTGGAATGAAGGGAATGGATGGAGTACACGAGGGTGAATGGAGAAGAAAGAAAATGGATAAAGAAAAGAATGGAGGATAAGGCGAGAGTGGATAGAAGAAGATGGAATGGATGAAGACTCAAAGATTGGCCATCTTGGAGCATGTCCACTTGGCATGGTAAGGATCTGGACAATTTCTGTCGAAACGACAAGCCTGGCACTTGGTAGCCTGACAGAGTTCCTGATTATGTTCTCTATCCTTGGGTCTCAGACACTTGGAGCATCTATACGGATTGTTGCTGACGATTCTCCTTCTCTCACTCATGCTGGTGATCTTCTGGCAGCGGAAGGATGCATGGACTCCATTACAGAATAGACACGACGGACCATCTCCACGTGAAGTACTTCTTGAATTAGATGAATGTCGTCGGTTGGGATTCTGGAATGATGTAGAGGGTCCAGGAGATGGAGATCTGACGCGCTTGGGGGGTGATGCACACTCAACTTGGGCTTGAGCCCTCTTCACCGGTGAGATCGATGGGGCGGTCAATGTTGGAAGTTCGGCAGCGTACTTCTGCCGAATCTTCTCGAGGTCTTGTTGATATTGAGCCAACTTGTTGTTAAGATCTGATGGTTCAGTCTGGATTCCCTTGTCCTCCACAGGGGGCTCTTCCTTCTCCAGTTGGTTGATCTTTCCCTGAATCTCCTGTATCAACTTGTATAGATGATATTGGTTCTGGACGATAGTTGCTTGAGACGAAGTGACCTCACGGTGAACAATCGACGTAATCATGTTGGCCAAAGCATGAGGGTCGATATGAGTCACAGATGGAATATTGGGAGGTGGCACAATAAGTGAAGGGGACACAGTAGGTGGAACATCGTCAACAACAGTAACAGGTACAATAACAGATGGATTAGATGCAACTGTAGGAGCGGTCTCGACCCTGACTACTGGAGTTACTGGAGCTTCCGAAGTTGGACCCGCAGTCTCTGGAGCAGGAGAAGATCCATTGGATACCGGAGTCTGAAATTGAAAAGGAGTAATTGGATAGAATGGATAGTTGGTAAATTGATTTGATAATAATGAAGTATGAATTTCCTCCCCTTTTTGGGGGGTTAGGAAGGGGGGGGTGTGCTAAAACAACGAATTTAATTAATGGAATTGATTTTTTTTTTTTTTGATAGAAGAATTGGTTTCAGAGTAGATGATAATACTCGATATGAGATTGGGGATGATAATTAGAGTTGTTGTTGACGTTTAGTCATTGATCTTGTGTGTACTTGTCTATCGTTTGTGGGTTGTGTGATTTGTGGAGTGGGGTTGTGATCAGTTGAACTCAATTCTAGTGGGATGAGTTGATTGATTGGTCTTTCAACTACTCTCCCTGTACTGGATTTCAGTTTGACTTCATTGTTATCAATGGATAAGATTCTGCCCATGTTCCATTGGTATCTTGGAATGGCTGTATTGTCGTCGATGATGAGAACGATGTCGCCAACCTGTGGGATGGATGATGAGGCTCGTCCTTCTTGTAGTGGAGTAGAGAATTGGTGATGGTCTCTCAATGCAGATAGATACTCGGCTTGCCATGTCTCTTTGAATCTCTCTGTCACTTCTATTCTTTTTCTCATTAGTTTTATGGCATGTTCTCTACTCTGGTTGATCTCAGCTGGAGGAACATAGTCTTCGTCTGGATGGGTTGTTATGTCGATCGGATTTCCGATGAACAGATTCGGGCATATATAGTCAATGGGACGGATGACTGGGAGTGAATATTGTTCGATGTCATCGGATTTGACGTAGGTCAGTGGACGAGAGTTTATGGAACTCTCGATCTCTATGCAGAGGGTTGTGAAGTCTTCTCTGGAGAGTTTCCTTCTGCCAATGGACTTGTGTAACGACTCCTTGAATATTCGGACAAGTCTCTCATATACGCCTCCTTTCCATGCAGCGTGGGCTGTGGTGAAATGCCAATTGATGGAGTGGCATTGAATGAAGTCGTTGATGGACTTGGAAGATCTGAGTGATGTCAATAGACTTTCACCGGTTCTGAACGTTGTAGCCTTGTCAGATTGGACTGTCTTGGGGAGACCACGACGAGCTGAGAATCGTCGGAAACTGTTGAGAAATGAAGAGGGTAACAATGAATCTACCGTTTCAATGTGTGTGAGACGGGTGGACATACATGTTATCAACAGGACGTAACATTTGGAGTTGTCGGATAGGATGAATGGACCGATAAAGTCTAATCCAATGTGTAAGAATGGCCTCGTGAATGTTACCCTATTTGATGGCAATGGAGTTGGGCTCGTGTATGGATATGGTAGATTGTTTATCTTTCTACATTGTATGCACTGTTTTAGACATGCTTTGCCTATCTGTCTACCCTTGGGGATCCAGTATTGATGCTTGAGTTGGTTGAGTACTACTTCGAGTCCGGAGTGGCACATTGCATGGTGGACTTCTTTGATGAGGAGTTGAGCTAGTACTTTGTCTCCTTTGGTTGGGATGTAGATAGGTTGATGGAAGTCTCTCGGAGAATGATCCTTGATGATGACGTTGTTCATCTTGACGGATGTTGATCGATAAATTCCGACTTCATCTTTCTCTAGACTCTTATTCGATATCAATGAATGAGATGGAGTGAGATATCTGTATTGGATGGATCTGATGATAGTGGCTAATGCCAGCTTCTGTGTCGTGTTATTGGAACTGTTGTATCTGTTTGCTAGATGTTCTCTAGTTGATGTAGTAGTGATATTCGATGCACAATTGTGTATGAATCTGTTTACAATGACTGTGACCTTTATTGCTCGTTTCAAGGTGGAATATCGAGATAGATCAATGATTGGTGGTCCAATAGGAGTGGTAGCTAATGAACAAATGGTAGGTTGTTCATCGAGTGACGGTGGTTCTGGAAGTGAATCAGATGGCCATTCATTCTTGTCCTTGGACAACCAAGTAGGTCCTGTCCACCACTGATGTTGAAGATTGTTGAGTTCTTCCGATGAAAGACCTCTTGTAATGTGATCTGCTGGATTCTCCTTGGTTGGAACATATCTAACAGGATGGATCGACACATTGCGATATTTGTTCATTTCAATTATCATTGATCTCATCTTCTCTACTCTGTTTCTGATGTATATGCTGTGTTTGTTGATTGGACTCTGGTTTCGTAACCAATAGATAGCAGTGGTGGAATCAGAGAAGATATGAATTTCAATTGGTTTGTCACCGAATGCTTTTCTTATTGTATCAATGAGATAGTTTACCAGTGTATATCCCATTAGGAGAGCATTTGCTTCGAGTTTGGGTATTGTGATTCTGTTCTTCAGTGAGCATAGGCGAGAACGAGCAAGAAGAAGATGGGTATTGTTGTTGTCTGTACTATATGCACAAGCACCCATTGCCTTGGCGGAAGCGTCCGTGAATACAACGATGGACAATATCTTCGATGATGATTGATGGGTGAAACGAGGAATTGGAACATTGTATTTGAGAATGTCTGATACTATCTTCTGCCATTCGACGGCTCTGTTTTCAGATAGAGATTCATCCCATGTCGGATTGTCTTCCCATAATGATTGGATGAATAGTTTGGAATGGAGAAGAAGTGGGGTGATTAGACCTAACGGATCGTACACAGAGGCAGACGTGCTGAGGGTGGAGCGTTTTGAGATGATGCTTGATTTCTCGTAGGTCTCCTTCATCTTGTCCGTACTGATCTGGATCGTGTCAGTGGTCGTGTTCCACTTGATTCCGAGTAGTTTCATCGTGGAATCGGGACATTTGTCGATGTCTGGTACGATATCGTTGAATGATTGATCGTTGGAGATGAATTCTCTCAGATTCATGCTCATTTCATTGAATAATTCTTTACATAGTTTGTATGTATCTTCTGACGGATCATCTGTTGGAATGAGGAGATTATCTACGTATATGGAATGTTTCATTTTATCGAATATGACATTGTTTTGTTCTTGTAGTTTGAGGGATAAGTGATGTTGAATAACTTTAGTGAGAGTGTATGGGCTTTGGTTGATACCGAATGGAGTTACAGTGAATCGATAGATAGCTAGATTCGATGGGCCTACTGGTTTGGATATGTCTTTGATCCAGAGAAAGCGTACCATGTCTCGTTGGGATGGATGGAGTGATACTTGAAGGAATGCCTTCTCTACATCAGCTGAAATTAGACACCTGTGTGAGCGGGCTCGAATCAGAATTGCTGGAATTTCCTCGAGGTAGTTGGGACCACATCGTATGGCTTCGTTCAAGGAGATACTTCCTTTCTTCTTAGCGGACGCATCATAGACGATGCGAAGAGGAGTAGTTGGCTTGTCTTTCCTCTCGACTGATTGATGTGGAAGATAATGGACAATGGAACCATCCTTGGTCTCTTTGGATACCGACTCGATCTGACCTTTGAGTAGTTGATCTTTAATCAAGGAATCGTAGTATTCTAGATGCTTCTTGTTCTTGGATAACTTGTCATATGTGGTACATAATCTGCGATACGACATTCCGTAATTGTCTGGTAAGTTGTGAATGTTGTCTCTCAAACTGTACTGTACTACATATCTATTGTCTTTGATTTCAATAGTGTCTTGGAAATGTTTCTCGACGAGATCATCTTCTTGTCTGCGTGATTCTGCTTCTGTCAGACTGTCATCATTGGCTACCTTATCGATTGCAAGGAATGATCTTACTTGTTCTTCCAGATTCTCCTCCATTGTGTACGGTAAGACATTGATGTTGTTGATGTGATTGGCGTTTACCTGTTGTCGATCTAGTCGATGATGTCCACTTGCGATATAGCCAAGATTGGATGAATGAAGATTCAATCCACTAGGTAGAATGAGTGTGGATTTCGAATCGAGTATTTGGAACATATCAGATACATTGAGGATTATTTGAGGTGTTAATGTACCGTGACGTTGTGGGTCATCAGCTAATTTTAGTTTATTGTTGTTTATGAATGTCATGTCATCGTTTGATAGACGATGGATATGGAATGTACTGGTCACAGGGCCATCAATGACCATTGCCTTGATGGATACAGAATGTTTCTCGTGGAGCTTGATTGAGAGTTTGACAAATTGATACTCTTTTGGTTCAGTGGATACGCCCGTGGCCAGATTCAGATAGTGAGTTTGCTTGTCAACGACAGGTAGTTTGAGTCGATCGGCTAACTCTTTAGTAATCATTGTTGTGGACGCTCCAGAATCGAGTAGGGTATCAACGACTGTTTCATTGTTATCTATGATTGGATGTTGAATATGTGTCTGTACAGTAAACATTCGGATGGATGATTCAAGAGATTCGTCATTGTATGAGTGATGAATTGATGATTGTCTCGAATCGGGAGTCTGATGTGGATACGTACAGAGGCTATCGTGATGCCGTTTGTTGCATCTTCTGCATTTGGCTGAACATGTGTCGGTGTGATGTTCTCCTGATAGACAGCATAGGCACAGATTCTTATTCGTTGCGATCTTCTTGCGTTGGATGGGGTCTGGAATCGTTCTGCATCCGCTGGAGTACTTATGCCTCTCGCAGAATACGCAGCGATTGTTGTTGTTGTTGTATTGATTGTGTGTGCTGTCTCTCTGATCTTTACGCGGTGGAGGAGTATCGTCGTCGGGCTTACTGTACCTGTTGGGTTGATCAGACGTGCAGACTCGTAATGTGATCTCTCTTCGTATTCTGTCATGGACGTACTTCAGTGCCTCTTCAACAGAATTATCCTTGTTATGGTCTAGGATGTCATTTTGGTAGCGGGGAGCAAATTTGTGGATGATCTGCATTATCTGGAGGGTGTCACCGATCGTATTCGATGATGATCCATCTGTGGTTGTGGGAGTGTTTATCTGTTTCAACTGTAATGTGATGGATAACAATTGTCGTGCGAGATCGAGTTGATCCTCTGGTTTGTTAGATTGAGCCTTCATATACAGTAACTGCTTACACAAGAGTGCAGTGTTTTCTTTGGAATTGGAATATTCAGAATCGAGTAAAGCGAGTGATTCTTTGTAATATAGACCATTTTGGGGATACATTTGTATTAGGGCAAGGGCGGACCCTGACAAGTACTGGTTCAGATAGTTAGATTTCTCTATAGGCTGTAACTCTCTCTCGTTTATCATAGTTTTGAATATACTTATGAAGGTTGAGTATTTGGATCGATCGGTCCCATCGAAAGTGGGTATGCCTATTGGTGGTAGTGGTGGTTTGGGAGGCTCTGTGTATGGAATGGTGCGATCTGGATCATCGACATTTCTATTGTTATTCATAATAGAGCTATATTTGGTTGCCTCTTTGAGTGCTCTATCGATATCATTTATACGACTGTAATTGCATCGCTTAATACTTACAGTGTCCTTCCTGACGGTGGAGTCGTTCATCTGTACTGACTCGGAGAGTAGTTGATCGAGAAACTGTTGAGCTGGAGCTCTCGCGTTATCGTCGGCCATCTCTGTAATGGATTTTTTCAGATCTTTGATGATATTGTTATGATTTTCCGTCTGTTTACGGAGCAGCTGCTTATATTGGCCAACTGATGGAAGTAATGGTTTGAGATCATCAAGTGATTGGCATTGAAAAAGTGAAGTAATCAATGGAGAAATCTCATTATGGGTTTCTTGCATTAGAACTAGTAACTCATTGATTTCCGTTTTAACGGACTCGAAAGGCGACGCCATGGTTGGATGATGGAATGGTCTATTCTACTTTGAGAATATATTGTTGCTGCCACGCGGGTACTTTGGATGAGGTTGATCCCTGATGCACCATAAACGAACTTTCACAGTGCTGACCAACTGACAAACGTAGACTAGCTATCTTAGTACTAAGGACTAGACTAGACTTGGACTGATCTGATTGTGAATTACGACGAAACAATATGATTCTACTTGTATCGAGAAAGTGAATCACTCTTATGTGTCACCGTTCCGTGTTATGCAACAAGTAACAACAGATAAATCGTAACAGTTGATTATTATTGATTCATAGTTACAATACCAGTTGAAGTAGATACAAGAGTGGGTGACGACGAGGTTGGACTGATGGACCGAAGGTCTTGATGAGATGGACACAACGGCCTTGGATACTTGGAATCGACGGCGACGGACTCGTGTCCTTGGACGTGATCGCGGGACGATTGGACGGGGTCAAGTCGAGGTGATGCCTCAAACTTGGGTAATTAAACCTATACAATTAAGCGAGTAACGAATAATAATAATGACGAAAATAGGAGGGGAAAGAGAGGGATGGGCGAAAGCCGCGAGAAGAAAGCGAAGAGAGTGACGATTGAATTTGGATCATGAAGAATGGATTTGAATTGAGTGAAATAAGAGATAGATAGCTTCAAAATGACGAATGGAAATGGAAGAATAAATATGGAAATGAGAGAAATGTGGCGTGGAGAAATGGAACATGAGAAATCAATAGAATTTGATAAAGATGATGAAATAGACGGACGTCAACGTCGGCGAAGAAATCAGGAAGAAAAGGAAAAACTCCTTCTGAACTTGGCAGACTGGCTGGTACCGTAGATGGGATGGGAGTGAAATCATGCACATCCGTAGAATGGCGCGCGCGCAATTCAAACGCTTACAGTGTGCTTTTTATCGTGGACTGACTTTAATGATACAAATGGAATTTTGTGCTTGTTTTTCCTTTTCTTTAGCGTAACAGTCGTTACAGTATGCTATCATTTTTTTCTTTTTTTTGCAAATGGTGACTATTGATTTCTACTACAATTATTTTTAGTTGATAATACTTCCAAGGGCAATAATCTTTTTACAATACAATACAATCTTTATTCCTTCAGAATACACATCTTTTAAGAGACCGGCTCGGTAAGACTCGAGCATTATGACCCCCTGCCGGACATTCGCCAAGACTTTCGATCTGGGCCTCAATACTTTCATCATAGACACATACCGGTTGGAGACCGATGAAAGTTATAGTGAAAATGCCCTTGGGCTCAAACCCGGCTCACATATGTTTCATAAAATAAAAAATTGAAAAATTCATAACTTTTCAATCGTGATAACTAGGACTTTCATTTCTTTTTATTGGTGAATAACATGTCATGCACTCTTATAAACACTCCTGAACATTAATTTCATATGGTTCTGAATATGTTTTTTCGTGTCTGATTTTCATATTTTTCTCCTTCTATCCTCGTTGAAGAGATAGCGCAAGCAATGACATAGTTCATATGACCGACCGAATGTGAGATATGTGTAAATTGCAAAAATAGAAAATTAAATTTCTTGAAATTCGCAGGAGTGAGAGGTAGCTTTATTATGTAATTTTACTCGTAGTGATGTGCGTACACAGAAAAAATATACAAATAAACTCAGCCTACATTTTTTTTAAAAAATTGAGAAAAATTATTATTTTATTTTTATTTTTTTCAACCCGCACATTTAATCGACCGTCAATGCAAGTTGATTCATAGGACGGATGGTGGCTGATGGATGTCCGTTTGCGGAAACGACTGTCACGTGAAACATCGTCATTTCGCAGATCTCAAATTTATTTTAAAAATTATCAAACTTGAACAAATATATGTTTCTTTGATATAAATCGGTTGGAAGGTGGCGTACGGCAACCAAAGCTGTACCATTGTTATCAGTAGGAGTGTACTTTACTGCACTACTGTAACCGTCAGGAATCACGAACTAAGTTTTTTTCAGTCAACCCATGATTCTCAACCATGACCCGGGGTTCATGGTTGAGAATGGCTGATGTCGAAAAATTCATGATGCTCCCAAATCAAATACTATTTGGCATTATATCAATAGTGGGCCAACTTTCATTTTTATGGATACCATAACTCGAATTACCGTAATAGTAATGCACGCACCTGAATTTTCCGAGAACCTCACCACATTATTATAGGATACGGTAGCTAGATTACGGTAATTCGAGCTAGGGTATCCATAAAAATAAAAGTTGGCCCATTGTTGATATAATAGAAAATAGTATTTGGTCTGGGATCATCATGAATTTTTCGACCTCAGCCATTCTCAACCATGGTCATGGTTGAAAATAATGGGTCGACTGAAAAAAAATTAGTTCGTGAGTCCTGACGGTTACGGTAGTGCAGTACAGTACACTCCTACTGATAACAATGGTGCAGCTTTGGTTGCTGTACGCTAGCTTCCAACCGATTTATATGAAAGAAACATAGAAATTTTCAAGTTTGATGATTTAAAAAATAAATTCTAGATCTGCGAAACGACGATTCTTCACGAGGCAGTTGTTTTCGCAAACGGACATGCATCAGCCACCATCCGCCCTATGAATCAACTTGCCTTGACGGTCGACTGAATGTGGGAGTTCAAAAAATATAAATAAAATAATTATTTTTCTAAATTTTTTAAAAATGTAGTCCGAGTCTATTTGAATATTATTCCTATGTACGTGCATCACTACGAGTAAAATGACATAATACAGCTACCTCTTACTCTTGCGAATTTCAAGACATTTAATTTTCGATTTTTGCAATTTACACATATCTCACATTCAGTTGCAATTCTCGAGGCTTAAGACAAACTGTCTGGCCAAGGGAATGTGACTACCATGTGCATAATCGTCAGGGCTACAATATACACTATGGCATTTCTTGCAGTATCTCTTCAACGAGGATAGAAGAAGAAAAATCTGAAAATCAGACACAAAAAAACATATACAGAACGATATGATATTATTATTCAGGAGTGTTTATAAGAGTGCATGACATGTTGTTCACCAATAAAAAGAAATAAAAGTCCTAGCTATCACGATTGAAAAGTTATGAATTTTTCAATTTTTTATTTTATGAAACATATGTGAGCCGGGTTTGAGCCCAAGGGCATTTTCACTATAACTTTCATCGGTCTCCCCCCGGTATGTGTCTATGATGAAAATATTGAGGCCCAGACCGAAAGTCTTGGCGAATGTCCGGCAGGGGGTCATAATGCTCGAGTCTTACCGAGCCGGTCTCTTAATATGCATAGGATAAAAAAGATCTATCAAAAGAATAATAACCATAATGAGAATTTTCTTGAACTTATTTATATCTTAAATTCACACCCCTAGCTAATTTTGCTCTCCTCATTGGCAATACTCTCTCGTAGACAAAGAAAGCGAGAGAGTGTGACCAGAGCGGATAGTGTCAAATTAGCTCGGGGTCTCCCTATAAATAGAGGTATCAAAAATCACAATGAGAATTTTCTAGGCTTATTATTTGTCTAAAAAGATAATAGATGATGGTGATAACTTTCAGTACGACACTTTCTGGTGGCGTCGCTTTACCAATCGTCCTCGATACATCAGCACATTTCCTCCTCCATATAGCTATCAACCAATCGGAATTGTTGCTTTCCAAACCACATTTATCGCCGTTTCGTCCTTGTATGCCCTAGGAATCCTCTGTTTTGTGATAGAAATGATCTCAAGGCGGTATCTTGACCACCGATTGAGTCGAGTATTGAGTGTTAAACAGAAAATTAAGAACATTCTGTGAATACTACTGCCTTATTTTAACCAAGGAGGTTGGTATTTCAAAACTTAAAGTTTACTTAGAATAACTCACTGACTTATTTTACTTTAGTATGATTTGAATCTACCCCATGTAAATATGATAAGTATACTTTAATTTTTGAATTCTATGGTCACAGTGAAAGCGAGATATAAAGGGAGCGTAAAATCTCTCAATGGTCTCTTTGACGCGCAATGCTCCCTCGTTGTTTGAGAACAGAGAAATAGTGTGCGCAATGAAGAGACCATTGAGAGATGCAATGCTCCCTTTAACAAGCAAAATGGGGGTATTTATTAGTAGGAACGTCGTGGATATGATCTATTTTATGCATGAGCCATTGTTATATTTAGTCATTGTTGTTCTTCTCTCGATTGCAATGTTTCAGGAATCCGCATAAAGAAATGTAATGAAGAT
This sequence comes from Parapristionchus giblindavisi, assembly GCA_943737045.1. Taxonomy (NCBI): domain Eukaryota; kingdom Metazoa; phylum Nematoda; class Chromadorea; order Rhabditida; family Diplogasteridae; genus Parapristionchus; species Parapristionchus giblindavisi. The sequence continues at coordinate 539,799 of CALSFV010000049.1, read as the reverse complement.
CACTGTCGGACTTGTACTTGATCTTTTGTCTTAGAATACAATGTGCTAGTGTGAAATGCAATACTTTCATGGAAGTTAGAGTGGAATAGTTTATTATATGTAGATGTAGTGACGCTTGGTCACCCGTAAGTAAGGCTAAAGATGAATGTGTCACCCTTAAAGAAAGGGATCCTCGAGTTTTTTCGTGATTAAACTGGTCAGGCAGGACTGTAGATCATATCTCCCTGAATACGAAAAATTCCCTTCAACCTCTCTAATCTATTAGAAAACAGAATGGCACATCGTTGGTCCCATATTCTTCGTAATAGCGCACACCCAGGGATTGTTCCTGGGTTGCTCTTGCTCTCGGTCAGAAGTGATTCGTTCGCGCTGATGAGATCGATAACAAACTTGGATATATGGTAAAGAGCGGGAAAAAAGTGATATTGTCTGTATAAAATGTACTTGAGAAACTGCCTTGCTACTAAACACACAAATATTCGATGAGCCTCCCCCGTTTCCCTCCCTTCTCTCCTCGCTATCTCTCACTGATCCACGTGCTATCTCGCTTGGGCTCTCACTCTCTCTCTCTAAATATCGAAGAGGCACTGTGGCTACTCTCGTACCAAATAAACAAGAACGGTCAATAAAATTTCTCTCGATTTCATTGTTGAAAGTTTCATGAATCCGCATAAAGAGATGCAATAAAGATCAGTGTCTAATTTGTTCTTATGTATTTCTATTCTGATAACTAAATGTTCTAACAATTCTTGCAACTCCCTATTCTTTTGGATGACTTGTTCTTCTTCTTGGTCTTTTGCCTTACAGACGAATGCAGAGTGAAATGTGATACTCACTTCCATGGAGGATAGAGTGGAATAGTTTATTATGTGTAGATGTGTTGAAAGACAACTATCGACTATGAGGGGAGTATAGTTTGAACTTCTGCAACGAAGTAATATTGTCTTTACTCGCTCCATAACCCAGCTAGCGATGATCGCTTGACGTTAATACATTATTATCATTATTCTGCAACGACTAAACCTTTAAAGGGAGAGCAACCTCTCTCAATGGTCTCTTCGACGCGCAATGCTCTCTCGTCGTTAGAGAATATAGAAATAGTGTGCGCAATGAAGAGGCCATTGAGTGAGGTTACGCTCCCTTTAACACACATACATAAATTTATCACAATATCACGATATAGGTATATCTCAGAGTCAGGAAAACATATTTCTTAAAATTTCTGATAATAGTTTGAAATTACTATAGTGTTTCGGTGGTGATGTGACATAAACTGTGTTCTGAAATGTGGGAATCGACACAAAAGCACAAAGTATCTTCTCTTTCCACGCTTTCCAGACTTCTTTCACTTACGCAAAATACTCTGTCAACCGATCCTCTTACTCTTTCTCTTCCTCAAAGAGAGAATAGATACTTGTAGTTTTCGTTATATCCCCATCACAACTTTTTTAAACACAATTTTTTAAATTTGTCTTATTTTGCTTATTTGCGTTAACCTTTCCACACTACCGCCTCCGCCACACCAAAGTGATCAAAAGGGGATTTCGTAGGGGACCAGATCACTCGATGAAGTTGATCCGAAGACGAGATTAGGCCCTTCGGGCTGAATTGATCTTGAATTATCGCTGGCCCAGCAGTGATTTCCCGCAGGACTTCGTGTGCCTTGAAGAACGGTATTTCCCTTTACCCACCCTTCATCGTCCCATTCTGATCTTTGTTCTTGGAACTAGGGTACATGATATTGAGACCTCCTCGACTTCTTCCATTCCTCCAGTCCTCCAGTTTATTCCTCCTTGTGCAATTTTCTTCATCTCAATCGTATTTTACTTGTTGAGACATCCTTGTGATGTAACTTCATCATAAATATATAATAAAAATATTTCCAAATCTTTTATGTATTTCCAAAATAGTCTAAATTCAGGTGTATGGTATGTCTGGCGACATCTATTCGTCCCTCAATGAGAGTACTGGAGCATTCAACAATTCACTGGACCTTTATGATGATGATATTTCTTCCGCAAGGGCTCCGTACACAGTGAGGATCGGACTGGTTGGGTCGGGATACCCGCTGCAGTACATGAAGGTTGGGAAAGTCTGTATCATAAAGGCACTCCCAGAGCAACTTCTACTCTTCGCTCTGGTAACACTCTCTCGTAGACAAAGAAAGCGGAGAGCGGAGAGAAAATAAAAAAAAAATTCAAACTACATCGGATGTGCTCTCAAACTCTCTAAATGCTGAAATCGCTTTGAAATTCAGTGGTTAATTCTAAATTAATTCCCTGTATAAGAGAAAAGCATTGCGTAGAAGACCCGTGGAATGTTTATTGTAGTATAATTAATTGACGTTTTTCCCAGAGTAACGGAGTGGCGGATGGAATATTCGCAGATATGTGGAAATTTGCAATGAGAAGGGAGAAGATCGAGTGGATGCTCAAAACCGTTCTAGGTCTATTATTTTAATATTATTTATTATATTTAATTTTAATATTGTATTATTTTGAGGTATATTAGTTTAAAACTATAACACACAGACAAATAAGTGTTATCCACGTAGCATAAGGCCTGAGAAGTGTTATACTTAACACTTTTCGAGCTCAAAAAAAGTGTTAGATATAACCCTTCTCAGGGCTCCGTGGATAATACTGTCTCTGTCTCTGTCTCTGTCGAATGTGTTTCAGAGATGTTTTGAATAGCTCTGCTGCATTCGCTTGATAATGTGAGAAGCTCGAGCCCTGAATGTATTATAAACATAATTAGAAGCACACCCCGAGCTAATTTGAAACGATTCTCTCTGGTCAGACTCTCTCGCTCTCGTGGTCTATGAGAAAGTGTGGCCAGAGCCGAGAGTAAACTTACGTTAGCTCGAGGGTTTCCTTTAACTATTCATACAGGAGGATACAGTGTCGAGGCCGACGGATACTTCACGGGAATGATGGGAGAACTACAGAATGGAACTCTGGATGTGATTATGCATGTAAGTGATCTTGAAATCTTCGTCACCAAAGTCCAAAGATCAAAGATCAAAGTACACACCAATATTTCAGGATTGCTCATATCACGTGGGAAGGGTGAAGTACTTCCAGCACACTCTTCCTATTGAGGAATCGGCGGTAGGTGATTATCGATTGCATAAAAGCTTGTAAGAGTTGCATTACACTCGCAATATAATGTCATTCGTTCTTCAATTTTGTTGGCTCGTTCAATTTTTGGTCGTCTTTATCATTTTTACAAAATTTTGATGGCCGAACATCAGTGTACGGGGACTAAATTACGCCTCGTTCTCATCTAGCAACTAATTAATCTATTGAATTGAATGAATTAAATTGAAATTTAAGCCTCCATTGGTCCATACAATGATCGAAGATCAAGCTTTCCAGGAGAACTTCATGGAGCGCAAGGCGAAAATCTACGACACATCGCTGGTGCTCATTCCTTTCTCACCTGAGGTCGCGGCAATACTCATCGTTATGGTAGTATTGATGAAAGTGGCTGAAAGGGTTGTCAAGATCATTTATGGAACGCCGTTACAGTGAGACTACATTTTTTTCTTTCAAGGAATCGATTCTATTTCTATTATGCTTACATTATTATTCTAAAAATTGATTTCCATACTTTGGGATTTGATAAAATGATTATTTTAGAGATTGATAATTGTAAAACCATAGAAGCATATACAAGGCAAAAAAACACAAAAAACACAAAACATAGATTAGATTGACTACATTAAAGGCATAGCCCAAGCTAATTTTACTCTCCGCATTGGCAATACTCTCTCGTAGACAAAGAAAGCGAGAGAGTGTGGCCAGAGCGGAGGCTTTCAAATGAGCTTGGGGTGTCGTTTTAAGACATCGACCAACTACAATCAGTCTGGGCTTCCTTCAAGGATTCGCTGTCCTACTCATACTCTGCATTTACAATGCGGCCTTCGTCGTCAACAGCACCAAAAACGCCGTTGAACCAAGCAGGTTTGCGAATGCCCACGACATCTTAAACATGTACTATGAAAAGTTCTATAACAACGTATCTTTAAAGAATTCTTTAATCATAGGCAAGGGAATCATTCCCTTATAGGTGAGGGAATAGCTTATCCATGAGGGAAGAATTCCGTATGTAGTAATGTTGGGGCTTTTCTAGGGCGTGATTCTCATATCGATACTTGATTATTCTGTGGCTACGTTGAGCGGGCTCTTCTAGACAATTGACCACATTTTTCCTATGATTCACATGTATTTGCAAAACAAAACAACTTTTAAGTGTAATTCTTGAACTAATTTCACTTTCTGCTCTCGCAAAACTAAGAAAGCGAGAGTTTTGCCAGAGCGGAGAGTTTTAAATTAACTCGGGGTGTGCCTTTAAGGAAGTTCGCCGATGTTCTTCCATTGCTTCGTTCTGGACAGATCGAGCTCGTCGTAAGCCATGAGCATACTATCAAAGAGGTGCGTAAATTTTTTCAGTCATTCCATTTCATCAATATCATAAGAATAAACGAAACCTAGCTACTTTTCAAAGATTGTGGGCGGAAGAAATCGAGATAGTCCAGATCATATAAAGACGTTTGTCCGATCGAATTTTTTCAGAAAACCCAACTCTTTGGCGAGAACAACACAGGTACAGCATTATACACTCCGTTAAGGGATCTCAAGGATAAGTTGGACATCGTGAGTGACTCTTGTTTTCTCAAAATACACTTAAAAATTCCGTAAAAATTAGGAAAATATTTCCTTAGGCGATGCTACATTTTTTTTCAAAACGTACGCCGTAACGACGGAGACGTTACGGCGGAGGTTACGGCGTGCGCTCGTTTTGAAAAAAAATGTAACACCGCCTTACCAAGTCAAACTGTTGAATTCACCCTCCATGTTTATTATGTGCGTTGTCCCAAAGATATTATTGAAATATACTGGCGAGGTACCATGCAATTAACCTAATGAATAAAACAAAAGCTATCTGTATTTTATGAAACATATTTCAGCTGTGCACTAAACCGAATACTATCTATTACGGAAGCGAGCCCTCCATTATTTATAATGATCCGAATGAAAAGGAGAAAGGATGCAATTTCAAGATGTGAGTAGTCAGGATTTACAGCCTCAAGGAAGATGAACAGAACAACTTTGATAGCAGATTTTTTAGAAATGAAAAAATAGAAATATGATTTTTGCGATAACGTGTTGTGCACTAAATATTGTTTGGCAATTTTAGCTTTACGTGAACAACTTTGATAGTAGATTTTCAGCATAGACAGTTCCAACTTGAGCTTCCTTCCTCAACACTACGAGCTGGTTGTTCGAAAGATCGGCAAATCGAGACGAACCGTATTCTACACCCCGAGAAGTTTCCCGAGGAGACTAATGAAGCTATTTGAATGGACACATTTGACTCTCTTCCAAAGAGATATTGTGAGATTTGTGCAAGAATAAGTTGGCACTACTGCAGGACACTGGACGGTAAAACCGGACCTAAAGGGGGCAAGGGGGGCGAAAAATAAAAGGAATTTTTTTGCCTTTTATTCAAGACTTACATGCTATACATTTGGTTTGCTCCGCTGTGCAGTGCCAACAAGATTAACTTAAAGGCGTAACCCTAGTTAATTTGACTATCCTCTTTGGCAATGATATTAGATAGTATAATTGATAGAAGTACAAATTAAAATGGCATGCACTATAAATGTAATCCTTATTTATGCTTAATTGTGCAATAGTAATGTGCTTCATGGTGTTTCGGCCGCAATTCCAATCTCAAGCGAGAGATTGTGGCCACAGAAGATTGTCCACGAGAGAGTACTCACAGAAACGTTACTGCAAGAATAATTCATCGAAACAGCTTGCTTTGTGTATGTCGCGTATTGCAAGAGTCATATTTCAAGATCATATGTGGTGTTCAAAAGTCACACGACGAACAATAGGGGAAAGTGCAATTGCATAGAGTGCATTCTTTTTTTTATTTTCGTAAAAAAATATTCAATATTTCAGATTGATACGTTCTGGTGGCGTCGTTTCACGAATCGAATTCGCAATTACGAAGCTCCAATTCCACCCTTTACATTCCAACCGATCGTTTTACTTGCCTACCAACCGACTTTCATCTGCTTAGGCTCACTTTACGCACTGTCCCTATTGATATTTGTAGTTGAAGTGGTCCTACCACGACATTATCCCTACCGTATACGCCAGAACAAACGCTTTGCGGTCGTTTACAGATTTCTGAGAAATGATTGATACGGTGTTTATTTTATTGGTATTCGCATAAATATTGTATAAGTTTGGAATAAACATTATATGATATGTGAAATCGCGATGTCCAAAATGAAGAAAGGGAGTACTAATACCAATATGTACCTGATCACAGTTTAGTTTTTACATATGCTAGTTTCATGAACGGAACATAGTGTTGGCTAAAGTCACTTTAGTAATCGCGATCTTTGAAAATGACGTAAATTGTTATATTATGGTAAACAAATCAGTTTGTTGAAGTATAACATTTCATGGACGACAAATCACTTTCTATGTAGGAGAGCGTCCGCAAATGAGTATTTCTTGTTTTACATAGTGCAGCAACTAGAACGATCTGTTTTACATATCAAACCAGCGCGGAGAAGGCCTGACATGTTAGGTGTGAGGGAGTGGAGAGGTAATCTATACATAGATAGGCGAGAGAGTGCAGGCCCCCCTCGTTGTCTCAGTATTTACATAGAGTTTGCCATTTTCTTATGCAAGTACATTTTATACGAACAAAATGATAGTTACATTGCAATATCAATCAATTGGCTTTCTTGTGAATGTTGTCAACCAAGCCAATTGAATGATGCAGCAATGAAATATAAGTTGCATTATTTTGGGCAATCTTTGAAAAAATTCCTTTTCTGTCCCGTTCTAATTTTCGCAATATGATGTATGTAGACAAGAAATAAACATTGAGATTACTTGTTATTCTTTTCCATTTTCATTCCATTCTCGTGAGACCACTGAAAATGAATAGATCGCAACGAGAGGCTAGCATCCCCAAAGCTGTCTTCCATTCCGCTATATTTCCTTACCTTCTAAAGACTATATTATCTTTTCTTTCCCTTGCATTATGTGGTGCTCTTTGGCATGTTGCCAAAAATCTGTTATCATAAGAGCGGATATTTATTTATTTTATTTTTTATACATGTCTTATGAATGTCTTATATCATTAGTTTTCACTGTCCGAAAGTATCACTTTTTTTTCTAAAAAAACTATTTAAGATTTATGATTTGCATTTTTCTTTCAGTGCCTACGTCACTCAATTGCTCATTGCTTAAAGGGAGCGTTACCTCTCTCAATGGTCTCTTCATTTTGAACACTATTTCTCTGTTCTCTAACAACGAGAGAGCATTGCGCGTCGAAGATTTTACGCTCCCTTTAATTATGACGTGAGAATGATATTGAAGAATTTTACGACAAGAAACATTTAAAGCTGGAATATCCCAGGTTTTTTTCGTTTTAATAACTAGAGACAAATACAGTTGTTTTGCAAATATGCAAAAATGCAAAATTGACCTTTCTGGTAAACGAGTTTTAAAGGGAGCGTAACCTCACTCAATGGTTTCTTCGACGGGCAATGCTCTCTCGTTGTTAGACAACAGAGAAATAATGTGCGCAATGAAGAGACCATTGAGTGAGGTAACGCTCCCTTTAAGTTCCATAGTCAGAATTGAACGCGGCTAAGTGACACAATCCTTTTAATATTGCTTCAACTGCGTCGATGTGAATGCTTGTGGATGAAGCATTTTGATCAAGAGGCAATGAAGCATTTTGATCAAGAGGTAATGAAACATTTTGATCAAGAGGTAATGAAACGTTTCTTCCTTTTGCAAGATATATAAAATACTTTTTCAAAGATTCTTCATTGTCCTTGCATTGCTTAACAGAATTAACATATATTACGTCATACAATCTACGAATCATATTTTTATACATGTTGACCCCTGATGTATGATTATTTTTAGCATCATGATATACTCTCCAAAGATGGTTTAATGCTCCGTCCAATTCCAATTTTTGTTTTTCCATATATATATACTCATTGCAATGTGATGATTATAACATTTTGTTCCTAGAGAAGATTCAATCTCGTAGATTTCTTGATATGAAATGTTTGAATCACAATTACATTCATTTTCATACTTGAAACAAACAATACACAAATCAGATTCCAACAAAGATTTGATATTGTCAAATTTATTTTTATCATCCATTGGATTCTTTTCTTTATTAACAATGTCCAATTTAAATCTAAAGGGATTTCTCTTGGTTGACTTGTACATTGTGAATAGATGGTAATAAACTTTATTCTTTTTCATAAATATTGTTGATGAACGAAGACCGATTCTACTACTCTAAATTATAACAAGGCAACCTTGGTTTCATCATTAAGCACAGGAAGGATAGAATGGCAGCGACTTGGAGTAAACGGAACCAACACTAGTGATGAGACGTATCTCCCCGTCTTTCGTTCATAGAAATTTTCCTGAAATTCACTCACAATACTGTCCGTATAAAATGTACTTGTATTATTGCCTTGTACTTGTATTATTGCCCGGCTGGTAAACAGAGAAAAAACTATCGATCAACTCCCCACTATTTCCTCCCTTCCTTCCTCGCTCTCTCTGATCTACCTACTATATCTCACTTGTGCTCTCTCTCTCTCTAAACATAGAAACACATTGTGGCTGTGGCTGGCTATTCTCGAACCAAATAAACAAGTGTATTTTATACGGTCAATACTTTGATTAATATTTATGTATTATTGCATGGTTCTGAAATATTTATTTATTGTGAAAACAATTGCAAAGTCCTAATCCAATTTCATTTCCATATCACCCCCATTCCTCTATAAAATGAGAGCTCGGGGAGCATTTCGCCCCCGTGGCTTAGGGGGGGGTGGCCAGAAACCGAAGAAGTTCCGTAAAGTCCACCCCGTTCCCCAAGACATTTGAAGTCCACCGGGGTATCACTGCTGGGCCGGTGGTTTATTGTGTAAATTTTATATTAATCTATATATTATGCAATAGACACACTCACAATTAGGGTTGGCTATTCGGGAGCGATTGCGGGCCCGCAACGATTTCTTTATTCCTACCAGGCCAATTTTTGTGATCGGTCGTTTTTCTCTGTTCTCTTAGCTTGGGGAAGCAAACGAGAGAACGAAGGAAAGTGAAGAGAATAGAGAATAACGACCGATCACAAAAAAGAGAAGGGTAGGAATAAAGTAGTCGTTGCGATGCATACCATTGTAATGCCATTGCGGGCCCGCAATCGCTCCCGAATAGCCAACTCTATGTCTCTCTGGAATTTCTTTCTTATTTCTTTTTTTTATTAATATTTCTTTGATTCTATATCGATATACATTATTGCAATAATATTACTAAGTTGTCTAGTATACGAACGTTTGGAACATTGCGAGGCGCAGGCGTCGATGTTCGTATTGACTTGTGTTTCGAGTGGAAGTCCACTGAATGATAACTTCTGATAGCTTAGTTGAGTAGCTTTATGTTCCGGCATGTGGTTCTATTTTGTTGGGGCCCCACAAGCATTCACATCGACGCAGTTGAAGCAATATTAAAAGGATTGTGTCACTTAGCCGCGTTCAATTCTGACTATGGAACTTAAAGGGAGCGTTACCTCACTCAATGGTCTCTTCATTGCGCACATTATTTCTCTGTTGTCTAACAACGAGAGAGCATTGCTCGTCGAAGAAACCATTGAGTGAGGTTACGCTCCCTTTAAAACTCTCGTTTACCAGAAAGGTCAATTTTGCATTTTTGCATATTTGCAAAACAACTGTATTTGTCTCTAGTTATTAAAACGAAAAAAACCTGTGATATTCCAGCTTTAAATGTTTCTTGTCGTAAAATTCTTCAATATCATTCTCACGTCATAATTAAAGGGAGCGTAAAATCTTCGACGCGCAATGCTCTCTCGTTGTTAGAGAACAGAGAAATAGTGTTCAAAATGAAGAGACCATTGAGAGAGGTAACGCTCCCTTTAAGCAATGAGCAATTGAGTGACGTAGGCACTGAAAGAAAAATGCAAATCATAAATCTTAAATAGTTTTTTTAGAAAAAAAAGTGATACTTTCGGACAGTGAAAACTAATGATATAAGACATTCATAAGACATGTATAAAAAATAAAATAAATAAATATCCGCTCTTATGATAACAGATTTTTGGCAACATGCCAAAGAGCACCACATAATGCAAGGGAAAGAAAAGATAATATAGTCTTTAGAAGGTAAGGAAATATAGCGGAATGGAAGACAGCTTTGGGGATGCTAGCCTCTCGTTGCGATCTATTCATTTTCAGTGGTCTCACGAGAATGGAATGAAAATGGAAAAGAATAACAAGTAATCTCAATGTTTATTTCTTGTCTACATACATCATATTGCGAAAATTAGAACGGGACAGAAAAGGAATTTTTTCAAAGATTGCCCAAAATAATGCAACTTATATTTCATTGCTGCATCATTCAATTGGCTTGGTTGACAACATTCACAAGAAAGCCAATTGATTGATATTGCAATGTAACTATCATTTTGTTCGTATAAAATGTACTTGCATAAGAAAATGGCAAACTCTATGTAAATACTGAGACAACGAGGGGGGCCTGCACTCTCTCGCCTATCTATGTATAGATTACCTCTCCACTCCCTCACACCTAACATGTCAGACCTTCTCCGCGCTGGTTTGATATGTAAAACAGATCGTTCTAGTTGCTGCACTATGCAAAACAAGAAATAGTCATTTGAGGACGCTCTCCTACATAGAAAGTGATTTGTCGTCCATGAAATGTTATACTTCAACAAACTGATTTGTTTACCATAATATAACAATTTACGTCATTTTCAAAGATCGCGATTACTAAAGTGACTTTAGCCAACACTATGTTCCGTTCATGAAACTAGCATATGTAAAAACTAAACTGTGATCAGGTACATATTGGTATTAGTTCTTCCTTTCTTCATTTTGGACATCGCGATTTCACATATCATATAATGTTTATTCCAAACTTATACAATATTTATGCGAATACCAATAAAATAAACACCGTATCAATCATTTCTCAGAAATCTGTAAACGACCGAAAAGCGTTTGTTCTGGCGTATACGGTAGGGATAATGTCGTGGTAGGACCACTTCAACTACAAATATCACTAGGGACAGTGCGTAAAGTGAGCCTAAGCAGATGAAAGTCGGTTGGTAGGCAAGTAAAACGATCGGTTGGAATGTAAAGGGTGGAATTGGAGCTTCGTAATTGCGAATTCGATTCGTGAAACGACGCCACCAGAACGTATCAATCTGAAGTATTGAATATTTTTTACGAAAATATAAAAAAAGAATGCACTCTATGCAATTGCACTTTCCCCTATTGTTCGTCGTGTGACTTTTGAACACCACATATGATCTTGAAATATGACTCTTGCAATAAGCGACATACACAAAGCAAGCTGTTTCGATGAATTATTCTTGCAGTAACGTTTCTGTGAGTACTCTCTCGTGGACAATCTTCTGTGGCCACAATCTCTCGCTTGAGATTGGAATTGCGGCCGAAACACCATGAAGCACATTACGATTGCACAATTAAACATAAATAAGGATTACATTTATAGTGCATGCCATTTTAATTTGTACTTCTATCAATTATACTATCTAATATTATTGCCAAAGAGGATAGTCAAATTAACTAGGGTTACGCCTTTAAGTTAATCTTGTTGGCACTGCACAGCGGAGCAAACCAAATGTATAGCATGTAAGTCTTGAATAACCGTTTTTGTTTCTATCTTGGCGAAAGGTGTTATAGTTTTGGATATGAGCATCGAGTAGAAGTGAGATTGGGACGACTGAGGATAGCCATGTTTCGGTCAGGCAGATTATTGAATAGTTCAAGGAGAGGATCTGTGACAAGAATGGAAGCTTGTTTTTGATAGAGCGGCAATTGGTATAGAAAAAAGAGAGATTGAGTGATTCATTGAATGTCTTTGTTTTTGGCCGGCGAATCAGTAATAGTTTCCCTGAATACCATTATTTGGTGGGGCACCGTAGTGGGAGATATGGTTCATATAAGGATTGAGATATGAGTTATAAGGAACATTGAATTGATTGAAAGGAGGGAATGGAGTATGGGGGCTATTGTTGAGATTGTGATGATAGGTCATATTGTGGTCGATCGATGAATTCCATTGGAAGGGGATGATCGACTATGATCAATTGATTTATACAAGGGATTGTGAGGTCGATATTGATTGGGTCTGTGCTGAGGGGTGTGCTTCTTAGAACGAAGATTACTACGGAAACCAGTTAGCTCAGGTGGGGCATTCAGACCAGAGTTTGGACGGGGTATCATTCTTCTTTTGTCTTCACGATCCGCGTATGAGGGGCGGAGATAACACCCTTTGAACTGTGGATTTGATGAGAGTTTTTGGGCGTGTTTGATAATCAGGGGGCATGCTTTTTGGTCGGTAAGACAACCTTAGTGAGACGTTCATGATTCGCGTTAACGTCAGCTGGGGGCATTCTGTAACAGGCGATAGGCTGGACAGGAAAACCAATTGATTCAGTGATAGAGAAGACATTTTCGTAATCTTGTCGGACTTGATCACCGTGGGAGAGACTCTTGTCAACGGGTAACCGTGCTATAACGATCGAACGTTCTAGATCAGAAGAGGTTTCAGGGGGCGGGGTTTGTTCTGTATGATATGGAAGGGCAGTATGAACACTGGCATTAGATGACATACGATCATCATTAGTACGAGGATCAGGGCGGTCACGGACCAATTTCGTTAACTCACGAAGATTGTCCTCAAGTTCAGCAGTCTTCTCCTTCTGCACGTCAAGTTCGTCGCGTAGACGGAGGCACAAACGAATGAGCTGAGTGTTTGAGAGAACGTCATCATCGTCAATCCTTGCACGCTTGTTCATGTTGGAAGGAGTAGCGATACCGGATTCTGAAGTCATAGTAACAGGAGCGAGGATACTGTATTGTAGTCAATGTCACCTTTCTTAGTACCGTAAGAGAGAAAGAAAAATTGTGTAGACGGTACACTACATACAGCATATGGGTCCTTTCGTAGATGAAAACGGTCGGTTTATTGGCGGGAAGACTTAGGCAGAGTCACCATCTCACGTGAGAGAAGAGAGAGGGAATGTGTGGCATTTCCCCCCAGATCCAGGGATCTGCCCTCCTCTGCCCTCCCCTGCCCACCAACCCTGGACCAGGTTATTGCCCTCTTACCACATTTACAAATTTTCATTAAAATTTCGATGAAATCAAACGAGGAGACAATATTTTCAAACATTTATATTCATTTTATCAACAATTCACATTTTCCACCTAGGTCGCCGCTGGCGCAGGGTTCTGCCCTCCTGACCCCCTTTTCAAATTTCTCATTTTTTCAACCATTTTGCAACTTTTACACCAACATTTCATTGAAATATCATGAAAAACATCATTTTTCAAACATTCCAATTTTCCCTCTTTTACCCATGACCCAGGGTTTCACCCCTCTGCCCCCTCCTCTGCCCTCCTCTGCCCTCCTCTGCCCAGGGTTCCCGACTTTTTAACCATTTTTTTAAAATGTTTCTCAGACATTTACTATTCCTTTGACACACAAAAATCAACAAAAAATATAAAATTGGAAAAAAGAGCAAAACCTTTTATGGAGTCGCAGGGACTCGATCCCCGATCTTCCTCAAAGCAGACCGGGGATACGTCGGGTATATGCGCCCTATGGGGCCCCTTGCAAAAAGGGGAAAAGCGGCAAATATAGCGATCTTTTGAGACATTTTACCATATAGGCCCAAATAATGGGAAATAATGGAAAATAATGAGAAATCGCAAAAAGCAACCAAAAAGCAACCTCGAAGCAACCTCTGGAAAATTCGAGATGGGGGCCAGAGAGGGAAAATAATATTAGGTGAAAAATATAGGAAAAACGGTGTATATTAGGTGTATTATATACTATACTATGGGAAATATGGCCTGGGCTTGATGAGGTGGAAAATGGTGTTGGAAAAGGTAACCTCGGTACACCCTAGGGGTCAAAGTCCAATCATAGGTTAAGCAAATATTGGTGAAATAGATATAATATTGGGTAAATAATGTAGTAAAGTGTGTAAATAACACAATAAAGTAGGGAAATATGCGATAGTGTTGGCGGACTGAGAATCAGGGGCAATAAAAGCAACCTAAAAGTAACCTCAATGTAACAAGGGGTCAAAGTCCAACTATAAAGTTCCGGCCTAAAAATATATTTGGCTCGGTGGCTCAACTGGGAGCGTATCACACTAGCACTCCCATACCCCTTGGTTCGATTCCCGTCCAGGTCATTATTCTTTCCCCTCTCTTCTATCACCTAGGAAGGTGACACCCTTATCGCTCTCTCCCACTTGTGTTTTGCTTGTACTTTATTAGATTTACCTCGTTCTTCTTAACTTTATCCCTTCCTTCTTTCATCGTTTCTTCTTTCCTGATCTTTCACACATGACCCCTACCAACAAACGACAGATGGTCTCGTCTCCGTCGGGTATGTCCCCTGAGGCTAAGAAGGGGGCGAACGCTATCAAAAACTTAGTTATCGCCGCCTTTGAACTGGCCATGGAGGACGTGCCCTCGGGGTTCGATCCTGGTAAATGGAAGTCCATCACTGCACTTGTGCATGGTTTGGCCAAGTCCCTGGAATTGGCCACCAGTACTGGAACGGTCGATGAGTCTGCCACGTCGTCCTCTCATACTCTCTCATCCTCTCCCACTCCCTCGTCTAACCCTATTCCCCCCTCCTCCTCTCTCTCTCACTCTCCTCCCTCGATCGATGACCCGGCGGAATTGATCATGCGTGCTAAGTCCCTAGTCGTGACGGGGCTTCCGGAGCCGGACAATAGTCTGGGTCTGGATGACCGTTGCGAGACCGATAGGAAGGGCATTGCTCGACTCCTCGGTTACCTAGAGGTCGAGACTATGCCTGTACAGATCTACCGTATGGGTAAGCGATCATCGGATCGTCCTCGACTCGTCAAGGTTGTTATGCCCGCTCGTTCCTTCGCCCTCATCGCCATCAAGAATGCCAGAAAGCTCCGTGGTAACGCGGAATTCGCTGGCATATACATTCGCAAATCGATGAGCAAGGAAGAACGGGCGAGGCACAGCGAGTTGAGGGCGACGGTTAGGAGCTTGCGAGCTAACAAGGGAATGACCAACCATCCCCGTCGAGTTATGACTAGTGACATATTCCATTCGAATCACCATGTGATTCTGATACTACATCTTTAATGACTGGACTCAAACGTTTATGATCTTCGAGAAAATCGATGTTGAAATTCGGCCAAATTCGTGTGGTTTTCTACACAACGCATGCGGATGGGTTGGTGAACTCTACTATCTTCTTCCCAAACATCGACTCGTGTAGTGTAGTGGATAAAATGCCTGCGTTTACTTTTGACTGTCAAGGGTTCGACTCCCCTTGCCGCACTTTTCTTTTGCTGATTTTGTTGCTGTAGAAAGTTTGAAATGTTTTGCTGTGATTATGAAAGCTAGAAAAAAGAACACATTCAGCAAGTTTTCTTGATGGAAAAACACTCCTCATGGAAAATTGAACTTTGATCTTTTTGTTTATGGCATTTTTTTACTCTCCTTCTCCCTCTCCCTCACCCGAGGTCGATGTCATGCAATGAATGACCTGAAAAACAGCAATGAGAGTTCAAAGATCAAAGATCATGCGAGTACGGTAAGTGCTTCCATTTCTTCTTGGACTGTCTTCCAAAGCCTTGATGTCATTGTTTTTCCTGTTCATTCATTATGTGCCACAGATGTGAAAACTGTATTTTCCTTACTTCACTCATTTTGTTGTTCAAACGTGTTTGGTGTGTTCTTTTTTCTATAATCACAGCAAAACATTTCAAACTTTCTACAGCAACAAAATCAGCAAAAGAAAAGTGCGGCAAGGGGGGTCGAACCCTTGACAGTCAAAAGTAAACGCATGCATCTTATCCACTACACTACACGAGCCGATGTTTGGGAAGAAGATAGTAGAGTTCACCAACCCATCCGCATGCGTTGTGTAGAAAACCACACGAATTTGGCCGAATTTCAACATCGATTTTCTCGAAGATCATAAACGTTTGAGTCCAGTCATTAACGATGTAGTATCAGAATCACATGGTGATTCGAATGGTATATGTCACTAGTCATAACTCGACGGGGATGGTTGGTCATTCCCTTGTAAGGATCCTGATAGTCCCTTTGTAGTCTACCGCGATGCGGTCTGGCACAGGGAGGACATCAAAACTAAGGTCCGCTCTCGCTTGCCCGATCCGGGAAACTAGTTTGTGATACATCTCTGACACTCGCACCTACAGTATCCTCTGATCCCTTTCCCAAGACAACTTGTTATCTTCCTGTCGTCTCCTCTTCACCTACTGTATCCTCTTCTTTTACAGTACCCTCTAGCTCGTCTATCCCTTCTTTAACATGTCTCATGTTCAACTCTAGATCTCTCTGTAACAAGCTACCCCATCTTCATTCTATATTATCGATTGATCGACCTGATCTTCTTCTTATTTCTGAAACTTGGCTTACCTCCAGAATTATTGATTCAGAAGTTCTATTGTCTTTCCCATACCAGTTGTATCGTGCTGATCGTGCAAGACGAGGTGGTGGTGTTTGTGTTCTCTTTCGTGATCACATTGCCTGTTCCCGTGTTAAATTACCCACCTCTGTCTCGTCTGACGTAATCTGTCTCGATCTCTACCCTCCTCTTGGTCTCTCTGCTATTCGCTTGATACTTGTCTATCGCCCTCCAAACACAACAACAGCGAGTAACCTTTTTGACCTTCTATCAACTCTGTCCTCCTGTGATAAATCGATAATTGTTGCCGGTGATCTTAACTTGAATATTGACTGGTCCAATCCTCATTCTGCTCGTGGTCATTCCATTTCCCTTGTCAATTTCTCCAAATCTCTTAATCTTCATCAATTCGTACCCTCTCCCACTCTTGGCTCCAACTTTCTTGATGTAATTCTCGCCCCTTCCGATCTTATTTCTGACTGTATTGTCTCTGCCCCTTTCAAAAATTCTGACCACTCATCTGTTTCTTTCCGTCTCACTTGGCCTCTTGTCGATCCTATATCTATTCCAGCCTTTGACTTTCGTAAGACCGATTTTGTAGCCCTGAACTCCGCTTTATCCAATACAGATTGGTCTTTGATCTTTCATGATTTTACCGATATCTCTCATATGTATACCATATTCACTGATTACTTGACTCAACTATTTCCTTCCTTTATTCCTTACAAGAAACAAATTGTTCCGTTCGATAATTACCCTCCTCACATTCGATCACTCCTTGCTCATAAACGCCTCCTCTTTGATAAAATTGCACCCGTCAAATCTCAGTTCCCTTGCACCCGTCAAATCTCAGTTCCACAATGTATCCGCTAAACTAGATAAGGAAATTAGGAAATTTATTAGAAACAAGGAAAACAAATTGTTGTCCAATAACCATAGTAGGTCTTATTATCGATATATCTCAACTAGATTTAAATCCCGTTCTTCCATTGCCCCTTCCCTCACAGATTTCAATGGTACCATTATCACTAGTGACTTTGAAAAAGCAGAGTCATTCGCTACATACTTTCAATCGGTTTTCACTAGTGATGATGGCATTCTTCCCAACTGTCCTCGCTTTGTTCCTCAATCCATTCCTACCTCGATCATTCTACCTATCGATATTTCATATCATTTACGTCGTGTATCTGACTCTTGTTCCCTCCCCTCTGACGGTATTCCATCCATTATATTCAAACATTGTTCTCTCACCCTTTCTGAACCTCTATCTCATATAATGAATTATAGTCTTATGTTAGGCCAAGTTCCGTCTTTATGGAAAACTTCCTTTGTGATCCCTATACCAAAGATTCCCACTCCCTCATCTGTGTCTGATTATCGCCCTATCTCACTTACTCCCATTCCCAGTAAAGTCATGGAGCGAATCCTCAAACCAAAGCTTATCCGTTGGTGCAATATTCATAATATCATCCCCCCTGAGCAACATGGTTTTGTTAGTGGTAAATCCACAGTATCCCAGCTTCTCGATTGCACCCAGAAATGGCGTGCGGCGATGGACCGCGATGATTCCGTTGATGTTGTGTATGTTGATCTCGCTAAGGCATTTGATACTGTATCTCATTCTAAATTGCTTCATAAATTACATTGTCTAGGTATCCGTGGTTGTATATTTGATTGGCTCACTGATTATCTTTCTAATCGTCGTTTACAGGTTAGAGTTGGTTCTTCTCTGTCCTCAGAGAAACATGTTCTGAGTGGCGTACCTCAGGGTACGGTACTGGGTCCTCTCCTCTTTTTGATTTACCTTTTTGATCTCCCTCTATCCCTATCACCATACCCACTGGTTCACTTCCGCCTCTTTGCTGATGATATCAAACTCTTCATCATCCATAATTCCGCCCAATCCCCCACACTCACCTCTCAACTTCAGAATGGGTTACTGGGTATATTAGAATACTGTCAAAAATGGCAGTTATCGGTTGCACAAAACAAATGCACCGTTCTTTACATAGGCAAATCCAACCCAATCCACCAGTACCATCTCAACTCTTTCCTTCTTCCTATCCCCGATTCCAACCTCAATTCTCTTCCAGAACCTATTCGTGATCTTGGTGTATACATTGATCATTCTTTATCCTTTCGTTCTCATATAGATATTATCTGTCAGAGAGCTAATAAGCTTATCTACCTTTTATTCCGTTCTGTTTCTTGTACATCTGTTGATCCCTACGTTAGAGCATACCGATCATTCATTTTACCCGTTCTTGAGTATGCTTCACCAGTATGGTCTCCCTCTGCGAAGGGTCTTATTAGACAATTAGAGAAACCACAGCACCTTTTTACTAGATTATTACATTATCGTACCACCCTTGCCACTACCTCACCCCCCATTTACAATCTTAGAATTGGTAATTATCATTTACATTCTCTTTATTCACGACGTTTAGTCGCTGACATCATTTTTGCTGTAAAGATAATTCGCTCACTTGTCGATGTACCTATGTCCGATTATTATTGTTTACGAAATTGTAATTCTCGTCACAACGCATTCTCTATTCACATTCCCATTGCTAAACGAGAGAATCTTCGTAGTTCATTTGCACATCGTACAACTCGTTTTTTGTGTAATTTACATCGAATTTGTAATCCAATTTTGTCAATTCAATCTATTAAATTCCACTTATTTCGCCATCCCGATCTCCCCCTTACCCTACAAGTACAAGTACTCAATCTATAGTTATCTATCCCGGTGTTTCCATTCTGATCCAAACAGTCACATGGATCTGAACGGTCCCCTTCCCGTTCTGAGGCCTCGTCCACCTCACTCCTACTGGAACTCCGGAGATATGATAGCTATCGTCAAATTACCCCTGTCACCTTCCCCAAGTCTTTACATTATTATAATTATTTTTCTCATCGTTTCTGTATTTGCTGTCGCACCTGTCACGGGTGTATCAAATAAATAAAAATAAATAAACTATAAAGTTCCGGCCTAAAAATATATTTCCCATCGAATAGAGAAAAAAAATAGTAGTAGATATGATAGAGTATAAGGTAAGTTGTTGTGGGTAACAAGAATTGGTATTAGTGTTATGGTAATGGTATATGGTAAAACAAGTGGTATTAATATTAAGGGTACAATGTATAATACATAAATAATAAAAAGTTGAATATATAATAAAACGGGTAAATGTGACACTATTAATAAGAGTGCGTAAAATATGTGTAATAGTGAATAGTAATAGATACTGTAATCATCAATATAAAGATGAGTACTCGGGAAGTGTAATAAAGAATACACAATCAAACAATACGGTAGTCAATAAAGATTAATCATCACAAATAGCACAGTAATCGGGAAATCAAATAATCCATAATTCAGTATATCCATCGTTAGCACAGGTACAGTAATCGGGAAATCAAATAATCCATAATTCAGTATATCCATCGTTAGCAAAGGTACAGTAATCGGGAAATCAAATAATCCATAATTCAGCATCATCACAGGTACGGTAATATAGTAATCAAGTAATCAAGTAATCAAGTAATCCTTCATTGATAGAGTACAGTAGATAGGAATCGAATAAGAGAAAGAATAGAAGTGGAGAATAGTATGGAATAAAAGAGAGAGTAGAGAAGAGAATAGAATGAAAATACTACATCATAATCGAGTCGTGTCATCACATCTATTCATAGTCATCACGAGACATCTTGGGGGCACCACGTCGAGGGGCACGATCATCGTTCTGAACTCTTCTACCTTCGGTTCTTGGAGGACCACGACGAGTAGAATCATCCTCTCTTCTGGGTTGACGCGATGCGCCTCCTCTAATTCCTTCATCCGCTGCGTGTCCTCGACGAGCCACGTCTTCACTTCTTGGTGGACGAGCTGCACCACCTCTCTTTCGCTCATCCTCATCTTGACCACGACGAGGTACATTAGCACCTTTGGGTCCTCCTCTTCCTACAACCTCATCACCACGACGAGGTACATTACCACCTTTGGGTCCTCCTCTTCCTACAACCTCATCACCACGACGAGGTACATTACCACCTTTGGGTCCTCCTCTTCCGACAACCTCATCACCACGACGAGGTACATTAGCACCTTTGGGTCCTCCTCTTCCTACAACCTCATCACCACGACGAGGTACATTACCACCTTTGGGTCCTCCTCTTCCTACAACCTCATCACCACGACGAGGTACATTACCACCTTTGGGTCCTCCTCTTCCGACAACCTCATCATCACGACGAGGTACATTACCACCACGAGGTCCTCCACGTTCGTTCTTCTCCTTGGTTTCTTTCATTACATATGTTTGAGCTTTTACACGGGCATATTGCTCATCAAAGGTACTAATAACCTCTGGTTCCATAGTCATTTCCATATACTTAGAACTACTACCAAAGAATTTACGATACAGCTCCACAATGATCGACGTGAATTTCCAGCTTCGAAGGTGGTGTGGGTCGTGCTCTTCGACGTCTGTAATGTACCATTTTCGTACATCCTTCTGTGCATCTTCAAAGTTGATGCACACACGACATTTATTCGATCCGTCGGCATTCTTGGTAGTTAGAAATCCAACATTGAAGGAATTGAATACATTGGCAACGGGCAGTCTCAATTCCTTGATACGTGCGACTTTGATTGCCTTTGTGTTCGCATCATATTTGTAGATCTCAGATCCTGCGGAAGAGTTCATCATCTTTAGCTCCCTCTCGAATACTCCATTCCTCAGTCGATTTTCCTTTGTCATTTCATCACGAATGATTTCTGAGTGAACTAATCCAACAAACATGCCTTCCTTGTTCACTGTGTATACAGTGAAGTAACATTGGTCCTTGTATTCGGAATCAAGGATGTACGAATGTTTAGCATTGAACGACTTGTATTTCAAAGTCGTAACAATTTTTAACATTTGTTTCATAATTACGATTCTTCCATCGGCACGTTTGTCTTCACTCATTTTTCTAAGAAACCAGATGTAGTAAGTGAGTTGATCGATTAACTCTTGTCCATATTCTGTTATTTTTAGCACCATACTTCCACCAATGATTTTACCCAGATCAGAGTATTCTGGGTTCTTCTTCTGGAAGTCATAAAGGACTTTGGAATTACCTTTGATGGGCTTCTTTGGCTTGGACGGTACTGAGATGGCCGATTGTCCTTCTTCGTTTTCAGACACGAGTCTCTTAGCATTATTATTAACCACTTCAACTCTTTTCAATTCTTCCTCTGTTTCTTCCTTCATCTGTGGGAGTGGTTTGAATAGATAATAGATCTGAGAACGATCCCTTCTCTTTATTTCTCTGACCAGGCTTCTGGATCGCTTATCATTCTTGCTCATTTCAACTGATAATTTAAGAGATGGATACTCTTCCTTCTTCTCTTCCTCGACAGTCTCGATGGCAGTCTCTTCCTTGGCGGGCTCCTCGACAGACACGATGGCAGTCTCTTCCACATTGGCATTCTCTTCCTCATTGGCAGTCTCTTCCTCCTTGGCAGTCTCTTCCTCGACAGTCTCGATGGCAGTCTCTTCCTTGGCGGTTATTAGATTACTCTTGTTGGAGTAAAATGTGCAAATAAGAGAAAGAAAACTAAACTTACAATGAAATATTTTCTGTAGCTGAGTGAAGTCGGCGCTTCACAACTCGAATGACGGCACTTGGTGTCCGTCATGAGTGACAGCGATTCTTGTCGACGTTGACTGGAATGAAAATCAATCAATGTTTATCGTGGTTATCATTTTGTATTGTTCAAATGTACGATAATCCAAATATGCTGACCAAGAATCGCCTGTAATTCTCCAATTGTTGGAGATGTATCACTTATTGCTTCTTTGTTCTCCTACTCTCGAATACGATAAGATCTATAGTTGACCCAATCAGTTACCGTATATCTCTCGGTCTCCTTACCGTATCCTGATCCACCCTAACTTGTGCTCTGCTAAGATGGAAGGTCCCGCACCCCTTTATCTTCCCGTAGATAAAGGCGAGCGGGATCGGGCTGGATGACGAACAATTTGATTCTTGGAATAGAATCAGCTAAATGTGATCATATTTAGATGAATGCATTAAATGATTGTAGATCAGAGATCAAAGATCAAAGATAACAAAGGGTACACGAACCCATGAGACAGAAACACATAAATTATTTTATAAATTATTTTTATTTAAATAAAATCTTTATTAGCAAGAAACAGCCATTCATCAGCCACGGCTCGACGACGATGATAGAAAATGCAATTATTAAAATTTAAAATTATATAGCTATAAATACAACAAAACAACAACATCAATAATAATAATAATAATAATAATAATAATAATAATAATAATAATAATAATAATAATAATAATAATAATAATAATAATAATAATAATAATAATAATAATAATAATAATAATAATAATAATAATAATAATAATAATAATAATAATAATAATAATAATAATAATAATAATAATAATAATAATAATAATAATAATAATAATAATAATAATAATAATAATAATAATAATGATAATAATAATAATAATAATAATAATAATAATAATAATAATAATAATAATAATAATAATAATAATAACAATAACAATAAAAATTTAATTAGATAAAATATCGGAGGGCGGGAACGAAATATTTAAAAAATTGTTAACAACACAAAGTTGTTATTACATTACCGTCAAAACGAAAAAAAGTGAAACATTTGCCAAAAATTTTGAAAAATTTTGACAAAAGTTCACAAGATTTTGAAAATTTTGAATCATGATATCTAAATGGGGTTGCTAGTTTTTTATTAGATAATAGGGTATTTGAGCATCTCTGAGCTTGCCTAATTTACCTGTGAAGAATAATGCTATATATAACCATTATTAGACGAAAAAAAGCACGATGGCAGCAGTTTTACAGTAAGAATCTACAGTATGCTACAGTATACCAATTCTGCTGTGGAGCGTTCCCGATTAATTTTTTTCACTTTTTTCGTGCATAACTGTTTTGGGCAAACACATCCACAATGAAAAACCTAAGATAATACATCATCGAGATCGTGAAAAATGCTCAAACAGGGAATCTTGTGAACTTTTGTCAAAATTTTTCAAAATTTTTGAAAAATGTTTCTTCTTTTTTTCGTTTTGACGGTACTTCCTTGTAACTTCCCCTTGGGTAT
Source organism: Parapristionchus giblindavisi (assembly GCA_943737045.1). Classification (NCBI taxonomy): domain Eukaryota; kingdom Metazoa; phylum Nematoda; class Chromadorea; order Rhabditida; family Diplogasteridae; genus Parapristionchus; species Parapristionchus giblindavisi. The sequence continues at coordinate 516,041 of CALSFV010000049.1, read as the reverse complement.
GGAAACTAACAGTCAATGAGCGAATCAAACTATTCGGTTGCCAATTAGTTGAAATTGATGAAATTTTGAAACTCGTCAGTACTGAGCTGACACAATTGTTGAAATTCTGAGACTTGTCATCACTGGGCTGACTCAAGATGAGCAGGGCGGGGGAGTAGGTGGTTAGGCGGGAATAAGTACGGTCATAACAGTTGATATACATTCTCTTTGGTGGAACAACATTTAGGAGTGGGGCAGGAATCGCATTTTGAAAGGTCGTGTTAAAACGGTGTGCCTTCTGGCATATCATTTACTTCAACTGCCTACCGAGGAACCATCAGGGATTCGATAATTTTTTTTTGTTGGCAAACCGTTTGCAGGCATACGTGACGTCACAAGCTTAGAGGGGAGGATTTTTGGTAAATGCCTCCGGTTGTGGCGTCACGTTTGCCGGCAAAAGGTTTGCTAACGTTCATGGACACCTATACTGATAGTCAGAAAGGAACTGCTACAGTTGATTATCTAGTGTGGACATATTTTTTTTGAAACAAGAAACTGTCTCTACATATCTGACTATCCACTGTTATTATTCCTCTCCTACTCCTGCGCCTATATCTACCAGTACTCTGCACTTCTAGCGTACTGCTCATATCTACCGTACATTGTCTGAGCAGATCATCAATTGGGAAGAGACAGGTCATTAATTCTGCTCATCCCCCGACAGTTGTTGATCGTCCAAGACGACGAAGACGATAGAGATTGCCATCTGAAAAATTATATACATGTTTCTTATCGCTATACCCCCATAGGCCGAATATCTATTTTACAGATTTCCAAATTACGGTCTGGTTTTCACAAAAGATCACAAAATGTACCCCATGGGACATCTCATCCATTAGTCTGTCCGTTTGACCGTAACTACGTATTGCTCATATATACCGTACCTTGTCAACGTGGAAAATATTAGATGGTGAAAGTTCCATCAGAATATTACATCCTTCACTATCATATCCATTGATACCATAGAATATCGATTAGTGTGTTCTAGATTCAATTAATTTAAATTGATCTTTTTTTCAAACAATTACTTCTACCGTTGCAGTGAACAGACGCGTGTACGGTAGCCTCTTACAGCATGGATGGCGACCGATAAGGTACGGTAAGTGTACAATATTCCCGTTCAGTAATCGATATTCGCTCAATCGATTTATGATATTCCTACCCGAGATCAAATGGGTAGGCTACCGTAATTCATTTCTGAAAGTGAGATAATGATCTTCCCACGTTATATTTACTTTAACCATAGTAGAGGATGCATAGTAGCCGCTAATAGTAAACAATGCATTTTGTGCGTTTGTGAATTTGAAATGAACTGTATTGAAACTTATTTGATATCTCCATTATGCTACATCCTACGATGAGAAAGATCAACCAAAGGTCACGCAATTTTGTTTCCCATCTCAAAAATATCAAAGATCAAACGACAGTAAACTCACATTGTGCAATCGAATCGACTTCTCTTCTATCATCTATCACTCACTATGTACTCGCAAAGTATACAGTTTGCCTATATGCATATCGAAGTAGATCATCGATTATCTGGAAAACAATATTGATTCGATCAAAGATATAAACCAAGTTAAAGATCAAAGATCAAAATTCGAGTATGATGTAGGTAATTACCGATTATGGATTGATTCATTTACAGATCAAAGATGATCTCGTCTGATCAGTGGGAGTATTCCACATCGCATTAGGCTGTTGTCCATGACAGTAGAATGTGTTTATTGATTATTAATTGACAACGGAGTGTGGAATTGTTGGAAGAAACACGAACTGAATCAAATTAATAATCTTAATAGATGTACAAGTATAGGATTGGATGGCTAACTGTAAATGAACTAACCTGATAGGAAGAGGAGGATGAGTGACGGAGGAGAGGTAGATGAAAATTTGATGATGAATAAAGAGTCGGTGTAGTGATAACAAGCGGTGCAGGGGTGTAGAGAGATAGATAGTGAGAGAGGGTATGTTATAGTTCTGATTGCCTTCTATCTGTTAGATAAGGAATGGAATTAACTGCTATCAAAAGAAATAATCTATTGAATATCGATTGATGTTCATTGAGTTTGATATCACAATTGATGTATAACGGCTATAGTGTAAGAGAATCAATATAATACCATTTGAGGATGTAAAGAAATAATAAATAAAGAAATAAGTAAGAAATAAGAAATAAAGAAATAATAATAAAAATAATAATAAATGAGGCTCACGATATATTAAATAATTTCTGATTGATTCGGTTTCGGCTCTAGCGCCTACGCGGTATCGTTTAGATTAGATCAATCGATAATTGATCCTATAAGTGACTAATGTATTTTCCAATTTAATCGTGATATAAGCAGTCTAGAGTGAGCGATACACGAGAGAGTACAGGAAATCGGAGAACAATTCCCTGCACTGCATCTGCAATGAATAAAGAAAATAAGGTAGATGAAGATTATTGATTGATGACGGGAATATATATTGATTACATGGAGACTGCAACTGTTACTAATGGCCTTTGATCAAGCATTACTGATTGGAAAATCGTACGAAGTGATTTAGTTATTGATGATTCCATTGTTGGGTGTAATGTACTAATGTGTTAATATTCCATATTTGATCTTTGATCTTCCATCCATTTTACGGTTAGTCGCAATGTGCCTTACTGGTATTGTCCGTAATATTCTATCGATCAACCCCCTCCCTCATCGCGCTCTCTCTGATCTACGTACTATCTCGCTTGGTTACGTATGAAATGAGCAAATGTACTCTATATGGTCAATATAGTAGATTTGATGTGACTGAATCATAGGATATTCATTTCTGGATCTGTCTTATCAATTTGCACCAGTGCCGCGTACTGAAAATTTCGGAATATAGTTTGAAGCATTCTTATTGCCCACGTTTGCGAGATGTGGCACAGTTGTTCTTAGTGACTTTATTGAGTTATAGATTTGTAATTGCAATAAAATTGCGTTATTCTCTTTTAAAACAATTGGAAAAAACAAAACAAAAACAGAAAAACAAACAATTCCGAATAAGATGTGTGCAGATTTCACAATTTTAATTCGTTCATTGTACTTGTTGAAACATCTTTGTGATATTTTTTATTGCTTATTTACTCTCGACCACATTGTAGAATGTTGTATACTTTGCTACTATCTACGATGGTCACAATATATCACTTCAACTACCCTACACCAGAGGTCGTATCCATGAACGTTGGCAAACAAACAATTTGATTTCCACCGTTCATGGATACGGCCTCAGAAAATCTAGTTAGAATCTTGAATGAAACAGGTCGCGTACCTCTGAAATCGGGATCATACAAAGCACATAATTTGCTTGCGGATCGCTAGTAGAGCCAATCGGTACTGTAGGAGATTTGATAGATAAAATAACTCTAAAACGTAATGTCGCTAATCCTGAACATCGTAGTCTATAAAAGAAAGCGTTTTTGATCTTCTGATATCGAATGAAACAACTTTTCATTGTGAATTTGAGCAAAATTTGACGAAAACTGAGCAAAGATAAAAGATCAAAGATCGAAAACACAAAGATCAAAGATCAAAAACTCGATTCATAAAGTGTCTCTCTATCCTCACCAACAAAAAACACAATAAGCGGCTAAATCGTCATTGAGCAGTGTCGAAGACCCAGAAATGTTTGCGGGTCGCGTGATGAGAAGGGAGCGCGGTCTAAACGACTATCCTTCAGATAATCGACTGCCGCAGGCAAGAAAGAATAGCAATCGCTCTACAAAGCGGGAAATCGATTAATTAATATATTTTCAACATTCCTATCCAAAAACCAGAATTTTACAATGCCAGCCAGCAGAATTGTGATTTTTCAAAGTTGGGTCTTAAAAAAAAGTGACTTATTCGATCCATGAGGGTGAATGGTATGCTAGCGCTACCATACTTACAGGATCATTAGGATTCACCGAGAGAATCAGTTTGCTGCTTTGAACTCCTTTGAAGCTCTTCTAGAAGCCGAGATATGATTTTTCGACCACGAAGTTGCAGCAAGTCTGCAGCCAATACCCGAATTCACAGCAACCTGAAACTTTTTTTCTGGATAGGCCTTGTAGTTCTCTCAATGATCACGAAGTTTGATGAGTACGAAAAATTCCCTGAAGGAATAGTGAATTTTCGAAAAAGTGTTGTTCGGTAGTGTCATCACTATGCAATAACCAGAAAGGCCAGTGAGACCTTATAAGAGGATCGAATACGTACATACTGTGGGTACATCACGCACAAGTTTCAGCTTGATATCTAATCTGACGCCAAAATGGCAGCAGAACTAAAAAGTGTATTAAGACTTTGCGGCGCGAAGTTAGGTGTGAGGGAGTGGAGAGGTAATCGATAGTTAGGCGAGAGAGTGCAGGCTCCCCCATTGTTTCAGTATTTACATAGAGTTTGCAATTTTCTAATGGAAGTACATTTTATACGAACAATATGACAGTTACATTGCAATATCAATCAATTGGCTGTCTTGTGAATGCTGTCGACCAAGCCAATTGATTGATGCAGCAATGAAATATAAATTGTATTATTTTGTACACTCTTTGAAAAAATTCCTTTTCTGTCCCGTTCTAATTTTCGCAATATGATGTATGTAGACAAGAAATAAGCATTGAGATTACTTCTTATTCTTTTCCATTTTCATTCCATTCTCGTGAGGCCACTGAAAATGAATAGAGACGGCAACGAGAGACTAGCATCCCCAAAACTGTCTTCCACTCCACTACATTTCCTTACCCTTCTAAACACTATATTTTCTTTCCCCTGCATTATGTGATACTCTTTGGCGTGTTGCCAAAAATCTGTCATCATAAGAGCGAATATTTATTGTTAGCAAATGTCTCATGAATTATCCTTAGTTTTCACCGTCCGAAATTATCACATTTTTTTTTGAAAAAAAAAACAACAAATTATTTATGATTTGCATTTTTCTTTCAGTGCCTACATCACTCAATTGCTCATAGCTTAATTATGATGTGAGAATTATATTGACGATTTTAACGACAAGAAACATTTACAGCTGGAACATTCCAGGAAGTTTTTCGTTTACAGTTGTTTTGTAAATAAATAACCTTTCTTGTGAACGAGAGTTTTAAGTTCTTTATCCATGGTGAGAATTTAACGTGGCTTTGTGTCGCAATGATTGAAATATTGCTTCATCTGCGTTTAGTGGCAACCAATTTCAGGAAAATTTTTATGAACGAAAGACGGCGAGATACGTCTCATCACTAGTGTTGGTTCCGTTTACTCCTGAAGTCGCTGCCATTCTATCCTTCCTGTGCTTAAAGGTGGAGTCCGACGAATATTTTCGTGAACAAACTGTGAAGACAGAAAGATAGCAAAAGTTATTCAGCATACTGTACATTAATTATTTTATGCTAATTCAGCTTATTGATCGCTAGAATCATGAATGAATCCATTCTTGATGTACAGGCAAAGGCGGGAAATTTTGAAAATAAGAAAGTTCAGCAATAGGTTTCGAACCCACGAGGTTACGCTAACTAGGCAGCGCATTTACCACTACGCCACAGGGTGCATGCATGGAAGATCTAATCTTCTGCATATCATTTATCCTTTGTATACACGATATGTTACACATTAGCATAGACATTCGAGGGTCTCCATCTTTAATGATGAAACCAAGGTTGCCTATGGCGATGTACCGATTAGGTATTGCTATGTATGCTCCAAAGTCTATTATTATAACCAAACTGCATCTTAGCATACACATTTGCATTTGACCACATTACCCTATTCTATGCTAATGACACGTCATCGTAGTTGACGTGCTGTCTATATTGGTTATTCCTTCATTCTTATCTAGTTCATCCTGTTGTACCGGTGGTACTGTTTTCTATCTCTACAATAAAGTCTCTATTCTACTACGTGTTGTGTCCAAGTACATAACATTATTGGCGACCAGGATTGTTTGACGAGCTAACGCGACCAGGATTGACGAGCTCATTTCTTCTCTTCTTCTTCTTGTTGTCCCTCCTCGTAGTTGTGATTACGAGTCCAGGAAGATCTATATTGCGATATAGATATAGTTCATCGGATTATATTACCAACCTGTAGTTGCGATTGCACGGTTTGAAGATCTATACTTGCGAGTATAGATATAGTTACTGCACTTGCGAGTGTCAGGTAGACTTGTAGTTGCGATTACAAGTAGATATAGTTACTGCACTTGCGAGTGTCAGGTAGACTTGTAGTTGCGATTACAAGTAGGTTGAATTGCAAGAAGTACGCCGAAGGCTATCGCGAATTTTCTTTTTGAGCTAAGTGTACTCAAATAATTCGTAGTAAGGATGCCTGAAGTGGAGAAGCCTGAAGCTGAAGCAACTACATTAGCATCGGTATTGGAGATGATAGCGAACATGCAACAGCAGTTCATGAACGTGCAGAGTGAACAAAACAAGAAGAATAATGAGATACTCGAGAAGTTAGCGAGTAAAGAGACAGTTGTTAGTGGAGAAAGGAGCCATAGTCAAGTGACTAAAGGACCATCTATTGAAAGATATTCGAGAGCATTTGAGCGAGAAAGCTCAGCAGTGCAGACGAATACAGCCAATATTGTGAGAGTACCTGAAGATGATAAGGGAAAGAATCGTAAGAAGCCAAAGACCGAGAGATCAAAGTCCAATGTAAAATGTACACATTGTGGCAAGAATGGTCACACCGATGAGAGATGCTGGTTGAAGCATCCAGAAATGAGACCGAAGAAAAACTTCCGGAATAATTCAGTACAAGTGAAGGATTGCAATCTGATTGAAGGCAATCGTGTGTACGTGAATGTATCCATGGATGGAAAACAGATGGAGTGTCAACTTGACACAGGATCTGATCTGACGCTCATCTCGGAGGTTGACTGGAAGGAGATGAAGAATCCAAAGTTGATTCCCGCTCCATGTACCGTATCATGTGCAAATGGACAAGGTATGAAGATCCTCGGCAAGTTCCGCAGTACAATGGAATACTGTGGTAAGAAGTGTGACGCATGGATCCACGTCACCCCAAGACCGATTCGACTAGTCGGCAATGATGTATTCTTCAAGCTAGACTTGAAGCGAGCATTCTCAGATGAGAATGATGAAACGGTGATTGCACACATCAAGTCAGGAGACTACACAACCTGGGTAAAGGATGTCTTCCCAGAAGTTTGTGAGCCTGGACTGGGGAAGTACAACAAGTCTGCAGCTAAGTTGTACCTGAAGCCGGGCGTAAAGCCGGTATTCCGTAACAAGCGGCCAGTGCCGTATGCCAGCCAGCAGGTGTGTGATGAAGAAATCGATCGATTATGTCATATGGGAGTGATCTCTAAGGTAGAACACTCGGAGTGGGCTGCTCCGTTCTTGCTAGTCGCAAAGAAGAATGGTGCAAAGAGAATGTGTGCTGATTTCAAGACAGGTCTGAATGACTGTCTGGAGGATTGTACTCATCCGCTCAAGCTGCCGGAAGACATATTCGCCTCGTTGAATGGTGGAACAGTCTTCTCCACGATCGATTTCTCGGATGCGTATCTCCAAGTTGAAGTAGACGAGGAAGCTAAGAAGCTGCTCGTGATCAATACGCATCGTGGACTGTATCAGTACCACAGATTACCGTTATATGTGAAACCTGCTCGAGGTATATTCCAGTCAATAACGGACCAGATGCTGACAGGAATGAGCAGGACAGTGGCATACTTGGATGATGTCATTGTAAGTGGAAGGACGAAGGAAGAGCACGACGAGAATCTGATGAGAGTTCTCGAGAGGATTCGTGATTCTGGATTCAGAATCCGACTAGAGAAGTGTGCGTTCGGACAGAAAGAAGTCCACTTCCTTAGATTCATCGTGAATGAATCTGGACGTCATCCAGATCCAAAGAAGGTGCATGTACTCAAGGAGATGCAAGTACCCAAGGATGAAACTCAACCGAAATCGTTTCTCGGTGGAGTTAACTACTATGGAACTTTCGATCAGAATATCGTGAGCCAAGTAAGATGTTATGAAGGTTGTGAAAGTGCTGCCAAGAATCCTTCGAAAGCTGAACCAATGAAGTGGCCAGAAACGAGTAGACCAATGGAGCGAGTCCATATGGATTTAGCCGGTCCAATGAATGGTCGGTACTACTTGATCATCGTCGACGTTCATGGTAGATGGCCAGAGGTTGTGACTGTGGAGAGGATTACGGCTGATGCAACCGTCAAAGCATTGAGAGACTTCGTATCAAGATACGGTAGTCCGGAGACCATAGTGTCTGATAATGGAACTCAGTTCAAGTCTGAGAAGATGAGAGCATTCTGTATGGAGTATGGAATCAATCACATGTTCTCGCCACCGTATCATCCGCAGAGTAATGGACAGGCTGAACGCTTCGTGGATACGTTCAAGCAGTCACTGTTGAAGATGAGAGGCGAAGGTCCGGAGAATGAGAACGTGCAGAAGTTCTTGATGATGTACAGATGCACTCCAAATAATCAATTGAAGATGTGTACTCCAGCAGAGATCTTCCTCGGAAGGAAGATGCGATGTCGTCTCACTCTCATGTCTCCCACGGAGGGAGAGGAGAGAGTATTGAATAAGAAGGTGACACGAGAATTCGCCGAAGGAGACACTGTGTATTATCGTGATCGTGATGGTCCAAATCACGAGAAGTGGACTGAAGCCGTAGTGCTCAGAAGGAAAGGAAATGTGATCTATGAGATCCAGAGATTGGATGTTAGTCATGTGACTGCTCATGCGAACCAATTGAGGAGGAGATGGATTGAGGATTGCGATCCTCTGAGTGTCTTGTTGGAGAGTTTCAACGTTCCCGCCGACAACGTGGTCGAGAGCAACGTCCAGGTCGAGCCCGCCAAGTGCAACGTCACGCCGTCTGCCGCTGATGCCGTCGTTACTGATGCTGATGCCGATGCCGTCGTCGTGCCCACGAACAATGTGGAGAACAACAACAAGAAGACTAATCCTAAGGCAACCGTGGTTAGACCCGGTTCTACAAGGCCTTCCCGTAGTAGACAACCACCATCTCGTTTAAACATTTCATCCACTAGTGGTCAAACCTACCATTGATTCGTGATTATTGATTTCTCTATTATTGATCGTTGACCCTAATATCATTCCATCACATTATTAATACTGTACTATATGATTATACCCATATTATTGTTTGTCAGATATGCCGTAGTTCATATCTTGGGGCGGAGGTGCTATGTATGCTCCAAAGTCTATTATTATAACCAAACTGCATCTTAGCATACACATTTGCATTTGACCACATTACCCTATTCTATGCTAATGACACGTCATCGTAGTTGACGTGCTGTCTATATTGGTTATTCCTTCATTCTTATCTAGTTCATCCTGTTGTACCGGTGGTACTGTTTTCTATCTCTACAATAAAGTCTCTATTCTACTACGTGTTGTGTCCAAGTACATAACAGGTATTTTATCGAATGGTTGAATTCCACTTCAAGTTTAAAAAAATTTCAACTACATGTGTGATACTTTTGGCAACTGTTGCATACTATTATATTTCTCTGTTCTCCAACAACGAGAGAGCGTAGAGCGTTGAAGAGACCGTTGAGAGAGGTTACGTTCCCTTTAAGTTTAAAAAAACTTTCAACTATATGTGTGATACTTTGGCAACGGTTCGTTCAGTAATGTGGTTCCTTTAAGAAGGATGAACTATTCGGGCCAAATACTACAGGAACTGCTAAAGACACAGCTGTCGAAGAGATTGGGGACAAATACGACTTGGTATATTTTAGTTATTATTATTATATTTATATATTTTAGTTATAGTTATATTTTTAGTTATTGAAAAGAAATGACTTGTCAATACAGAATCAAATCGTGACATGAAATGGCAAAAAATTTTAGTGCTGGGGTCGTATCCATGAACGTTGCCAAACCGTTTGCCGGCAAACGTGACGTCACAAGCTTAGGAGAGGATCTATGGCAAACGTCTCCGCCTAGGGTTGTGATGTCACGTTTGCTTGCAAACGGTTTGCCAACGTTCATGGATACCCCCTGATGTCTCTTTTCCAGCTTTGCAACAAGCCAAACACGATCTACTTCGGCACCGATGGTTCCATCTCTCCTCATCCGATCAATAAACGTCCAAGATGTCACCTGAAGACGTATTCCATTTTAAAAATAATATGCCATTACACTGATATTGTATGTTTCTTATGTTTGTTTCGGTGAAAGTTGTACTTGTAGTCTTGTGTTGCATAAATTATTTCGATATTTCAAGTAGCAATGAAATGTGATACACGCCGTTGTCGAAGGAAATGTTGCATATTTGAGATAACACGTACAAACTTTGTTTACGTTTGTGGATTATTTAAATATTCAAAGTCCAAGGTGAAATGGCTCATAAAGTATTTGCCGGTTAGGAAAAAGGTCAGAATTCTGTACATAAAACAGAAGTGAAAGATTCTTCGTGTAGCCCAGAGGAGGACAAGACAAATATATTTCATTCAAGACGTTACGGCGATAATCACCATCATCAGTTGAGTTTTGTCATTTCAAGACTAATGAGGAATCAAACAAGGGTCAATAACAGGGCTGTGTTGCCGGTTTGCCGAAATTGCCGAAATTGCCGTACCGGCAATTTCGGTAATATTTTAAAAATAGGTTATGTATATTTTAACAATATGTTGAGGGTTTAATCACGATTATCGTTGTCTTCTTTGTTGTTAATCGCTGTTCCAGTGTGTTCCAGTAATGTTTATTGCTCGAATTAAGTCTACAAAAGATAAAAAATCATTATAATAAAAATCGTTAAAATTACAGTTTTTGGGGAAAATTGCCGAAATTTCCGTATTTGCCGAAAATATTTGTTTTCGGCAATTCGGTTTGCCGAATTGCCGAAAATAAGTCTTGCCGCACAGCCCTGGTCAATAACGATCAAGAGTTATTGAGCGAAAGAAGCAGGCATGACATGGAGAGGAGAGAGGGACGCGAGAAAATGGTACGTAAAGGTCAGATATATTTATAGTTACAATTAGGGTTTCAATATAGGAAAAGGTTTTGCCAGGCCTTGATCAATTCCCTCTCAAAGAATATCATTGATATTCGACAGTGGTTCAGTTATACGGTTCAAGCAAGGTTTATTCTGCCTCTCGCTGTTTGAGATCGCATCTCGTTTTAGTTCTGATTCACTTCTCTCACATATTCACATTGTTCTCGTTGCGCTCTCGGCGATAAACATAAATAAATAATAAATCATTCACTGTCCTCTGTGGCCAAACGCACAATAACATAGTATAGAAGAAGGACAACTATATCATCTTACCCATGCAGTACACACGTGAGTTGCAGTCGCTAGCTATACTATTGTCTACTTTTTTGTTTGCCTATCTATGTCGAGGACGTTGTAGTCGGAGTTATTATATTCTTTTTACTAAATATGCCTTTTAAAGAGAGCGTTAGCTCTCTCAATGGTCTCTTCGACGCGCAATGCTCTCTCGTCGTTAGAGAATAGAGAAATAGTGTGCGAAATGAAGAGTCGATTGAGAGAGGTAATGCACCCTTTAACATTACACACGACTGATCTACAATCTGTATTTATTATCCAGTATATATCGACAAAAAATCATAACCTCTGTCTGCTTGTATCTGCCGGTCTGTTACTTTCATCTAAAATTACCGTTTGTCTAATCTATATCAACATCTTCGTACACTTTTCAAACTGAACTCGCATGTCAATATTGTTTTCGACCTTTCTTCTCCGATACAACATTTTGACTACATTTTCAGTTCCCTCTGTGAACTTCCAATATGTCAATTGAACCGAGGGAGATAAGGATCGGTTATGTGGTCTGTATCTTTATTTATGAGATTTTCAAAACTCGCGTTTCAGGGATGGACGTAAAATGAAAATTTTACAGATCCATTTCGAAATCCGTAAAATTCCGAAAAATCGGGAAAATCCAAAATGATATTTAAGGGATCCGGATTTCCCCTGCAATTCGTGTCGGATGAGGGAATCGTCAGTGGAATCTATGCAGAAATGTGGTCGAACGCCTTGAGAAACGAGAAGATCGTGTGGGAGAAAAGAGACGTTTTAGGTTAATTGTTTATGAGTTGATTAATAGTTTGTTTGAGAAATATATCTAATATTAAAATGGCTTGAATAATTGAATTTGATATTGAGCGTATAAAAATCACTTGTTTTATTTGTAGAAGATACTTTCTTGTTTTGCATGGTTCAGAACTATGCCGATCTCTTTTATATATCAAATAGCGCGGGGCGAAGGTCAACCGGGTTAGGTGAGAGGCAGCGGAGAGACAATCGAGAGACGGGGCGAGATCTCTTTTGCTCTTTGTAAAACACTGAACGTTGCTTCAAATTGAGACAAGATATCGGTCGATGGCATTTGTTGATCAGCTTCAGGTTGCACATTTCAAGAGTTTCAATCAACTGAGCAAAGGAATTTCAAATTTCAGGAGGATACGAAGTGGATGAGTACGGACATCTAGACGGGATGCTTGGAGAGATGCAGAATGGGACATTGGATGCTTCGATGCAGGCGAGACATTAGTGTAAAAATGAAAGATCAAAGATCAAATATAGTATAGTATATAAAAAGGAGTCTGTTATATTACTCATATGGCATGTACTGTAAAGAAAGTGAAAGGAATCTTAACGAGCGGACAAAGATTTTTAGGATTTCATCCATCGACCGGATCGAATTCGACTATTGAAGCATACTCTTCCAGTGGAGGAAGTTCCGGTAATATCATAACTATATTTTCAAGCAATTTGCTAAGCAATTTTCTAAACCCACAGGGTCACTATATAGAAAAAAAACTGGTGTTTCTAAGGGTACGCCTAAATAAACGTGCAAAATTCCTGTTTGTCATCCTGAAAAAGCACCATATTTATCTAATTTAAAGGAGAATTTCTTCGAGCGAACATCTGGAAGGATGGATTCTGCCATAGTCATCATTCCATTCTCGCCCGAAGTCACGGCTATCATTGTGTTCTTGTATTTGATGATGCAATTATCTGAAAGAATAGTCGCTTTCGTTTACAAGAATGATATAGCGCGGTGAGTCATGCTGATAATCAAATTTAAATTTCAAAATTTCAAAATTAAAAATAAGAAAACGAATATAATAAACGTTAGTAAATGCTTTTCAAAATCAGAACATTGGAACATATTTTTCCGTCCAATAATCTTAGAGCTGATCATTTTATTACTTTCCAAAGTCGTTGTTGTATAATAGATTTTCAGGCACAAGCCGACGATATTCTGTTCCGGTCTTCTCCATCGATTCGCTATCATCCTTATATTATGTCTGTACAATGCTTCATTCGTTGGATACACCACAGCTCCATCGAACGAGCGAATAAGGTTGGTTTGGTGAAAGAACTCTTTTTAAAGGGGCTAAAACCTTTGTCAACGGTCTCTTCAACGCTCTACACTCTCTCGTTGTTAGAGAGCAGAGAAATAGTGTGCGCAATGAAGAGGTCATTGAGAGAGGTCGCTCTCCTTTTAAAACTGAAATTATAAGCGAAATATGAAATAGTTAAACATGCAAATGTACTCATAAACTTAACAATCTATGATTTTTGTCTATTTATTGTCTTTTTTATTTAGCCGATATAATAATTTTATACTATTCTCTATTTTCAATTAGCATTGTACAGATTGAGCATAGGCAGAATTCTTGGTTTGATCAAAATGAAAATTCCAGAACGCTGTTCGAGATGATTCCTTTGTTTCAATCGAGTGTAGCTCGTCTAATCGTGAATATTGAGTACTCGCTGAAACCTGCATTGGTCCGTTTCCTAGTTTGCTTAATTTTAAAGTGATACTCCAAGCTAAATTTTCTCTTCGCATTGGTAATACTCTCTCGCAGACAAAGACAGCGAGAGACTTTCGCCAGAGCGGAGGGCTTTAATTTAACCTGTGGAAATATCGTAGACTGTGAAAATGAGATGGTCGACCAGACCGGTCTGGTGAGATTAATGATGTTCAAACAGTAATTGTTTACAGCGTGAAGAACTGTTCGGAGCAGATAACTACAGTGGTAGCTACATACCCATCGCCAATATCGCCCAGCGAATGAATATCGTAAATCCCTAGAAACATTTATATTCTATTAATAATATTAATATTAAATTCAAAATATTTTATTATTTTTTTCGAAAGTCACGACATCATTTGAAATATTAATGACACAATCAAATCAATTTCTTGTAATATTGGATCTTATTCAGCTTTGCAACCAACAGAATACAATTTATTTCGGGACACTTCATTCACTAACCAACAATGATCCTCGACGAACTTACAAGCTGTGCAAGTTCAAATTGTGAGATGATTTAACTCAACTTTTTCCAATAACTTGAATACCTTGAATTTTAATGAATTAAAAAATAACTTGAATTTCAATGTACTGAAAAATTTTCATCGGTTTTTTCGCTAAGTCATGATTGCCGTTGTCATATGTGCGCAACCGAAAACAAAAAATATTTCAGAATCAACAGTTCAGACGTGAGCTTCCTTCCGGAAGATTCGGAAATTGTTGATCGTCAGATCGGAAGACCACGCAAGTCCGTGTTCTTCGTCAGCAAATCATTCCCCCGGCAACTGCTGAAGAAGTTCGAATTCGTTCATCTCACGCTGTTCCAGAGACAAAAGGTAGCAACCTAAGAGAGACTATCTGGCTCAAGTGACATTCTCTTGGCACTTGGCCAAAAAGTGATAGGAACCGAACGGGCCCAAATTGTGCATAGGTGTAGTATGGGGTGGCATGAGATCACAGACGGAGTTAGGTTTCGTCATATCTGCTCCTTCGCTAAATAACGTAAGTTCCACATAATGGCATCAAAATTTCAAAGTTTACGGATTCGTTCGATATGTGTATGCGACGATGGGTAATAATAAGCAGGTAAATTACACCAAGTCTCATCCCGGTCCAAAAAATTAGTTTTATTTTTTGTTTTATTTTTCCTACAAATGCCTCTCGGTGGGTGACTTTTTTTATTTCTTTAATTTGACGAGTATTCATTAATGTAACTCATATATGAAAATGAACTAAAATAAATGGGTACAAATTTGCCTTCTTCCCGAAAAACCACGACTAATTCGCCTTTTTTATCGCATACTGACTACCATAATGCAAATGCGGAAATTCAAAATACTTCATTTTTCATATTTTATCGAAAAATAGTGTCATATTACACCTTTGATATTCAGATATCAAACAAAATATAAAAGAAAACAATAATATAATACCGAAAACGAATGAAAACATACAATGATTGAATTTCCGCATTTGCATTACCGTAACCGTCACACGCTTAATCGGCTCAGTTTGCGATAAAAAGGCGAATTAGTCGTGGTTTTTCGGGAAGAAGGCAAATTTGTACCCATTTGTTTTAGTTCATTTTCATATATGAGTTACATTAATGAATACTCGTCAAATTAAAGAAATAAAAAAAAGTCACCCACCGAGAGGCATTTGTAGGAAAAATAAAACAAAAAATAAAACAAATTTATTATTGGTTTTTAAATTTTTTCTGGGCCTCACGGTTTTGGACCGGGATGAGACTTGGTGTAATTTACCTGCTTATTATTACCCATCGTCGCATACACATATCGAGCGAATCCGTAAACTTTGAAATTTTGATGCCATTATGTTGAACTTACGTTATTTAGCGAAGGAGCAGATATGACGAACCCTAACTCCGTCTGTGATCTCATGCCACCCCATAAGACACCTATGCACAATTTGGGCCCGATCGGTTCCTATCACTTTTTGACCAAGTGCCAAGCCATAAGCAAAATATGTTCACTGAGTCAGATAGTCTCTCCTAAGTTTAAAAATATCAAACCGCTTGGTAATTTCGAAAATATATTAACGATCAAACAGCTTCACATCAAAGCATTTTGATATCTTTAAAGGATCATCCTGATCTCTGGCAACGCTCTCTCGTTGATTCAGAAAACGAGAGAGTGTGGCTAGAACGGAGAGTTTCGAATTTTGTGCATTTAATTACCAATTATTTCTGTTGTTTTTCAGATTGATACATTCTGGTGGCGTCGTTTCACAAATCGCCCTCGATACATTGACGAGATTACTCCACGCTATTCATACGAACCCATAACCCTCGAATCGTTGCAGACTCCACTGATTATATTCGGATCTCTATGTGCAGTTTCTGTGGTTCTTTTCGTAGTCGAGCGTTTGATCCATCGTTGTCATGAGAGATTTGTTAATGCTCTATGCAAGATCAGATTATTTCAATGTATACAGAGGTTGAAAGTCAAGCAATGGTGTTAAGCATTGTGCATTTGCGTCACCTGATTTCCCTCTATGTTGTTAATGACATTCCCCGAGCTAATTTGAACCTCTCTGGCAATGAACACTCTCGCTTCCTTGTTCTGCGACAGAGTGTTGCAACAGCGGAGAGTGAAAATAGTTCGGAACTAGCCTTTTTAAGTGCGTTTAACGCTAGTATAACTTTGTCGAGTTTTAATTCACTATTGAATATGCCTTATCGAGCTAATAAAGCACCAACTATAAAGCATCTTTCGTCCTATAACGTGATAGTGAAGAATACAAACCATAACGTGGCATAACGTGGCGCAATCGGCAGCGCGTTCGGCTGTTAACCGAAAGGTCGGTGGTTCGAACCCACCCGGGAGCGTAACTTTTACAATATTTTGCCATGTGATCGATCATTGGCCACATGATTATTTTGCAGTTGGAAGATGATTTGATTATTAATAATATTATTATTGCTATTTTTATTCTGTCACAATTATATATTTTGAAATTCCGAATTCCGTCTGCACCCTTGCATTCAATTTAATTTGGCCTTATTGTAAGTGACGTTCTTAATAATGAACCACAATTTTTTTTATTGCTCCAAAGTTGTTATTTATTGAAAATTGTTTGATATAATTTGAAAGGTGATAAGACATTTCGGAAATTTTTTTTGGGAAAATACCACTTGGGAGACGAATATTCAGAAAAGGACATTTCGGAAATTCCAACTGGAAGAAGGGCATCTCGGAAAGTTTTATTTCGGAGAAGGACACTTCGGAATAGGACATTCCGGAAAATTCTTTTTCGGAGATTCAATTTCGGAAAAGGACATTTCGGAAAGTTTTTTTCGGAGATTCAATTCCGGAAAAGGATATCTCGGAATATTTTCCTGGCGCAAAACATGATGTTTGTCGAGATTATAGCAGTATTCTCACGTGAATGCTTACAGGTAATTCAATCACAAGAATTCTTCAGTTGCCGTATTTGATACACGAATCTCCGATCACATCAAACTGACTTTCTTTTTATAATGTCAAGTCAATCGATATCGCTACAGTTGTCTCAAACTGATTTCATTTCTTTATATATCTATGCATTTTGGAAAATTTGTTTTGAAAGACGAGCACATAAGTCGATCGGTCATTATTAAGAATTTTAGTTATCAATATGTATTTTCCGAGGTAGTTATGGTATTTGGTTAAACGGGGTAGATGTGGTATTTGGCGGGTATTATGGGCCATCTTTGATATTTAGTCATGAGATACAGTCACCTAAAAGTATTCCCTTATATAGGAGCCAGTCATGATGTGCAAAACACTGAACACGTGTGAATACTGCTATAATCTCGAAAAGCATCATTGTTTGCGCCAGGAAAATTTTTCGATGTATCCTTCTCCGGAATTGAATCTTCGAAAAAAACTTTCCGAAATGTCCTATTCCGAAATGTCCTTCCCCGAAAAAAACTTTCCGAAATGTGCTTTTCCGAGATTGACAAGGAGTATTTTGTCATTTGGCTTTTCCCATTTGGATTTCTCCCATTTGTTATTTTCCCATTTTTTTCCGAAATGTCTTATCACCATTTGAAACTCTCCTCTCCAGTGTCGCTTTCTATGTCAACGAGAAAGTATTGCCAATGAGGAGAGTAAAATTAGCTGGTGGTGCGTCCTTAAACCTACTTTTTGAGTTACCAACAAATGAGAGAGAGAATTTAAATTTTCACAAAATAAGAATGACTAGGGGTATCACTTCAAGGTTCAATCAATTGCCATACCAAAAAAAACAAATATGTTTCACTCCATTGTTATAGTCGGGAGGATGGAGGTAGGAGTAATAAGTATCCCACTGGTTCCGCACTGCAGCAAATAATGAAATTATTGTTTTCAAAGTTGTTGTTCATTTGAAATTCATTGATCGATTCCTATTTCAGCATATCAATTTCACCGTTGCTCACACTCGTCCCGGTGCTGATTCCGACGACGCAGTCATAGCGGAGATAATCAATATCGCTCCGTCCAATCTGTATCATCCAGGTTAGAAATATATTTTTTAAATATTTTAAAATATTTTTTTAAATACTAGAAAACGGAATGCCACTTCGTTGGTCGGGATGATAACGTTCTGGGGTCTGTCCAATCTGTCAAAAAAGATGCGAACAAAGTTGCGAACAAAGTTCGCAACTTTGTTCGCATCTTTTTCTCTAAATCTCTCGAAATACACGCTCTCTAATTCTCTCTAACAAAAGATGCGAACAAAGTTGCGACCAAAAGATGCGAACAAAGTTGCGAATTTTGTTGCGAGGTCGGTTAGAGCAGGCGAGAGAGTGTGCATTTGAAGAGGAGCAGAATAAGTAATGCCCGTTTACTTTTTCTGCTCCTCTTCAAATGCCCACTCTCTCGCCTGCTCTAACCGACCTCGCAACAAAGTTCGCAACTTTGTTCCCATCTTTTGGTCGCAACTTTGTTCGCATCTTTTGTTAGAGAGAATTAGAGAGCGTGTATTTCGAGAGATTTAGAGAAAAAGATGCGAACAAAGTTGCGAACTTTGTTCGCAACTTTGTTCGCATCTTTTTTGACAGATTGGACAGACCCCTGATCCCCTTTCTTTAATATACTACAGTGCAAAAATATGCGTATGAATTGTACAAGGATATCGAGATCCAACCGGCAATTTTGTTTACCCTGTTGCTTTTCAGCTGCGTCGGAAACTAAGCCTAGACCAGCCAGATTGCATGAAAACGTTCGGTGAGTAAATCAAAGCTTTGATTCTGAATTGTGCAAAAAAACGCAAATACAGCTCGAGCATAATAGCCTGATTGCTATCACAAACTGTGTGAAAAGTCATAAACTGCGTGAAAAAATCCTGTTCCGATGCATCTTCACTTATATCACTACTATGACCAAGTCTGAAGAAGATGTCAAGTCAATACGTTCAAAAACACTGTATTGTTAGCCAGATAATGAATAAGTGGTAACACTATTTATGAAGAATGTGCCATTTTCCGTTATTTTAAGGAATAAATACCCTAAAGCAAAATACCATAATATTACTTATCTCCTTTGTCTACAATAACGTAACATGTACAGTATCGGCGTAAAGTGATGAGACGCTTTTTCATTTTTTTATAACTTTTGATCCAGGAAAGCAATCAGGGTGATATTTTGAACCAATGTACATAATTTATCAGGGATTATTACCGTGATGTGTTGGTGAAATTAAATCAATTCATTATTGCGTAGTGATGACGCAATCGAAGTACACTTTTTTGAAACTTTCCCATTCTTTAGTGAAAAGTCCTGTTCTTCCGAAACATTGTGAGAGTGGAGACATCTACTAGGGCTGCACAGGAAAAAAATCCGGAATGGGTCCGACTCCGAATTCGAGCCGTAGCTATGTTGCAAATGTGACCCCCAAAATTTAAAACTCAGCTTCTAGATGTGCTAACGACCCGTTCTGAGCGCCAAAATGATGCTAGTGGTAAGCGATATTTATTCCCAGATTATGGTAGTCATAGCTCTTCATTCGCCCTCATGGTATGAAAATCGATTTTTTCGGAAGGACTGATTGTGAGACCCTACTGTTCAGAGGGCAGGTGTTCTAAAATTCTGGTTCCTATTCAAGCAGCTTTGCAATGTATCATATATTAATTTCCCTTTTTTTGGTTTAGTTCCGATTCCTTTCAGACCCGCAGCAAAGGTTAAGTTGGGGTCTACTCGGTTTCAGCGAGTAAAGATCAAAATACAAAGATCTAAGATCAAAGTTCAGCAATAGTGTAAAAACTTTTGTGAGCATCTCTAATATGCATTGGTGCATTGAAAATACGAGATTTCATCTATAGAGGCCCAGGTACGAGAGCAGTGAGAGAGAAAGCGCGAGGGCGCGCACCGAGTCGACCTCAGCATATCTTTTGCCGCGGGTCTGAAAGGAATCGGAACAAAACCAAAATAAGGGAAATAAATATATGATACATTGCAAAGCTGCTTGCACAGGAACCAGAATTTTAGAACACCTGCCTTCTGAACGGTAGGGTCTCAAAATCAGTCCTTCCGAAAAAATCGATTTTCATACCCTGAGGGCGAATGAAGAGCTATGACTACCATAATCTGGGAATAAATATCGCTTACCACTAGCATCATTTTGGCGCTCAGAACGGGTCGTTAGCACATCTAGAAGCTGAGTTTTAAATTTTGGGGGTCACATTTGCAACATAGCTACGGCTCGAATTCGGAGTCGGACCCATTCCGGATTTTTTTCCTGTGCAGCCCTAGTAGATGTCTCCACTCCCACAATGTTTCGGAAGAACAGGACTTTTCACTAAAGAATGGGAAATTTTCAAAAAAAGTGTACTTCGATTGCGTCATCACTACGCAATAATAAACTAATTTAATTACACCAACACATCATGGTAATATTCCCTGATAAATTCTGTACTTTGGTTCAAAAGATCACCCTGATTGCTATCCTGGATCAAAAGTTATAAAAAAATGAAAAAGCGTCTCATCACAAGTTTACAGCGATACTCATAGAGCAGTTCCCATCCACACTTCAGGTCCGTATCTTGTATCATATCATTTGCTAAAGATACACCCCAAGCTTATTTGAAACTCTCCGCGCTGACCACACTCTCTCGCTTTATTTTTATACTAGAGAGTGTTGCCAGAGCGGAGATTAAAATTAGCTAAAGGTATCCCTTTTTTAAGTGTGAAATAAAAGGTTCCGTTCAGATTCGGATTCCTAATCCAACTGAGACTTTCAGTAGCGATTCGCTCCTGCTCCTACTCGACCTTGTGTTCAACAAGTTGGTATCTTTCTAGATGATTTATGGTTACATATATTATTTAAAGAAGACGAAGCACGAACTTTTTCGACCATTTATTAGCTGATCACAAATGCGTTAGTGGATTCTAGATGACGGTGTATGGATCATGTGACTTTCAATATTATTAACTAAAACAATCTGCTTCTAAGGCCTTACGGCACTACCCCGAGCTAGCTCTAAACTCTCCGCTCTGACCACACTCTCTCGCTTTCGTTAACTGGGAGATATTTCAGAGCGGAAAGTTGTGAGCAATTTGCCTGATTTTAAGCTTTCTTCTATGCTATTTCCCATCGTACAATCCAAGCTGCTGCCTACTCAAATAATGCCCAAAGACTAACTGAATGACCCAAATCCAATGCTCAATCCCGCTTTCAGCAGTGCAGGCTGCGACGTCGGTGTTGATGCTGCTGACGCAGTTCGTGCCGGAACCAAACCCTCACTTACCGTAACACTTGGCCGGCATCTCATCCCCGTTCAACAGCACGCTGACCTCAACGCGAATCGAGCCTGATTCAGGATACTGTCATTATTGGTTTATTGATTACCCGAGACCATTCCATTCCATTCCACATACTGTAGTTATCGATTACTTCTTGAGCGAGCTAATAATTACTATTTTCATACTGTAAGTATCGTCTTGTTCTAAATATGTTCGATTTCTATTCATATTCGTCCATTAAATAATTCGCCATTTATCGATTTTCCGCCAATTATCGATTTTAGTCATTGCATATTGATCGAATAAATTGTAGCCATAATTCTAAATTAAGAGATAAAGATATTATCTTTTATTCAAAGATCTAACATTTATGTTAGGTCCCTTCAATAAACCTAATTTTCAGGATCGACCCAATTTGTAAGGCTCATTTTTCTGCCAAAGATAACAATTTACGCGAAAAATAACATTTTTTTAAATCGACACACCATATTTCGAAAATTGACGAATTGTATTGTATAATAATAATAATAATAATAACAATATTTTATTCCTTCAAATGAACGCATCGGGGATGGGGATCGGGAATATCTGTTAGATAGTCTTGTGAAGGATGTCCGTCGCCAAGGCGAATCGGTGAGATGTGGGGTGGAGGAAGAGGCAGCAGGAATGTTACCAATTCAGAACATTTCATGAGTGAATATGTACCTCAGGGGCAATCACATTATATGGGATATTTTTAACATGATTACGAAAGACTGTTGGTGAAGCCTGCACAATAGCATCAGGGAGATTATTCCAAATATCAATAGTTCGTGAGGCTAATGTTGAATGGGAAGTGGTTGATATTTTGAAAGGTAGAATAATTCTCAACGAATTGCCGTTCCTCAGATGCAAAGCGGGAACAACTTTAAAGAGGAAAGAGGAATTGTACTCATAATTTTGATGGATTGAATTATGTAGGAAAAGCAAATCTGTTATCGCGTGTCTATGTTCGAGCGTAATTAAATCTAGGAAGTGAACACGATTGAGATAAGTATCATAAGGAATAGAACAACGACTGAATAGTCTTCGAGTAAAATCTCTTTGAACAGATTCAATTTCTTTTGTCAATCCAGATCTTTTAGAATTCCAAACAACTGAACCATAGCTAATAATAGGCAATATGAAAGACGTATAAGCGGTTTTGTAGACCTCAATTTCGCGACTACGGAAAGTTCTAAATAGAATATTAATTTTTGATCTGGCTTTACGAACAGCTTTATTAATATGGGACTTGAAACTTAAATTAGGCGACATTAATATGCCCAAATCCTTTACCTCGTCAGAACAAGAAAGCTTAAAACCCTTTAAAAAGTAATTACTACAAGATTTCTGATTACCGTAATGCATTACAACGCACTTAGTCTCAGAGAGAGTTAGATTCCAAGCATCAGCCCAATCAGATATATTATCAATAGCTTTTTGTAAATCACTAGTGTGCGCGGGAACCTCAGCATAAATTTTTAAATCATCCGCATAAATTCCATAATGGACAGAGTTGGGTATAACATTACCCATATCGTTGATATATAAAATAAAAAGGAGAGGACCTATACATGAGCCTTGAGGAACACCTGATGTTACGACAGCAGGAGATGATAAACAGTCATTGATAACAATATATTGTAACCTCTTATCAAGATACGCGTGAAACCATGAGATCAAATTTTCGGGGAAGCCTAAGAGTGAAAGTTTGTAAAGTAATAATCGATGATCTATGGAGTCGAAAGCTTTTTTATAATCAAAGAATACAGTGTCGAAAGATTTTTTTCTTAGAATGGAGTGAGAGATAGTATGAACATGTTTCAACCAGTTGAGTTGCTGTAGATCTTTTACTTCTGAATCCAGCCTGACAAGCATCAAATAGGTCAAATGCATTCATATGTTCTACAATTTTATCAATTAGAATTTTCTCAAAAATTTTCGTAATAGAGCATGTTAAAGAAATAGGCCTGAAGTTTGTGATCGAATTATTACCAGATGCTTTCGGGATTGGCTTAACTAACGCTTGACCTACATATATAGAAAAATGTCGTGGGGGCGAAACCGAATCATACACTACCCCGGTCAGTCAATGAAGCCGTGTCGTAGAAGTCTTCAATGGTATCGGTGGTTCAAAAACAACTTTTTGCTTTGGTTGAAATCAAAATGTCGTACCAGCTCAAATAAAGACATCGCTCGATTTGAATGAAAGCTCGAACGATGGATACGGACGAGGACAGAATGAGCTTTAAAGGCACACCCCGAGCTAATTTGAAACTCTCCACTCTGGCCACACTCTCTCGCATTCCTTGTCTACGAGAGAGTATTGCCAATGCGGAGAGTAAATTTAGCGTGGGGTTTGCCTTTAAACAAATAACTTGTTATTGACCGTCTAAAATACACTCGTTAATTTTGTACTAAAGTTGCTACTTTGCATTCAATGTCAATGTTTTCCTCTTGCTAATTGTGTGTTTATTGCGCAATATAAAATCGGAATGGTACGGAAATCAGACAGAGAAAGAAACCGCGAGGAGGGATGGAAAGGAAATATGCGTTGATTGTGTTCACTCATCGAAAATTTCTGTTTTTTTTCAGAGAGCACTTCTCTGTTTAGCAGGTTGTAGCAAGGTTAGCACAAGTAAATTCTATACGGACAATAGATAAGTTTATTTTTTGTTGGGAAATCGTATTCATTACCCGGAACTGGAATCTTTTTATTATAAAAATGCAGTGAAACATATATTTTAGCATAAGCAATATCATGACGAAAATCGCATTTCAAATATCCAAAAGTTCCCTTCCAACCACTCTCTCTCTCTCTCTCTGATCTGCAATCGATTCCCTCTCGATTCTCTGTAATTTAAATCTTGAGAAAGCCGAAAAGGATACAGGGACAAAGCACGTTGAAATGCGGTCAGACGCTTCCGAAAATCCGAAGATTTTCTCGTAATCGAGGTCAGGAAAAGGTTAGAACAGATAGGTTAGCAACCGATGATAGAATAAAAGGTAAAGGTACAACCCGCTACCCCCCCCCCTGTATATATCCCACGACCAAACTTACGGAGGGGGTGGGGATAACGTTTTAGAGAATGTAAAAAAAAATGCGGGTGGGTCAATCCCATGGGGGCACTTCTTTGATTTCTGATCCAGGTCACATTACATCCATGGGGTATCCATGGTATTTACCCTCCCGATTATAGTGGACCAGACAGGGCTGAAAAGGTGAATAATGGGACAGAAGCAACAGTGATCAATTGATTTCTCGCCTTCCCCCATCCCTATCTCCCTCTTTCTTAATGATTCTGATATTTCACATATTTTCTTGCACTTGCACATTTTGTACTTGTTGAAACACCCTTGTGGTATACGATAAATAAATAAATAGACCCTATGGTAACTTGTCGATACAAAATGACCCACCCATCCCACTGTGTTCATTCTGGCCCTTAAATCTTTCTCCCTCTCCCCCTCTCTCTTTCTCTCACTCTCTCTCTCCCTCTCTCTCTCCCTCTCTCTCTTTTTTCTCTGCGTCTCCCTTTCTTCTCTCCTAATCGATGAATGCGCTGCCGAGTCCTCAGTATCACTCATCTCTTATCGTTGTTAAGGTGACACCCCAAGCTAATTTGAAAATCTCCGCTCTGGCCACACTCTCTCACTTTCTTTGTTTACGAGAGAGTATTGCCAATGCGGAGAGTAAAATTAGCTTGGGGTGTGCCTTTAAACTTTCTTTCTTACCTATTCTCATTCTCTCCTCGTTAGCTCTTTCTTTCTTTTCATTCTCTTCCCTTTACATGTCATTTATTCTTTTCATTCTCTCTCTAGTCATAGATTATACGAGAGAGAAGAGCAATCTACCTTGGTGAGAGGCATGTCTAAACATTGAAGACCAACTGCCTTCTTCTTTTCTCTTTGGTTTGTTTAAAAGAGAGAAAGCTCCATTCAGTGCATTATTATTTACTTGACACCCAATTATTTAATTTCCTTTGTAATCCCTCGAACCTCTGGAGAATCGATATTTTAACGTATTCTTTTTTTAGTACTTTTCCACATGTCTCGTTGCGGCACGGGCGTAGATAAATAAATAAATAAATAAATAAATTATCTACAGCTAAAATGATACTTCCAATCGTTCTATGCATCGTGTTATTTTCTCCGTGCTCAACTTACGATAAAAATGGTATGACCATTATCTATTTTTGCGAAGAATGAATCATATTCCTATTTTAGTCATTTTTGAAAGCCAAAAAAACATACATACATTTGCAGCAGAGATTGTTGATGCCGCTGTTAGGGCCTTAAAGACTGCAAGTACAGGATCGGACGACACTTTGTTGGCGTTAAGTTTATTAGGTCCGCAAGCGGCTTTGTTGATGAACGCTACTGTTCCTATTGGTGCGATTCTTGGTGAGACGGCAAAACTAGAGGTTGGGAAATAAATATTGTAATTTAAAAATATTTATCATGTTGTAGCCGCAAAGTGAGGAGTATCGGGTGTTAATGGATCTTAGAAATCGAACAGAGGAAATATGGAAGGATAACGAAAAAAGAATTGGCAACGCTTCAAGAGGGGTCGGTGCTGAGATAACAAGCTCGCAATATTTAATGGTAAGACCGAAAAAAAAAACTTCTAAACCTTGATCCATTTAATTCTGTAACGTAGAGAGATAGCAGCATACCAAAGGTAGACATATTTTATGGCGGTATCGACGAAAAATAGATTTTTCTGTTTAATGTGTGATAATTACAGGCTCAATGAGTGTAGTTCACTGGTACTTGGAAATTGCTTCCAATTGAAAATTCGCTTCAGGGGGTGACCACACAACGATTTGGCGCCTTTTCCTAAAAAGTTTATTTCGATGCCAATCTATTCTGGAATGGGCGCAATGGACTCCTTGGCTAATTCTAAGAAACTATTGCTAAGGAGAGTTTTTCGATCAACGGTCAACGAACGCTGGAATTCGGGAATTTTCGCAATAATTTTCACATTAAATTATTTCTCACTATTTTCCCATGGAGAAAGAAAACTTTTTATTTGCTCAATCGCTTCTGCATATTATATTACACCTTTAGTTTAAAAAAGTGTAATTTATAAAAAATTGGAAATTTATGTACGAATCAATTTTGTTCGTTGGACTTAATTGCGGTGAGGATTGGCGACGTTCCCTAAAAAGTTTATTTCGAATCCTATCGATTCGTGAGTGGGCGCATTAGAATCCTTGTCTAATTCTAAGAAACTATTGCTGAGGAAAGTATTTCGATTAATGGTCAACGAACGCTGGAATTGGGAATTTTCGAAAAATAAAGTTTACTTTAAATTAATTCTCACTATTTTCCCATGGCGAATGTAAGCTTTATATTTGCTCAATCGCTGCTACATATCATAACACATCTTAGCACGTATACGAATATAAATAGAATAGAAACGTATATAAATAGAATAGAAATTACATCACAATGATGATTAGAATAGAGAGCAACACTGCCCAACTGCAGCTGCACTCCGAACCACCGGATGAACATTCAAATACCCGTGTTATTGCGTTGAAATACGCACGAAACTAGCAGAAAAGCGACAAATCTCGCATTCTTACCCTTACCAAAATTCCTCACCATAATTCATTAAAAAAACATAATTGATTCGAACACAAATTTATATTTTTTTATAAATTACACTTTTTTAACTGAAGATATTACACTTTTTTTAACTGAAGTTATATTATGTAGCAGAGATTGAGCAAATAAAAAGTTTACATTCGCCATGGGAAAATAGTGAGAATTAATTTAATGCACTCTTTATTTTTCGAAAATTCCCAATTCCAGCGTTCGTTGATCGTTAATCGAAAAACTTTCCTCAGCAATAGTTTCTTAAAATTAGACAAGGATTCTAATGCGCCCATTCACGAATCGATAGGATTCGAAATAAACTTTTTAGGGAACGTCGCCAATCCTCACCACAATTAAGTCCAACGAACAAAATTGATTCGTTCATAAATTTCCAATTTTTTATAAATTACACTTTTTAAACTAAAGATGTAATATACTATGCAGAAGCGATTGAGCAAATAAAAAGTTTACTTTCTCCATGGGAAAATAGTGAGAATTAATTTAATATGAAAATTATTACGAAAATTCCCGAATTCCAGCGTTCGTTGACCTTTGATCGAAAAACTCTCCTTAACAATATTTTCTTATAATTAGCCATGGAGTCCATTGCGCCCACTCCAGAATCGATTGGCTTCGAAATAAACTTTTTAGGAAAAGGCGCCAAATCGTTGTGTGGTCACCCCCTGAAGCGAATTTTCAATTTGAAGCAATTTCCAAGTACCAGTGTACTTCCCTCATGGAGCCTGAAATTATCACACGTAAAACAGAAAAATTCATTTTTCATCGATACCAAAAAATATTCCAATTGTTGAATTCTCTCAGATAGTGTTTTATATTTTACATTTTAGAATGTGAATCTCCCGATTAGGATAATGAAGCGGCGTACCAATAATTACATTGACCCGAGAAATTGCAAATATAACACTGCTGACGAAACGTAAGATCTTGTTAAGTCAAGTTATTTAAGTTTAGTTAGTTAAGTTAGTTAAGTTAGTTAAGTGTTAAGTCATTGCTTAATTTATTTAATGAATTATACATTGCAGTGCTATCGATGATCCGCTACCGATACTGGACGTAAGAAATTATTTAATATAATTGTTAATATTAATAAAATACTTTTTTTTGTATTTGGATCTTCGATTAGTGAAGTATTGTAATGGTGCTGTGACGCCAACGGATGCAGAAGCATTAGCATACCATCGCGATTATTTTATGCGGGTACTTCTTCGATTGAAAGTGGATAATGATCCTATTCCAGACCTCGGCCTCTACTTATCAGGCAATGAAAAATATTAATATGGAAGTTTTGAAGCAACAATATATTGCAGAGTTTTTGTATTTAAAACAACAATTCCGCAAAGACGTTCTGCATGAAGATTTGGACGTCTTCAAGCACTATTTTTCAAGCTACCGAAGAGCTATTGAGGGATTGTTCGAAGAACTGCGAAATCGAGGATCAATTTATGAATTAGAGAGTTATGAAGAAGTGTAAGTAGAATTTTGTAACAAAGGAACCCCAAAAGTATGGGACGATCAGGGCAAAATTCGTTGACACAGGTCGACTAGGACCCCCAGGGCGTCCCAAATTGTTTTGAAAAGTCCCATATTTGCTTCCTTGGTACCGAAAATCGATAATGGAAATGTGATGGAAATTTGGGCGCGAACCCCGTGGGTGTCAAACACTCAAAGAATAAAGTCCGTGTCTTCCGTAGCCAAGTGGTTAGAGTGCCGGATTACCTTTTTTAAGGTCGTGACAGTTTCAATTTCAAACTTCATCTTCAACAACAACAATAACAACAACCACAAATCAACAACGTCTCCTTCTTCCTCTTTCTTTCTCCTTCCTTCCTTCTTCTGAGTACTTCTCCATCGTTGTTGATTCGTGGTTGTTGTTATTGTTGTTGTTGAAGTTTGACTTTGAAAATGTTTGATGGAAACAATGAAAAATACAGCAAAAGAAGTTGTATTAGGGGGGATTCGAAGTCACAACATTCTAAAAGGTAATCCGGCACTGTAACAACTTAGCTACGGAGGACACAAACTCTATTCTTTGAGTGTTTGACACTATTCCACGGGGTTCGCGCCCAAATTTCCATCACATTTTCATAATCGATTATCGGAAAGCAAATATGGGGACTTTTCAAAACAATTCTGGGACGCCCTGGGGGGTTCTAGTAGACCTGTTTCAACGAATTTTGCCCTGATCGTCCCCAATTTTTTGCGTTCACTTGTAATGTTCGGCATTAATTTCGAATCATCAGCTGTCTTCTTCGTGCAATCATCAATAAATCATACTTTAATTATCCCGCCATTAAAGCGTTTGTGGTGGAGCTGAAGAATCAGTTGATTGATTTGGCAAGTTAACATTTTCATTCTTTACGATTAACATCTTTTCTTTAGACCTTTATCGCGGGGATTTGTGCTAATGTTTCTCAACACGGACAAGACATATTAATCGACAAATATGCTAAGGAAGTTGTTGACGCGGTGACTCTCATCTCTTCATACACTTCAAAATGGCTCAATGATTCACTGGTACGTCGCCTCTCGAAATATATTGGTATTGAGCGTATTTCAAATCACTTGTTTTCTTTGTACGAGAGACGATTTCCTGCTTTGCATGGGTTAGGTGTAAGGGAGAAAAGAGGTAATCGAGAGTTAGGCGAGAGGGGGTTTTAGCTACACACAGAAAAATTAAAGGTTAATGTGAACACCTATCACAGTATTCTGTTGTAAGCCATTTTTCTTTGAATGCTAGACAAGCGAGATAGCATTAATTTTGAGAGTGTATAAATGTCGTTCTTGATTCCAAAATGAACAGAATACTGCGCTATAGGTCTTCCCCGTGAATATTTAATCCCCAATGTGTTCCAATTAAAAGATTTTTTTAAACAAGGTTTGAATTGGAATACATGGGTTGTTCAAAAGAACAATTTAATGTTTTCAATACACTCACAGCGAACTGTCTCAGAAGGGTCGATTCGCTACTTAGAGTTTCTCAAATATGAGACAATTACTCTCTCATATTTGAGACACATGCTGTAGCTAACCGTCACATCAATGCAGTTTCGCCTCTAGTGAGAAAGTAATTGTCTCATATTTGAGAAAACTCTAAGTAGCGAATCGACCCTTCTGAGACAATTCGCTGTGAGTGTAGAGACAATTAAAAGGCTGCATAGATTTTTTACACATTGTTTTCTGAGTGTAATTACGTGCCTTTTTTTTGCAGATATCAGCTTGGCCATCAGCACACAATGAGATTCTGAACGAGGAGATTATGCGAACCGTGCTGAAGCCAGGATACGCCGACAACAGAAATTTAAAGACAATGGCTGATCTCACACAACCACTACTCATCAACACGGGAATGCCCAAGTCAGTGTTTGTTTTGTATTGGTTTAAGAGTAAAGGTGTAACACATATCACATAAGACTTGTGAAGAGTTATATTTAACTCTTTTTGTGTGTGAAATAGCTCAAAAGTATTGAATACACCGCTTCGCAGGTCGTATGTGCTGCGGGTTACACCTCTTTTCTCTGTGTGAATGCTCATTTTTATTATTGTTCTGCGATTTATTTATTAATTGATATATATAGAATAACTCGGAAAGCCGAATTCCAATTCAGCAATGTTTACGAGATGCTAATCGTCAGAACTGCCGAGGAATACGAGATACATTTTGATGGCATAAGCGACTATTGCTCTCTTAATAAGCAAGTATTCGGCTTTGATACGGTGATTGCTCGTATACCTCTCAACTCTAAGAATCAGCGGGAAACATGTAATAACATTAAAACATTAAGAGCAAACACGTGTATTCTTACAGTTAACGTCGAGGGAAGAATGTTTCGCTTGAGCGATTACGCATACGATTTGAATATTACCATTCAGTACGAAATGGGGTAAGATCTTCCTTAAAAATGTACAATGAAAATTGTGAAAACTGCTTAAGAAAAAAAATGAAATTTCAGTGAAATATATGACGCCGCAAATCTTCCACTGATCGCTGATTCGTTGAAAAAGAATATCGTCACGGAACATGACTTTCATTGCTGGGCCATCGTTCGTGAATGGTCACCAGCGTTTTGGAGTTCATGTCCCACAATTCATTACTGGTCGTCTTCTTATAATTTTGTTGATTTGAGCAGCATCACCACATTAAGTTATATGAATAGAGGCATGCCTTTCCAACATTGTGAAGTGTTTCGATTCTTTCTCTTTGCGTAGATCTCAATAGTTGTTCAATTGTTCTATATAGAGTGTAACTTATTATTAGAACTATTTATTTTGTAGTTCGTTTGACTTGTTTTGTATTTTGTAGTCCGGTTTGTAGAGGCAACATTTTTTATCATAATTCATTTTCAACCCCCTCCTTCAACTAACTCACTTCATCATAACTTCCTTTCCGTCCTGCGCACTGAATAATTGGAAAATGTGAAAAATTGCTTTAAAGGTGGAGACCCGCTAATGTTCATGCAAATCGCTTATGCAAGTGTCAAGTGATATGCGAGAAGATTTCGTTCTTACGCATTCTTACATCAGTTCCTCAGCGTAGTGGTAAAGCTTCTGACTAGCTAGCGCATGGCCGGGGGTTCGAATCCTATTGCCGTACTTTCCTATTTTCAAAAAGCGCGCCTTTCCCTGCGATTGCTAGCATGATTCATTC
The DNA here is from genome assembly GCA_943737045.1 of Parapristionchus giblindavisi. Taxonomy (NCBI): domain Eukaryota; kingdom Metazoa; phylum Nematoda; class Chromadorea; order Rhabditida; family Diplogasteridae; genus Parapristionchus; species Parapristionchus giblindavisi. The sequence goes on along the minus strand of CALSFV010000049.1, from coordinate 484,171 downwards.
ATGATTCAAGCGATTTCACCAGGTTTCCGCACATATTTCATCCCTATTCAACAACACATCAGCCTGATCCAGGATATTGTCATTATACATTTTCAAGTGAGAGTCTATATTTTCTTCTTCCATTCTTTTGCTGATATTTACAAAAAGGCTAACAAAAGTGAAAGATGTGAACTATTCTCTCTCTGTCTCTATCCTTGTCTTTTATATATCTTTCCCTTTCTTATTTCCTTTCATCTCGCCTTGTCCGCCCCCATGCGAGTAGTTCACAGATATATGCTTGTCTCTTTTATCCTTTCTGTAGGTCCCACCATCACCCCCTTCTGTAGTCGTCGATATCTCTCATAGTTGATCTTTGGTCCTGGCCATTCTCACTGAAGATGCTGTTACCTCCGCAAGTTCTCATGGTCCACAACTGAGTTCACCACCACGCACTCCTCGCTCACTCGCACTCTCACCCTCTGTCTTCGTCCAAGAGAGGGACCACTGTATCCTATGAGAGATCCCCCTTTCCACCCAGAGATATCAAACCCTGACCCCCCCCCATATATCACATTGAAATTTCATGAATGTATTTTGTTGCAAATTTAGATTTTTTTCTCTCGGAAAATACGGAAAATTCTTAAAATTTTCCGAAATTTTAAGAATGGGAATACCTTCCAAGTTGATCAAGTGAACTTGGTTAATCGGCATCATCAAAGGGACCGGGAATCATCGATCGAGGTTGGGAATATATTTTTGATATGTAAATATTAAAAAAAAACTTATCCAAATCTCCTGGTTCCCATTTTTTAATATACTACAGTGCATTAATAAGTAAATGAAATGTACAAGTAGATCAATATCCCATCGGCAATTTAAAGGGACCGGGAAACGAAAAACAAGTTGATCTCATATAAAAGAGCTTCAAATTCTGTATCGAAAGATATAAATCTTATATCATAAGAATTCTCTGGTAAGGAGAACGACGCAGTTGAAAAACTACAGTCTGCTCCAGATAGCGGGAGCCTTTTCCTAATTGCCACACCAACTCTTTGGAGGCCACTTGAAATAAAATGTTTTGATGATATTTCTATCCGCAGTGGGGAATTATGAAGAATAAAATTCAATAATGGGCTTTTTTGAGCTTTTCGATGGAGTTAGCATACTGTAGTTCTGAAACCTCGCCCGTGGTGTGGAGCAGGCTACAGTAATCTAACTTCTTACCAGACTGCCGTTTCAAATTTTCAAATACATATTTCTGATCAGTTTTTTTGAGCTTATCAAGATGAGATCAACTATTTTAACTATTCCGATTTGAAATTTTTGGATGCCATCTGCCCAGGGATGGGCGAAAAAAGATTTTTCGTGTTCGTTTTTTCGTTTTTTTCGACCCCCAGACGAAAAATTGTTCGATCGAAAAAATTTTCCTCTTTCTCGGAAATTTTTCGAGTTTTACACTAGATATTCTGGGAGTTCAAAACCAACGAAATATGGGGAAAACGGGATGTTCAACTACAAAAAAGGTATTTTCGAAAGAAATTCAATGACGTTTTTTCATACTGTATGTTTTCCACTCAAGAAATGATCGAGTTCTTACTGTATTTTCACTATTTCTGAATTGCTGACGACTGTTTTTCCATATAATTTCAAGCCAAATTCACGAACATCTAGCAGGGAAAATTCATGTGAAAAAAATTCTGCCCTGGAAGTGGAGAGATTTTTCTCTACTGCGGAAACCATCGTAACCGACAATCGTAGTCTCCTTTCTCATTCCTCTTTCGAATCTCTGATTTTTCTCAATGTCAATATTCGTTTGAGGTGAAGTTGTTTGTCGAATTTACGTTTCTTATTGTTTCGTCCTCTTCCATATTTTGCCTAAATAATTTTTTTGGATGCATCCAATAAAGAATGACTTTCGAGCTAAACGATTTCAACATTATAAATTACTTTAACAGTAAAATTGGATTTTTTTTCGTTTTTTTTTTCGAATTTTTGGAATTTTTTCGAGGTTTTGAAACGAAAATTTTTCGTTTTCGAATTTTTTTCGTCCGATCATGTTCGCCCATCCCTGCATCTGCCTTTAAAGAAACCTCATCCGATTTTCCATCAATCTATGATTTATCGATTTATGAATTTTCCGTATTTTCCGAGAGAAAAAATCTAATATTGCCACAAAATACATAAATTACCGTGTTTAATTTTTTTTGTTTTATCGAAGTCAAGAAAATCACAACATCATCAATATGCAGTGACGAAGAAGGAAGGAAGGAGGAAGGAAGAGGAAGAAGGAGATTTGTGGCTGTTGTTTTGTCGTTGTTGAAGATGAAGTTTGAAATTTAAACTGTCTGTTGCAAAGTTATGAAAAAATACAGCAAAAGAAGTTGTAGTAGGGGGATTCGAACACACGACCTTAAAAAAGATAATCTGTCACTCTAACCACTTGGCTACGGAAGACACGGACTTCATTTTTTGAGTGTTTGACACCATTCCACGGGGCTTGCGCCCAAATTTCCATCACATTTCCATTATCGGTTTTCATTACCAAGAAAGCAAATATGGGAACTTTTCAAAACAGTTCTGGGACCCCCTGTGGGTCGACCTGTGTCAACGAATTTGCCCTGATCGTCCCCGACTTTTGCGGTTCCCTTGATACAAAATTCTAATTACATTTCTTCATAACTCTCTAATTCATAAATAGATCCTCGATCTCGCAGTTCTTCGAAAAGTGCCTCAATAGCTTTTCGGTAGGTTGAAAAATTACGCTTGAAGACATCCAGATCTTCATGCAGAACGTCTTTGCGGAGTTGTTGTTTTAAGTACAAAAACTCTGCAATATAATGTTGCTTCAAAACTTCCATATATGTAATTTTCAATGCCTGATAAGTAGAGGCCGATGTCTGGAATAGGATCATTATCCACTTTTAATCGAAGAAGTACCCGCATAAAATAATCGCGATGGTATGATATTTCTTGTGCATCTGTTGGCGTCACAGCACCATTACAATACTTCACCAATCGAAGATGCAAATACTAAAAAAATATTTTTATTATGATTATATACAATAATTTCTTACGATTATATGAAATAATTTCTTACGTATCTTACTATAATACGTACGTACTTACGTATAGTATGGATAGCGGAGCACTGCAATGTATAATTCATTAAACAAATTTAGTAATTACTTAACACCACAAGGTCTTACACTTCGTCAAACATGCATGCTCCCTCAAAGTCGTCGATAAAATGGTCAGTTTTATAATATCTCGGGTCAATGTATTCTTCGGTATGCCCCTTCATATTCGAAATCGGGAGATTCACTTTCTAAAATGTATGAAGCAAAAACATATGAAGGACCCGAAGCAGGAATATTTATTTATTTATTTATCATACATCCAATAAAGATGTGATAACATTTGAAACAAAGAATTTAGTCAATAACGATTAGAAGAGTTGACAGCGCAATTATCTACATAAAAAATGTCTACCTTATGCTTGGTATGCTGCTCTTACAGATTTCAATGGATCAAGGTTTAGAAGTGATCGGTCTTACCATTAAATATTGCGAGTTTGATATCTTGGCAGCAATTCTCTTTTCGTTATCCCTCCATATTTCCTCTGTTCGATTTCTAAGATCCATTAACACCCGATACACCTCACTTTGCGGCTACAACATGATAAATATTTTTTAAATTACAATATTTATTTCCCAACCTCTAGTTATGCCGTCTCACCAACAATCGCACCAACGGGAACAATAGCGTTCATCAACAAAGCCGCTTGCGGTCCTAATAAACTTAAGTCCAACAACACGTCGGCTGATCCTGTACTTGCAGTCTTTAAGGCCCTAACAGCGGCATCAACAACCTCTGCTGCAAAGGTACATTTGTTTTTTTTAAATAATTGGTTTTCAAAAATTACTAAAATAGTCTTCGATCTCATATGATATTCATTCTTCGCAAAAAAGACAATAACCATACCCTTTTCATCATAAGTTGTTGAGCACGGAGAAAATAACATGATGTATAGAAAGATTTGAAGCAGCCACATGTTTTGCTGTAGGTAATAAAATGAATGGATCAATTAGCAGATTTCTGTCTTTTAAACAGATCAACGAGAAAAGAAGAAAGCAGTAGTTCTGCAATGTTTAGACATGCCTCTCACCGAGGTAGATTGTTCTACTCTCTCGTATACTTGAAGAGAGAAGTCAGAATGAACAGAATAAATGACACACTCAGAAAAAAATCAATACAGCCTTTTAATGTGCTCTATTGAACACTTTAAATTGTTCTTTTGGATACCATCATGTGCTCCAATTCACACTTTTTTTCGAAAAAAAAGAATTATGAATTTGATGATTCTTTTATGTATTCTAAAATTCCTCTCTATCGTTGTCATCGCTTTTCGCATCACCCATTCCGTATAACCATACCATATAATATCCCCAGTACCAAGACAACCTGTGCAAGTAGAGTAATTCATATCTGGAATAGTCTTCCCACTGATATCGTTACATCTTCACGGCGGCTCAATGATAGTAACTAAGAAGCTCTTGCCGGAGAAAGAAAGTATCGCAAACTGAGTGATGATAAGCACTAAAACATCTAGGTTCTCCCAGCGCGAAAGTTGACTACGGTATATCTGGGCGCTCGCTTCTGTTGAGATTGTTCCCCTCTTGCCCCCCACACTTCTACGTCATTTATAATTATCCACCCTATACATCATTTCCCCATTTCCCACCCCATTTCCCTGCTGCCTTCAACCGATTCGCTGATAACGCGACGGACCTCCATCAACCTATATTTATTACATATCTGTTCTATTGTTCATTTGTTATGATGGAAATAAAGAAAGAAAGAAAGAAAGAAAGAAAAGATATTGCTTATACTAAAAAATATGTTTTTTTTTTAAATTTATTTATTTATTTGATACACCCGTGACAGGTGCGACAGCAAATACAGAAACGTTAAGAGAAATAATAAGAATGATAGAAAGGGCTTGGGGAAGGTGACAGGGGTTATATATCGATAGCTATCAGATTTCCGGTGTTCCAGTAGGAGTGAGGTGGACGAGGCCTCAGAACGGGAAGAGGACCGTTCAGATCCATATAACTGGTTGGATCATAATGGAAACACCGGGATAGATAACTAAAGATTGGGTACTTCGACTTGTAGGGTCTGGGGGAGTTGTCGATGGCGAAATAGGTGGAATTTAATAGACTGAATTGACAAAATTGGATTACAAATTCGATGTAAATTACACAAAAAACGGGTTGTACGATGTGCAAATGAGCTACGAAGATTCTCTCTTTTAGCAATAGGAATGTGAATAGAGAATGCATTGTGACGAGAATTACAATTTCGTAAACAATAATAATCGGACATAGGTACATCGACAAGTGAGCGAATTATCTTTACAGCAAAAATGATGTCAGCGACTAAACGTCGTGAATAAAGAGAATGTAAATGATAATTATCAATTCTAAGATTGTAAATGGGGGGTGAGGTAGTGGCAAGAGTGGTACGATAATGTAATAACTTGTTTCACTGCATTTTAATAATAAAAAGATTCCAGTTCCGGGTAATGATTAGCGTGAATAGCCAGAAAAAATAACTTATCTATGAGCCCGTTTGCGTAAGAGTCGGACACGCTCCGGTACAGCAAAAAAAATAATTTTTGAGATAATAACATTTTTGAGTACCTCTCGATATGTTAGAATACTAGGCAAACCCTCGTGGTATGCAAATTTTTTTTGAGCTCGATATGGAGCTCCAAAGATGGCCCTTTTTCAGAGTTTTTCGACTATAGCTGGAGATCCGTTGAAGGAAACAGAAAAGTCACAAGAGCAACCCTTGCTCAATTTGTATGAGGATCATAATGATGATAAGGGTAATATAAAAAAGACGTGTTAGTCGAGAGATACAAATATTATTTTGATTCAACCAAAAAAGTGCGAGCGGAGACGAATAGGGAGCGTGGATGCGGCCATGATAGACTTGCAAAAAAAATTTTGTGAGAAAAAACCTCCCGCAAAGCAAGTTATGATTTATTTTTTGTGGGGGTCGATTTATAAATTCGCGAGGTCGCCACACAACAAATCCCAATGGGTTCGTTAACTCATCTATCAAACATCAATCAAGTGGCCTGTGTAGTGTAGTGGATAAGGTGTCTGCATTTAGTTTTGACTGTCATGGGTTCGATCCCCCTTGCGGCACTTTTCTTTTGCTGATTTTGTTGACGTAGAAAGATTGGCATGTTTTACTGTGATTAGGAAATCGGTAAATAGAACACACTTTATTTTATCCGCAAGTGTGAACTTTAACAACAAAAGGAGTGAAACAAAGACGATTTTTACGTCATCTCCATATTCTTATCCATCCCATGTCGCATCCGAATCCTTGCCATAGTCGTCCACTTCTACATACAACTCGTTATCCTCGTCGAAGAATATTTGATCATCTGTTGCAGCTTGAAGCTTGGAGATGACTTGAGCGAGCTTCCTATCTTCTTGAATGACGTCAGGAGGATCCAATGATGGAGGGTAGACTTCTGCGAGAAGGGCAACGACGATTGAAGGTGTGATTGAATAAGAAACATAAAGGCCTTTTAACGGCATGGAAGAGAGCGCTAGCAAGGATCAAAGAGAGAATAAAGTAAATCGATAGTGATCTACACCGACAAACAAGCTTGAACGTTTGATCTTAACAACTACAAAATCAGCAAAAGAAAAGTGCCGCAAGGGGGATCGAACCCATGACAGTCAAAACTAAATGCAGACACCTTATCCACTACACTACACAGGCCACTTGATTGATGTTTGATAGATGAGTTAACGAACCCATTGGGATTTGTTGTGTGGCGACCTCGCGAATTTATAAATCGACCCCCACAAAAAATAAATCATAACTTGCTTTGCGGGAGGTTTTTTCTCACAAAATTTTTTTTGCAAGTCTATCATGGCCGCATCCACGCTCCCTATTCGTCTCCGCTCGCACTTTTTTGGTTGAATTAAACTAATATTTGTATCTCTCGACTAACACGTCTTTTTTTATATTACCCTTATCATCATTATGATCCTCATACAAATTGAGCAAGGGCTGCTCTTGTGACTTTTCTGTTTCCTTCAACGGATCTCCAGCTATAGTCGAAAAACTCTGAAAAAGGGCCATCTTTGGAGCTCCATATCGAGCTCAAAAAAAATTTGCATACCACGAGGGTTTGCCTAGTATTCTAACATATCGAGAGGTACTCAAAAATGTTATTATCTCAAAAATTATTTTTTTTGCTGTACGGGATCCCGTTGCTGATTGTCCGACTTTTACGCAAACGGGCTCCTATTGTCCGTATAGAATGTAATTGTGTAAAAACCACTTGCTACTCTTGCTAGGCAGAGAAGTGTTGTCTGCTAAAAAAAACAGAAATATTCGATGAGCGAACTCAATCAACGCATTTTTCCCTCCCCTCAATCCTCTTTCTCTCTCTGATCTCCGTACCATCTCGAGCGCTACCAAATCCGTCTGAAGTTCGCCGTACTGATTTTATATTGTGCAATAAACATACAATTAACAATATGAACACATAGACTCGACATTGTAGCAACTGTCGTACCAAATAAACAAGTGTATTCTATACGGTCAATAATAGATTATTTGTTTAAAGGCAAACCCCAAGCTAAATTTACTCTCCGCATTGGCAATACTCTCTCGTAGACAAGGAATGCGAGAGAGTGTGGCCAGAGCGGAGAGTTTCAAATTAGCTCGGGGTGTGCCTTTAAAGCTCATTATGCCCTCGTCCGTATCCATCGTTCGAGCTTTCATTCATATCGAGCGATGTCTTTATTCGAACTGGTACGACATTTTGATTTCAACCAAAGCAAAAAGTTGTTTTTGAACCAACGATACCATTAAAGACTTCTACGACACGGCTTCATTGACTGATTGGGAGTAGTGAGTGATACGGTTTCGCCCTCACGAAATTTTCCTATATAGGTCATATGAGGCCGCTTGCGTAAGAACCGACTAAGTGCCGGCACAGTGAAAAAATTAAATTTTGGGGATCGGGGTTGTCAAGGGTGCTGATGACGATGGTGATGTTCATTTTTCACCTAAATCCACCGTTGAGGCCAGACGACGTCGCGTTGAAATCACGTTTTCAGTCTTTTCTCGTCACCCGATCGTGCTAAAATTTGCGGATCATGCATTTGATGGCGATCACGCCGGTCCAATTCATATTTTCAAAAAAAAGTTCCATAATTTTTCAAAAATGGAATTTTTCTCAAAGTCAAAAATATTTATTGCGATATAAATAGATCGGACCGCAATGGTTTCAGGATCCAATAGAAAAAAATTTCAGCCAATTTACGCCCCGTATTTTCGAGAAAATCAACTTTTAGTGCAGTCATTTTGCCGTTGAAGAGGAGGCAAGAGGCGAAAGAGTGTGGTGGGGAGAGAGAGAGCAGAGAGGCAGGTGAGACGACCGGCATGGGAAGGAAGGGTGGACGGGAAGCCCTTCCCTTCAACCTTCTCTGCTCTCTCTCAATACCATGCTCTCTCGCCTCTTGCCTCCTCCTTTATGGCAAAATGACTACACTAAAAGTTGATTTTCTCGAAAATACGGAGCGCAAATAGGCTGATTTTTTTTCTATGTGATCCTGAAACCATTCCGGTCCGATCTATGTATATCGCAATAAATATTTTTGACAGAAAAATTCCATTTTTGAAAAATTATGAATTTTTTTTTTGAAAAATGAATTGGACAGGCGTGATCGCCATCAAATTCTGCCCTTGGGGGCATGATCCGCAAATTTTAGCACGATCGGTTGACGAGAAAAGACTGAAAACGTGATTTCAACGCTACGTCGTCTGGCCTCAACGGTGGATTTAGGTGAAAACATGACCATCGTCATCAGCACCCTTGACAACCCCGATCCCCAAAATTTATTTTTTTCACTGTGCCAGATTTCACATATTTTAGTCGAGTCTTACGCAAACGGTCTCATATAATACAATAGGTCTTACAATAGGGGCAATACAATAGGTCAATTTTCGAAATATGGTGTGTCGATTTAAAAAAAAAATGTTATTTTTCGCGTAAATTGTAATATTTCGCAGAATAATGAGTCTTATATATTGGGTTGATCCTGAAAATGAGGTTTATTGACGAGACATTACGAGACGTTTGCCCTTTGAATAAAAAATGATATCTTTATCACTTTATTTAGAATTATGTCTACAATTTATTCGATCAATATGCAACGACTAAATTCGATAATTGGCGGAAAATCGATAAATGTCGAAGTTTACAAAGAAAAAAAAGAAATTAGAATTATTTGATGGACGAATATGAATAAAAATCGAAAATATTTAGAACAAGACGATACTTACAGTATGAAAAATAGTAATTATTAGTTCAAAAAGTAATCAATAACGACAGTATATGGAATGGAATGGAATGGTCTCGGGTAATCAATGAATCAATAATGACAGTATCCTGAATCAGGCTCGATTCGCGTTGAGGTCAGCGTGCTGTTGAACGGGGATGAGATGTCGGCCAAGTGTAACGGTAAGTGGAGGTTTGGTCCCGACAAGAATGGCGTCTGTCTCAACACCGACGTCGCAGCCTGCACTGCTGAAAGTGGGATTGAACATTGGATTTGGGTCGGGCAGTTAGTCTTTGGGCATTATTTGATTAGGCAGCAGCATGGCTGTACAATGGGAAATAGCATAGTGGCATCGTGGGAATGACTGCTATCAGTTGAGGCAGACAACTCTCCGCTCTGATTTTGGGAACAATATCTCCCATTAAACGAAAGCGAGAGAGTGTGGTCAGAGCGGAGAGTTTAAAGCTAGCTGGGGTGGCGCTGTAAGGTCTTAGAAGCAGGCAGTTTTAGTTGATAATATTGAAAGTCACATGATCCATACACCGTCATCTAGAATCCACAAACACATTTGTCATCAGCTAGTAAATGGTCGAAAAAGTTCGCGCTTCTTCTTCTTTAAGTAATATATCAACGCATAAATCATCTAGAAAGATACCAACTTGTTGAGCACAAGGTCGAGCAAGAGTAGGAGCGAATCGCTACTGAAAGTCTCAGTTGGAGGAGGAATCCGGATCTGAACGGAACATTTTATTTCGCCTGAACAACAGATACGGACCTGAAGTGCGGATGGGAACTGCTCGATGAGCTTCGCTGTAAACTTCTTCACGGCGCTGTATGAGGTCTCTTCTTCCTGAAAATTTGATCTTGATTCTCTAGAAATGAGATCAGTATTGTCGTAGACAAAGGAGATAAGCAATACTATTGTTAGATCAATGGGTTTTGTATACGCTGGAGGGAATTTATTCCTTTAAAGGCATACCTGACAATGAGTCAATTTTACTATCCGCATTGGCCATGCTATATCGCAGCCAAAACGCGAGAGAGTACGGAAAGTGTGGAGAGTTTCAAATTAGCTCGGGGTGTCAAATTAAAATAACAAAAAACGGGAAACTCTTCATCGACGTAGTGTTACGTAGTGTAGTGTTAGTAAGTACTAATCAATACATTGTTTAACCGTACCTTTACTTGCTCATCTTCCTCACACTTGGTCAGAGTTGTGATATAAGTGAAATGGCATCGGACTCGTTCACAAATCGAAGCGAGAATCCATGCGGAGTATAGGTTGTCGCTAAAATTCGAGCAATATGGTTATGAGCAAAAGATTTTTTTTGTTCTCACTCAGTTTTGACTGACGGAATAGCAAAAGCCGAGCTGGATGCATACATGAACAAGAAAAAATAGAAAAGAAAAAAAAAAGGTTTTGTGCTTGGCAGAAATCAATCAATAGCAAGGACCCCCTTGATAGTCATAATTTTGAACAACTAAATAAGGAATTCAGAAAAGAATTGGATAGATACCAGAAAACCATAGAACGGAAAATAATCGATAGCAAAGATAGTAATAAGTTCTTTCGATATATGAAGCGCTGCTCAAATAAAGAGAAAGGAGTTGAGGGACTTAAGGACAAAAATGGCCTTCTCATTATGGATGACTTAGGTAAAGCTAACCTACTTGCAAATGCGTTTGCGGGTGTATTCACTGTTGATAATGGTACACTACCCCAACTTTCACAACTCCCAACTTTTGGCAATTATCAAGAACCACTGTTTATTCGACATGAAATATGTGCCCTAATTGAAAAATGGAAGCGCTCTTCCTGTCGTACTCCAGAGAATATAGATCTCTCATTCATTAAGAAAATAGCCGTACCAATAGCTGAACCACTAGAAATAATCTTTCGTTATTCCTTTGAAACAGGGGTGGTTCCTTCCCCCTGGCGTCATTCCATCATTACCCCTGTCAAGAAATCACCACCTTTTTCGGACCCACTAAACTATAGACCAATTTCTATTACCTCTTTCTTCTGTAGAATATTTGAGCGTCTGTTATGCAAATCAATAATTACTCATTGTGAATCGTTAGCAATATTCCCAGATGAACAATATGGTTTCAGACAGAAAAGATCGCGCGAAATGCAAATGTTGGAAGTATTGGAGCATTGGACTTCTTCTATCAGCGAAGGAAAACCGGTTGATGTAATATATTTTGACTTTGCAAAAGCTTTCGATAGAGTTTCTCATGCTAAACTCCAAATGAAACTTGGAACCATTGGATTGTCGGATAAGACTGTTAATTGGATATTCGCCTATTTAAGTAATCGATCCTTCCAGTTTTGAGTCCGTGAAAAGCTATCACATTCACTTAGTGTTACAAGCGGTGTCCCACAGGGCTCCGTTTTGGGTCCGCTTCTTTTCCTCATATATACCTCGGAAATTCCTTCACTAGCCCAACAAAACGGAGTTGTAGCTAGAATGTACGCAGATGATATAAAAATTTATCGCTCTTTTGAAGCTGGTGATTCCCCGTTACACCTACAAACATCAATCGATACCATTGTAAAATGGTCCGATGAGTGGCAACTTCCACTTGCTGCGCACAAATATAATTCATTACACCTAGGTAGATCTAACCCTAAGCGAAAATACAACATCGGAACTGCAACTCTTGAGCAGAAGGACATGGTTAGAGATCTCGGTTTCCTCATTCAGAAGACCCTAACATTCTCCGCCCATAGCAGACAAACAGCTTCAAAGGCGAAAACTGCATGCCACATAATCCTTAGAGCTCTTCGCACCAAAAATGTAGCCATTCTACTAAAAACATATTCAATCTATATCAGACCCATACTTGAAAGTGCATCTACAGTTTTTAATCCATACCAAAAAGGTGACAAAAAGATCTTAGAACGAGTACAGAATTATTTCACTAGACGAGTATTCAAGCGCTGTTTTAATGCAGCGTGGGATTCAATGCCGAAAGTTTCCCTTAGGAATAAACAACTAAACTTAGATACTCTAGAAAAGCGTAGAGAAGAAATAGATATCAAAGCTGCCATGAAATTTATCAGAGGTAAATATAGGATCTCAAATTTAAAACCTCACTACTTTCGCCCCTATATCACTCATAATGGTCTAAATTTCAACAATCCAGGCTCACGATTTCATTACAGGCATAATAGCTTCTTTCCTAGAGCGGCAAGGCTCCTCGTACAACCGAAAAACCGAATTACTTTCAGTTTCCCTGAGTTAAATTGACAAGATATTTGCCCTATCCCCATAGACCTATGTCCATTATTCAACCTCCACGTTTGTTTTGTTGTTGTGTGTTCATCATTCTTTTAAATTTATTTATCTATTATTATTTACCGTGTTTTCTTGTAAAACGCATAAATTTATTATTATTATAGGATCAAACTAATCAGTAGCCCGTCTCTTAAATGTTATTCATGACCATCTCCTTATATTTTAATAGTACGGAATAAAGTTTAATCATGATCAGTTTTTGTCAAGTTCAGATTCAAAACTTTGCTTTACTCACCGAACGTTTTCATGCAATCTGGCTGGTCTAGGCTCCTCATTATAGGTGACTGTAGCAGCTGAAAAGAAACAGGTCAGATAAATTGCCGGTGCAATTTCGATCTCCTTGTACATTTCATATACATATTTATGCATTTTCTTTGTCATTTATATGTATTGCATCTGACATTGAGTCTCCTGTCTCCTTCTACTATTGCACTTGTACTGTTGTATTGCAGCATATCGTAGTATATTTTAAATATTTAATATACTTCTAACCTCGATCGATGATACAGACTACATTGGACGGAGCGATATTGATTATCTCCGCTCTGACTGCATCGTCGGAATCTGCGCCGGGACGAGTATGAGCAACGGTGAAGTTGATATGCTGAAATAGGAATAGGTCAATCAATTTCAAATAAACAACAGCTTTGCATCATTTTACTTCATTATTTATTGCATTGTGCAACCAGTGTTCAGAGATCATCATAAAACGATAGGTTGTACCTGTGCGGGGTTGATAAAATCGGAATGCATCCAAAATACTTGAATAGAACCGCATAAAATTCTATCCATGAGCAACTAACACAATAAATAAGTTGTTTTATTTTTGCACCAAACGGCGAATATCTATTACTCTGAACGACATCCTCCCGACTATAACAATGGAGTGAAACATATTTGTTTCGTGCTATGCTGATTGACTGAACCTTGAAGTGATATCCTTATGCAAATTCATAAAATATCCATTATGCTAGGGACAAGTGCAGTTGAAATGAAATAATTGAGATTTGAGAGTGAAATGAGAATGTGATTATCCCATGAAATGATGGTTGAGATTAGAGCTAGCATTCGGGGGTTGCGGGGGTCATATTTGTTCTTTGGAGTGTCAATTGACTGATCCTTGAAGTGATCCCCTCTATTCAGTTCTATTTTGTGAGAGTGGAAATATAGAAGGTCGCTCTCATTTCTGGCTTTCACAACAGAGTAGGTTTAAAGGGATCGTAGCCTCTATCAATGGTCTCTTCGACTCGCAATGCTTTCTCGATGTTAGAGAACAGAGAAAGTGTGCGCAATGAAGAGACCAACGATAGAGGTCACTCTCAGCTTGAAATAATCATAGCTTGAGAAATCCCTTTAAACGCAATTGTACCTCTTTCTGGAGTGCCTCTATGAACGCTGCTCCTACAGTACTTTCAACACCGTATACAAGAAGATGAGAATGATTGACCCTGCATTGATTATTTTAATTCTAAACCATAATGAATATTGATAATCGTATTTGAATATGCATTATTGCATTTGTTACCTATTGCTGGCTTTACACGCAGTTTTCGCCTCTTGAATAGCAGTTTGTTCATCGGAAATGATCTGAAATGGATTCACTTCGCATGTCTTACTGATCAAAAGACTATATCTTTTCATTTTCCTATGCAAAAATAGGGTGTCATAAAAAATTTTTTTACCTTGCACAGATCAGTATCCTCCGGCGTCCATCCAAGCTCCTTCTCAGCCTTGTCGATGGGGAATCCGGTGGATGAGGGAGGAATCGAGCAGCATGATCCGGATTTGACCTGAATTTAAAGCTCGTTTATGACCATGAACATAAAAACCGTGTCAAATATAGCAGATAGCATAAATCTTATTTGATCCAGCTCTGGTATTTCAAAACCTGAAGTATGCGTACACTTTCATTTTAAGTAGACTTGTAAGTATACTTAAAGTGAAAAAAATGGCGCCACTCACATGCTCAAACTAAACTTATAGTCGCATTTTAAGTGCACTGTATTTTTTTAACCCGGAGAAGCTTTGCATTGCAGATAATTTGTTTATCACCTTATTCACACAAGTTAGCAATTCGTCCATCTTATAGTCCGCCGCACCTCCAATATTGTAGATCTCCGGACCGACTCCCTTGTTGAGAACAGCGATGATGCCTGAGAGTTATTATTTTGTAATATAACGCACAAAACTGTATTTTTGGCAGTTTAAAATGACCACTCTGCAATGTTAAAGAGGCTGACACCTCGATCAACGGTCTCTTCAACGCTCTACGCTCTCTCGTTGTTAGAGAATAGTGAAATAGTGTGCGCAAGGAAGAGGCCATTGAGAGAGGTCACTCTCCCTTTAAGGAAACGCTGGGCGTTGCAAACTTATTCTCACCTCTAGCAGCATCCCTGAGTGATATAATGGAGTAGGACTCGTTACTATCCTCGTCGATTTTATCGAACAACTTCGTGTTGGGTCCACGCGACAGCTCATGAGCGATTACACCTGCAAAATTAGATTATGATTTTTCAGACCATTCTACGGGGTGCTACGAACAAGAAAAACTCGAATGCACTTTAGCATCCAAAAAAAACTTTTAACGAGACTAAAATTAAAATGTTCAGTGTAGCCAAAAAGTCATGGGACACTTTTTCAACTTTTTATAACTTTTGATCCAGGAAAGCAATCAAGCTGATCTTTTGAGTCAATGTACAGAATTTATCAAGGTATAAAACCATGATGTGTTGGTGTAATTAAATTAGTTCACTGTTGCATAGTAATGATTCTATCGAAATACACTTTTTTGAAAAATTACATTTCTTTAGTGAAAAGCACTGTTCTTCTGAAACAGTGTGAGAGTGTAGACATATACTAGGGCTGCACAGTCAAACAATCCGGAATGGCTCTGACTCCGATTTCGAGCTGTAGCCTTGTTGCAAATTTGACCCCCAAAATTTATAACTCAGCTTCTAGATGTGCTAACGACCCTCTCTAAGTGCTGAAATGATGACAGTGGCGAGTAATGTTTATCCCCAAGATTACGGTAGTCAAAGCTCGACATTTTTTGAAGAAGGACTGAATTTGAGACCCTACCGTTCAGAGGGCGGGTCTTCTAAAAATATGGTTCCTGCGCAAGCAGCTTTGTAATGTATCATATATTTGTTTACCTTATTTTGGTTTAGTTCCGATTCCTTTCAGACCCGTAGCAAAAGATATGCTGAGGTCTACTCGGTTTCACCGATCAAAGATCAAAATACAAAGATCAAAGATCGAAGTTCAGCAATAGTATAAAAACTTTTGTGAACATCTCTAACATGCATAGGTGCTTTGAAAATAAAAAAATATTTCATCAATTGAGGACCGGGAACGAGAGAAGTGAGAGAGAAAGCACAAGAGCGCGCACCGAGTAAACCTCAGCATAACTTTAGCTACGGGTCTAAAAGAAATCGGAACTGAACCAAAATAAGGGAAACAAATATATGATACATTACAAAGCTGCTTGCGCAGGAACCATATTTTTTGAAGATCCGCCCTCTGAACGGTAGGGTCTCAAATTCAGTCCTTCTTCAAAAAAATTATTTTATGCCCTGAGGGCAAATGTCGAGCTTTGACTACCGTAATCTGGGGATAAACATTACTCGCCACTGGCATCATTTCAGCACTTAGAGCGGGTCGTTAGCACATCTAGAAGCTGAGTTATAAATTTTGGGGGTAAAATTTGCATCAAAGCTACAGCTCGAAATCGGAGTCAGAGCCATTCCGGATTGTTTGACTGTGCAGCCCTAGTATATGTCTACACTCTCACAGTGTTTCAGAAGAACAGTGCCTTTCACCAAAGAAATGTAATTTTTTCAAAAAAGTGTATTTCGATAGAATCATTACTATGCATCAGTGAACTAATTTAATTACACCAACACATCATACCTTGATAAATTCTGTACATTGACTCAAAAGATCAGCTTGATTGCTTTCCTGGATCAAAAGTTATAAAAAGTTGAAAAAGTTTCCCATGACTTTTTGGCTACACTGTACATACCAGAGCTCTCATCCCTTGTCCACTACCCCCTAAATGTGTTGAAATCGTAAAAATCGTAATCTTAAAAAAACGTGTACCGTACCCTCACTGAGTCTCGCCACGACTAGCGGCATACGGTAGGAGATGACGTAGGAGTGAAGCATGGCCTCGCAAGACATGGCATTGGCTGCTATGAGTGAAGAGGGAATGGGAGGAGTGGATTCGGAGAGGGAGTGGTTGGATGAGGGCTGCAAATAGTATACATTGAAATGAGTATGATTAATGAATTATCAAAACAATTAGCTATTCCATATTCTATTTCATTCTATTCTATTCTATTCTATTCTATTTTATTATTCTATTCTATTCTATTCTATTCTATTAGCTATTAACAACAGATTCCAGTAGCATGGTAGGATCTACACATGCGAATCACATGTCCAGCTTTTCAGAGACAACCAAGAAGTGGCCCAACATGCACATCAGAACCTACTCTTAATAATTTTTTTAACTGTAAAAAAAAACAATTTTGGAGCTATCAATATATTTAACAATTTCATTCTCGATTCGACCGAGAAATAAAGGCAATTTGAATACGTTTCATCGTATCTGTATTAGGCTATAGTAGATACTTGTCGTTGTTAGTTCTCTTCATGCACCAAGACAAAAAAAACAATAACAACGCATTTTAAATGGTCATTGATCATAAAAATGTATCCACAAAGAACACAAAAAGGAATCAAGAAAATTATTATGTGTTCATATGATTTTGAGAGCATTCAATGTAAGTCTTTAACCATAAATTTTTGCGATTTCAAAGATTAATGGCAGTTTACTACAGTGAATGTTCGAAAAATAGAGACTTAAAGGGAGCGTAACCTCTCTCAATGGTCTCTTCGACGCGCAATGCGCTCTTGTTGTTAGAGAACAGAGAAATAGTGTGCGCACTGAAGAGACCACTGAGTGAGGTAACGCTCCCTTCAATCGTGAACCTGTCTTGAAACGAGGACGAATCTCGGTTTCTGTCCGTAGTGCCGCACGGCGTCGATGACATGAGTGAAACCGACGACAGAGGCTAGAATGAATGGTAATATTTAAATTTAAAATTAATAAAAATATTTATTAGCATAATGTTAATGAACAGCTGATTCCAAAACGATCAAAAATTCCGATTCAGTCTCATTAGCCGTTTCATAAAACATTTTTTTATATTAAAGGCCCGAGCTAATTGTACTCTTTGCTCTGGCAAGGCTCTCTCGTAGACAAAGCGAGAAGTCAATGACGGATCGGTGTATTTCGAATTTGCTCAGGATATGTCTTTAATATAAAAAATCGCAATTAAGAGTCGACGAAACTGAAAAAAAACGAAAACTGAAAACCCTCACTTCTAGCTATTTCAATGGGTGACGACTTCTTATTGGGAGTGCACAGGGAAGCGAGATCGATGACATGAGTGATCTGGAATGTTCGATGATGAAATACTACTCCGTTTCAAAAATCTTAGACGTTTTAAAAAAATAATTACTATATAAAGGTTTCCATTTGTGTAATCGTTGATCTCTGTCGCATTTATCGCACAATTTGATAAATTAAATCTGCGAGAGGCACGTGTAAGTGCGAGCTGCTCGCCAAACCCGTTCCAAAGAGACTAAACCATCGTTCTTATCAGATCTCTAATCACGTTCAACAACAAATTTTATTTGTACAAATAAATCACCAGATCGAAACGAAATTAACGACTAGAACACAGTATTCTCGTGCAAGACAATATGCTTTGAAAGAAACGAGAGAGCATTAATTTCGAGAGAGCTTCTATGGCGAGCAGCCGTTCTGGGTTGCAAAATTTAGAATTCTCACACTGTGAGAGAGAGAGGAATATTAGAGCGAGTAGAGATAACTGCGAGAGATCTACAGATTTTGCGAAAACATAGCTCATTTAGAATGAAAACCATATACATCTCATTGATTGCAGTACGAGAAGTGCCATGAAATCGTTTTTGGGTAAGCTTCTATGACAGAAATTATGGACTGTTGATACCCGGACTGACTTTTCGCCTAATTCTTCCCTTGCTCTACCCTCGTTGGGACGATCTCGGCATCTGGAGCAGGGCTGGGACACAAAACGTTTTCTTGACAAAAAAATTTTGTGTACACAAAAAACACAAAAATATTTTTTGTGTACACAAAACACAAAAAAAACACAAAAAAAATTTCCACTACATCTATAGCTAATAAAAGGGTATTTTTCGATATAGAACTTTTATATGAGCAAAACAACATGCAATAGCAATTCAAAACAGAACTACGACTCAGAAACCACGAGTTTGGTCTTTTGCTGAACGAAAACGGAGATAGCAAGCTTCGAATTACCGATAATACGAAATTTTAGATCAAAATTGTCCCATTATTTCAAAATC
Organism: Parapristionchus giblindavisi; assembly: GCA_943737045.1. Taxonomy (NCBI): domain Eukaryota; kingdom Metazoa; phylum Nematoda; class Chromadorea; order Rhabditida; family Diplogasteridae; genus Parapristionchus; species Parapristionchus giblindavisi. The sequence goes on along the minus strand of CALSFV010000049.1, from coordinate 465,093 downwards.
TACAATGTTGCTGATAAAATTATATCATACGTTTCGAAAAATATCATCGATTTTCTTCATGAAAATCGGAAAATTGATACAATTTTTTGTGTTATTTTGTGTCATTTTTACACAAAATTTTAACACAAAAAATTTTGTGCCCAAAACCATGAAAAACACAAAACACAAAACACAAAACCCCAGCCCTGATCTGGAGTAGTGGCAAAGGTTATCACGAACATCGTTATCAGCCAGAACCTTCTCAATGAGTTGTTCGTTGAACGTACTGCCAATAGTGAGTGACACACGACTGTCACGAAGGTACTTCGAGGCAGAGGATGCGCCGCCTGAAAGAAGATGAAGAATAAAAATCTTTATTATACGGGTACGTAATCAACATTACATATTAGGACGCGTAAAATAAAGTGGTTGGATACATGACCCACTATGCCACAATAGTGTAGCATAAGAATAGCAGTGAATTTAAGTTAAGAATCGCATCCCATAATCTCATATTTTAAAATATCCTATAATTACTTGGTATCTGGGATGGGTATCTATGGCGTGCTAACCGCCGTGATACAATGTGCTCTTTCTTCTTCTGGCTCGAAAATTTTAATTTATTTGTTTGCTTTTGTAATATTCGGCATGATCATGTTTTTTTTTAAATATTCACCCGATAAATCATCATAGATGATAATCTTCTTGGTCTCGTTCTCTTCGAGCAGTTGAGGAACGATTCCACGTAGAGAGATAGGCGATAAACCTCCGATGAGGAGATAGGAGGACATACTGGAATTGCAAAAAAAAAAGGTTCTTGTATACATGACAGACAATGATATGACAGACAATGATATGACAGTACGAATGACAGACGGACGGATGGACAAAGAGACACACACGTAACTGCTAATATAAATATGAGACAAGATGCTGAATAATATTCAGTAAACACTGTGGGAGACGGACATGTAAATTGTCGAAGCACATGGAAGTAGGAAAAATGATAGAATACTATGAATTCGAAACAAAATCTGGCTTTCGCCTATTTTTAATAATTGTACAAATAAAACTAAACGTTCAAATGCTCATAACTTCACTGCTTTCTTTAAAGAAGTAGTGAGCACAGATGAGATATCATAATACAGGACGCATGGAAAAGGTCAACGTGGAAGAAATCGATCAAGAGGAGAGAAGGGAGGAGGATAGACGAGGAGAGAGTTCAAGGATATAGAAATGATAGAGAACAGAAGGAGGACTACAAACTACGTAGCTCTCTGATATGCGCCCACCCATATTCTCTAGCTATAAAGCCACGTAGCCTGGCTCATCATCTTTACTCTCACTAAACTCTCTCGCATAACCTAGTGAGAGAGAGTGATCATAGTGAAAACTTCTAGTTTTATTAAAGCACAGAACTTGATTGATGCAAACACCAAAATGAACATGAAAGGTGGTATAACGCTCCAAATAGGGCGAAAGGCTCAAAACAAGATCGATGAGAGCAAATTGGAGCGACGAAAGATTACCACTGTTCCTTTCTCAATCGTTCATTACATGTAGCACAGATTGAACATCTAATTTTCTCCCTATCCCGCCTTTTTCTCTGTCGTTTTGCCCCATCTGCACCTCTCTTTTGCTTTGCTTTTTCTCTACCTCTCCCTCTCTCTCACTCTTTCTCTCTCTCACTCTTCCTCTCATCGTTCTTCCTCTATAACGCTCTATTTATGATATCTCTATCTATCTCACCTCCAAAAAAAACCATCTGAAATTCTTCCTTGCTCTTGTTATCTACGTTTTTTTGCGAGTCTGTCGTAGCCATTCAATCAAAAAAATGTCTTCCTTCTCCCCTATCTATAGCCACTTACAGCCTCCCCCTACATCTTCTATCTCTCCATATATCAGTGACTATGTCCTTCTGTCCACCTCACTCTCTCTCTTTCTCCCTCTCCCTCTCCCTCCCACCCTCTCTCCATCTCTCCCTCTACCTCCCTCCTTCTTTCTCCCCCCCCCCTCTCTCCCCCCTCTCCCTTCATCTCTCTCGATAGATAGATGAATGAGGTGATAAGAACGGTGGTCGCACTTTTGATAAGAATAGGGGTCACTCGGGCACGAAGGGAATGAGAAAGAATGAGATGTAGGAAGTGATGTTCTCTTCATAAGTTGCAAAAAAAAGAAATGCAAAATCAGAGGAAACTATCCTAACTTTACACATTCTCACATCACTTTTGTCTTATTTTCTTGATTTTTGAACACCATACGAAACAAAGAGAGCAAGATGAAAATTTTAAGAAAGAAGAGACAGAATGGTCTGTTAGAATAAAATACATTAGATATTTAGAAGGAATGATGTTGTGATGAAGTAATATACATCGATGAATCGATTACATAAACAATAAACAAAATATAGTATGACTGAATGACTGATATAATTTAAGCCGATTGATGAATCCGTATATTTTCTCTTCGAAACTCTCAACATTCCTTTGTCGGGAAAGAACAGGTAAAACATAAAGGTAAGAAATTTGCAAATAATAATTCTTGCAAGATCTTATATAGTCAACCCATCTAAAAGTAGATCTGACCTAATCGAACCGAAAGATTGTAAGACTTACGCAATAAGATTAATGATTATTGGGAGGGAACGAAAAGTGAGAGAATGAGGTTGTTTAGACGTTAGAACCGGTTAGATATTGTACAGTAATGAATTAAATGCAAAGAAGAGTACAAATCAAAGTGATGAAAGGATTAGTTTCAGTCTAAAATTAGTTCTAGGCACACTCTTCTGTTCCTTATGAAAGCCAGAATGACTGCTCCTCATAGAAACTCTCTCAAAATTAATGCTCTCTCATACGTCTTGCTTTCAAAGAGGCTTACACCTGAACACTATGTAGAGCCACATATCTGAAGCTGGAAATATCGCTTCTCATTATCAGAGAAACGTGGGTAAGCAGAGGCGTTTGTCAACCATTATCCCCTGAGGTCATGTCTGACAGATAAACGGTTTTTTGAACCCCATGCTTAATCTGATCATTGCCGTTTGCAAAGTGAAGAAACCGTCGACTGGGTCATTGACCGTATAAAAGTGTCTTGCTAGTGGAGCAGCCAATAGCAAGACAATTAGACAAGTACATTTTATAAGGACTATACGCGCAACCCTTTAGTAACATACACTTAGTTCCTAAAATATCGCAGATTCATTGAACCGAAGCGTCTCATCATGTAACCAATAATATTTGTCAATGAATCTTTCCAAAGTCACCTTTAGCTCCCCGTATATAGCGTAGCCTGTGTCTAGTTAGTTACAATTTTGCTACTACCGTATCATTGTCAGCGACAAAAAGGTGGATGGCTCAGCTACGATTTGCACCATGTTTACTCTAATCTTAGGTGGTTACTCGCCAATCACAACTTCGCGAGCTTCTTAAATGCATGTCCCCCCACCGCTAATTTAAAAGTCTCCGCTCAGGCAAAACTCTCTCGCTTTCTTTGTTTGCAAGAGAGTGAGGCCAGAGCGGTGAGCTTGGTATGTGCCTCTAATGCAGTTAAAGGGAGGGTGACCTCTCTCAATAGGCTCTTCATTACGCACACTATTTCTCTGTTCTTTAACAGCGAGAGAGCGTAGACCATTGAAGAGACCGTTGGCAAAGGTTTCAGTCTCTTTAAGTACTGCCCGGCGAAGAATGTCCACTATATAAATTGGATGCGACGTGATATCGGAAAAGTTCATCGAGAGTATAAATGACTACATGACGAGACGAATTGCTGCAGCGAATCTTTGATAATCTTAAATTTAGTGTGACCAATCGATTGCTTCTTATTCTTATTCCTTATTCCACTATATGAATGCATAACGTTTACGATGCTGAGCAGCAAATTAAATTAATAATATTAAAGGGAGCGTAACCTCACTCAATGTTCCCTTCGACGCGCAATGCTCTCTCGTTGTTAGAGAACAGAAAATAGTGTGCGCAATGAAGAGACCATTGAGTGAGCTAACGCTCCCTTAAATATATGTACAATAATAAGTGTGCATGCACTTTAAATGTAATTTTTTTAAATAAATAAGTTACCTAATATTGTGCATTATGGACGTTGAAGTTATTACCACTATCATCACTCTTCCTGTTATGAAACTCTGTTGGAACATATGCGAGGATTAACAGGATCATAGGAGAATGAAAATGAGTGAGTAAAGGGAACAGTGGCCGTATGCAAGGACCGTTTTCCAGGAAAATGTGACGTCATTAGCGTATGCGGAGGCGTTTTCCAAAAATCCTCCGCCTACGCTAATGACGTCACATTTTCCCGGAAAACGGTTTTCCCATTGTCCTTGCATACGGCCACAGGTTAAAAATTATAAATTTATCTTCTCTAAACGGATCAATAAACATCCCTGGCGGTCACTGGTCTCAAACCGCCCAAGACAGTAATCTAGGGAAGTTACACGTCCGACGCTAACAGCTGAACATCGAACAAGTATACGGATCACAAACGAGAAGATAGCTCATAAAATATATTGATCGAAAACATTAAAGATGACATTAACTGCAAATTACTTAATCACAGTATTTAGAGTATTACAAAAGATCAGGGAATTGGCAACGGTTACTAAATCTGCATTTAAAGAATTCCAAACGTGAAAGGTTCCTTTAAAGCAGCATTTGCCCCACTGTGAAGAGATTACATGCAAGATTACATTTGTGTAGCGTCGCCAATGGTCTCCTGATCTCTCACACTATCTCTATGATATCTGCTAATAATAAAGGGACGCCCTAGCTAATTTTACTCTCGGCTCTCGCAACACCCTCGTAGACAAAGAAAGTGAGAGAGAGCAGAGCGATGTAAATAACAACAGTGTTGAACATACCGTGTCTCGGTTTCAGTTTAGTTTCTTATGTTCTTTGATTTGGTTGACCCTCCTAATTGGAGCACATCTTCGTGTTTCGATTTTTAGTTGTAATTCGAATCGTCCTCTTCGTGAATTATGTGATTCAAAGATTTGCAAATTATGGCCTGATAGTAATACCACGCCATAACAAGTCAATCATTTCTGTTTCTGACTGATGGGGAACAGTCTACGCTATAAAAATTGCTACAAACGTTATTTTGGAAATGTTCTTCATTGAAAAATAGTAATGGTTGCGTGATGAGACGCTTTGATTCAACGATTCTATATAATTTTAAGAGGGGATTGTACGTTGTTAAGAATTGTGCGTAACACAGTCAGCGGTTTCTTCATAAATGATCTACAGAACAGAAAAATTCTACGGTCTTAGAAAGCCACACCCCGAGCGTATTTGAAACTCTTCTCTTTGGCAATGCTCTTTCGTTTTCTTTATGCAACCCAGAGAGTAAATTTGCGGGAGTGCTTTTAACACTATAAACAAGATTTTGTAGTTGTTTCCTAAAACAGCTCTAGCATAGTCACACTGATACGAGAAGCATGTGTCCGATTAGAAGAAAACACAGTGAAATATAGTCAAAACAAGAAATACTTTCTCCTTCATTTTTCGATGTTCAAATGCCAGGAAAATATAAGAAAAATAGGAGAGAAAATGTGTAAACACAATATGCTTTTCTCTCATTTTCGCAATTTTTGAACTAAGCATTTCGGAGGTATTTGAATTCATGCATGGTCACGGGTAAAAGAAAAATCATCATTATTCTAGAATGTATATATGCAGTATGTATGTAGTATGTAGCATAGTATGTAGCGCGTGACAAACATGAATTCAATTCTAGAATCAATACATCCAACTTGTTCTGAATTGAATGATAAACAAAATTTAATGTAATTTAATTTAATTTATCATACATCAATAAAATGCGACAACATTTGTAAAAACAGATAAATACTAGCGTGTGGGGTAGAGAGAGAGAAAAATTCTATCCATGAGCAGCTAAAACTATACATGATTTTTTTAAATTTTGGAACCATGGATGGTGACTATTACTCCGAAAGCCACTCGCCCGATTATAATAATTAAGTGAGACATATTTGTTTTTTTTTTTGTGATGTCGCTTGATTGACCTTTGCAGTGATATCACTATTAGCGTATAAAATACAATTGTTTATTTGGTACGAGAGTAGACAGCCACTGCCACAATGAATTTTCATGTTTAGAGAGAGAGAGACCATGCGAGATAGCATGTAGATCTGAGAGAGTGCTAGAAGGGAAGGGAGGGAACGAAGGGTTGATCGAGAGAATACTTTTGCGTTTTTCCAGCCATTAGCAAGGCAATTACACAAGTAAATTGCATACGGACAATAGTCATTTTATAATTCGGGCGAAGCTATGATTCGCTCGTAACCATCAATGATCCCAGTAAACACGGAGTTTGGACAACCGTTCATCTGTCAGATGTGTCGTTATTGCATCGTATGGGGCCCCCAGAACCAACTAAAAAGTTGATACTGTGGCCCATACAGCTATAATATGGATATCTTTCATTCACGGCTCGCATGATTCACGTAGAGGATTCGAATTACAACTAGAGATCAAACACGAAGTTGTGCTCCAATTGGCAGTTTAACCACATCTAAGAACATGTGAAACTGATTTATTTATTTATTTTATTTATTTATTTATTTTTAATTATGAAAAAAAATTTTGATTATGAAACCGAAGCACGGTATCTTCACCGCTATTGTTACACCCCGAGGAGCAAAAAGAATTCTCCGCTCAGGCGTGCTGATGATCCGTTTACGATCGGCACTCCGCCTTTGACTTCTCATTACGCCTGTCGGAGTGTGGTGTTCAGTATATATATATATATATATATATATATATATATATATATATATATATATATATATATATATATATATATAAACGAAAAAATACGACTACAGTCGATATGTGCTGGATTACATAGGGGGATGCGTGGGCTAGAAAAAGTGCATGAATAGGTGGAATAGAAGGGCAGTTGTTTCTGAGATATTATCGATCTCTTGAGAGGATCGACAAGGCCCCTTCCCATCCCCTTTTCACGAGCGATGACCGATTAGCCGATTAGATCGATTAGATTAGCAAACGATTTATTCCGCAATGGATCATAAATCGGTTGGGAAGTGCCTATTGCAACAAAAGAGCGGTTTCCTAGGAGTTTGAATTGATGCTTGATTAGGTCATAGCTATTGACCGCATAAAATACACATGTTCATTTGGTACGAGAGTAGCCAGCCACAACCAAAATGGTTTTTTTTTAATGTTTAGAGAGTGTGTCCAAGCGAGATAGTAGGTAGATCAGAGAGCGCGAAGAGGGAAGGAAGGGAAAGGGGGTTGATCGGTAGAATAATTCTGCGTTTAGCAGCTATAATAGTAGCAATGAAATTTTATACGGACAATATTATAGAATTAAAAAATTAAAACCATTCTTATTCTTATTCTTATTCTTTATTCCATCATAATATACAATGCTGGCAAATAAGGCATGGGGTTGATCAGGGTGTCGAAGGTGGAGGCGAGAATCGCATCAGAAGTGCGCCGAAGCTGCTCGGATCTCTCGGCCGTGTTCTTTTCCTTCTACTCCTTCACAGCACGCTCCAACTTTATTTATTTATTTATTTATTTGACAGCAAATACAGAAACGATAAGAAAAAATAATACTAATAATAGAAAGGACTTGGGAAAGGTGACAGGGGTTATTCAACGATAGCTATCAGATCACCGGTATTCCAATAGTAGTGAGGTGGACGAGGCCTCAGAACGGGAAGGGGACCGTTCAAATCCATGTGACTGGTTGGATCATAATGGAAACACCGGGATAGATAACTAAAGATTGAGTACTTTGACTTGTAGGGTGACGGGGAGTTCGGGATGGCGAAATAAGTGGAATTTAATAGACTGAATTGACAAATTTGGATTACAAATTCTATGTAAATTACACAAAAAAACGAGTTGTACGATGTGCAAATGAGCTACGGAGATTCTCTCTTTTAGCAATAGGAATGTGAACAGAGAATGCATTCTGACGAGAATTTCAATTTCGTAGATAATAGTAATCTGACATAGGTACATCAACAAGTGATCTTTTCAGCTAAAATAATGTCAGCAACTAAACGTCTAGAATATAGTGAGCGTAGATGATAATTAGCAAGTCTAATATCATAAATGGGTGGTGAGGTAGTGGCAAGGGTGGTACGATAATGTAATAATCTAGTGAAAAGATGCTGGGGTTTCTCTAATTGTCTAATTAGACCCTTCGCAGAGGGAGACCAAACTGGTGAGGCATACTCAAGAATAGGAAAATGAATGAACGGTAGGCTCTAACGTAGGGATCAACAGATGTACATGAAACAGAGCGGAATAATAGATAAGCTTATTGGCTTTTTGACAGGTAATGTCTATATGAGAACGAAAGGATAAGGATGAATCAATGTAGACGCCAAGATCTAGAATAGGTTCTGGTTGAGAATTGGGGTTGGAATCGGGGATAGGAAGAAGAAAAGAGTTGAGATGGTACTGGTGGATTGGGTTGGATTTGCCTATGTAAAGAACGGTGCATTTGTTTTGTGCAACCGATAACTGCCATTTTTTGACAGTATTCTAATATACCAAGTAACCCATTCTGAAGTTGAGAGGTGAGAGTGATGGATTGGGCGGAATTATGGATGATGAACAGTTTGATATCATCAGCAAAGAGGCGGAATGTCATCAGCAAAGAGGCGGAAACAACTGCTCCCATATGTGCAGGATGATGTTCAGGTGGTATGATTGACTATGTTCGTCCATCTCCCGGACCCTACTTCGACGAAACTGGGCGGCAAAATGGGGCGGTACTGTGTTTGAGATCGTTATCCTGCGTCATAACGAAGGCGCGGCGGTGCGTGGCGCGGACCCTATTCCGTTTTTTGTGATCCAATATGGATAAAAATGGGATTACTATATCACAGTACCATCTATACAAACATACTAAAAAATGGAGAGAAACGGTTGACTGCGAAAAAAGTTATGGGTGAAAAACCAAAATATGATAGATTATTGGCCAGCACTGTGCGTAACAAGAAAATAAGGACATAAAGGAGTGATGGATGTCCGTCGCTAATGTAGCGATATCGGTGAGGCGATATAACCATATATAAGTTGTTTTATTTTCTGCGCAATGGGGAATACCTATTACTCCAAACGCCATCCTTCCGATTATATCAACGGAATGAAACATATTTGTTCTTTGATGTGTATATTCCATTGAATATAGAGACCGCCAAATGCATATTGAAAGTCATATTTGAATGAGGGAGGAGTTTGGCCAATCTCCCCACATCTCACCGATTCGCCTTGGCGACGGACATCCTTCACAAGACTATCTAACAGATATTCCCGATCCCCATCCCCGATGCGTTCATTTGAAGGAATAAAATATTATTATTATTATTATTATTATTTGTTATGCTTTTCATTTTCATTTCTTGACATAAGTTCAAGTGTGAGCCAAACGCATATTGGAAGGCATATATAGCCGCCTCTCGAAGTCATGACATAGGACAGATATGACATAGGTTCGGTCAGTCTCCTCTCGAGAAGGAAAATTCATTCTTCTCATTTTTTCATTCGACTACGGCATATAGCAGTTTGGCGGTCTCTAATTGTATGCCGAAACTCCATTCGGAATTCACACACTGCATTAGGAAAACATCTTCTCGATATTAATCTCAGAATCTCATCTCAGAACAATATACCAAAAAAAGTTCCAGCGGACTGAACATGGGAGACGACATATATTTTGAGACAACTTTAAATTACTTTTCAGTGATCCAGATCATGTTTGATTTCCATAGGCCTTCTATAATAATTCGGCCAGTTGTGCGATTACCATATTCGTACTATTCGATTGCACATGAGATCGGTATCACTCGCATATAGTTATGTATGATTAATTCCTTATCGTATTAATTCAACATTATCTACCAGTGCATCTAGAGTAATAGATATTTGGAACTCTTTGCCCACCGAATTAGTTTCATCCCCACCACCCACATTCCGTGCAGGGCTAGTTAAGATCTCACCAGATATAATTATAGCCTCTTCTAAGATTCGCCAATAGTTCCCAAACTTTTAAATTTAGATCTTTACCTCACACTAAACCACGCGTTAACTGCATTTCCCAA